>VXBW01003048.1:200480-218697 GCA_013400375.1 Thinocorus orbignyianus
ATGCCATTTGCATTAGCCCACCTCTCAAACCTGTCCAGGTCCCTCTGGATGGCATCCCTTCCCTCCAGTGTGTCAACCGCACCACCGAGCTTGGTGTACGGTATTTGACACCAGGTTATATCCTTTTAGGAGGCTCTGTTGAATGATTTAATCTTGCTGACTTCTCTTCCCAGCCTTGTGGTTTACTCTAGTTCTTGGGTTTAGGGGGAATGTGGTTGAGTTAACTAAAGGAGGAGTAGAGAAGAGGCAAAATTATGCAGCAAACCCAATTTTACATCGTTTTATGATTTTTAAAAGAAGTGGACAGCTAAATTAATAATGTGCAAGTAATTTTATCTGATTTGTGTGTAATGTTATTTACTTTTTTGCATGTTTACAGCTGTTCTTTCACTTACAAAGAGAGCGTTCCTTTCCTGAGCACAGAGCCAGATTTTATGCTGCTGAAATAGCCAGTGCACTGGGCTACTTACACTCCATAAATATAGTGTACAGGTAAGTTCCTGAACTGTATCTCTCATTCTGAGCTGTGTTCTGTCCTACAAAAGTTCAAAATAGGACAAATTACTGAATAAAAACACATGAAATCATCTTATGGAAAACCTGAAGATAAAATTTCACTAAAATTGGAAGCTTTCAGTGGAAGAGTTAAAGGCCTTGCTTCTGAAGCTCTTGTGTTAGTGAGTGCTGTTTGGAATTAATATGTTTGTGTGTTATTTTTTCTAACAGGGACTTAAAACCAGAAAACATTCTCCTTGATTCATTAGTAAGTATGCAGCGTTATTTTGGGGTTTCTACGTCCCCTCACAAAACTGACACTTCCATGTCTAGTGACAGGACGAGGGGTAATGGTTTTAAATTGGAAGAGGGGAGATTTAGATGAGATATTAGGAAGAAGTTCTTTGCTGTGAGGGTGGTGAGGCACTGGAACAGGTTGCCCAGAGAAGTTGTGGCTGCCCCATCCCTGTAGGGGTTCAAGGCCAGGCTGTATGGGGCTTGGAGCAACCTGCTCTGGTGGGAGGTGTCCCTGCCCGGGGCAGGGGAGTTGGAACTGGATGATCTTTAAGGTCCCTTCCAACTCTGACCATTCTATGATTCTGTGTATCCATGTGTTAAGCATGTTCTGTTTTGAAAACACCATTTCTTTCTTCAACAGGGTCATGTTGTGTTGACAGACTTTGGACTTTGTAAAGAAGGGATTGCAAGCTCTGATACCACCGCAACTTTTTGTGGGACACCGGAAGTATGTTGACACTTTTCTGGGGTTCTTTGCCTAGTAATTAATGACCGGTGACTGTTATTAACATTTGTGTAACTGGAGGATCAAATAATTCTGTACTCTTGAATATTTGCATTCTTTTAACAAGCTCTTCCACAAAACCAAACCAAAGACAAGCTTCCTGCAGATCTGTTCTTTGTCTTTTTAACTAATACGCAGGGTCTCCTACTTGCTACCCACATCCCCATAACTCATCTCTTCCTTCCTGCCTTTTTTCAACCTTTTTCAAACGTTATTTTCTCCCATGTCTCCTAACTGCTGGCTTAGACACAGGACAGTCAGCTTGTGGAACAACTGCAGCAGGTTTGCCAAGATGAGTCTACTTACCCTGTCCTGCCACTGATTTTTAATAAGTTTATAGGGACTTAGTACCTGTGAGTCTTGAGCAAATTTTTCATATGCACTAAAATTTGAACTCTAGAGGTTTGAGAGGTTAGTTAAACTGAGAAAACCACACTGGAAAACTTAAAATATGGAAGCCTTGAACACATTTGAGGGGTTCACTGAAATGCCAGGATTAGTGGCTTTGATAAACACACTTTAAATTACAGAAGAGAACTCTGAAGGCAATGTAGGGTAAGCAAGAAGTAGTATTTAGCTGGAACATTTGAACAAAACCAAAAAAGGCAGGGGGCAACGTGTGACAGCTTACCCTAGTTATGATCAGAGTAGGAGTCCATAATGCTGAGTGGCAGATGTCTGCTGAAATAGTATTTGTTGGATAATTTGGAAAGTTCAGAGGACAGTATAGGTAACTCTAGGTCTCTTTGAGACCATCAGTGGGGCTCTTTTGTGATGTGCAGAGGCTTCGTCTTCACGCTTACCTTGGACTGGAATGAGTTGCAACATAAGAGGATGTTAATGCTCTTGCTTCATCTGAGTTCTTAAAAATAGCAAGGCTAAAAATAGCAGTTGTGGATTAGCCTTTCTAATCCAAGGTTTAGATTCAAATCTTTCATAATCCACTGAAAACTGTAATGATCTTCCCAGTGTTCCTGAAAACCGAGTTGAATGACTCAGTGACTTCCAACACCTGAAAAGCCCAGAGGAGGTTGTGAAAGATTAGAGAAAGTGTAAGGAGTTGAGTTCAAGATACTTCAGCTGGTTTTAATGCTCCTGCAGGGTCATCTGTAGCCAAATGAGTTACAGGGCACGTGTGCACACACACTTGGTCTAATTAAACTGTGAGCTTCAGGCTGTGCCTTGTCTGACAATGCTGTCATCTGTTTGTAAACCAAATTCCAGAATTTGGATACTGGAATGACAGAAGTGAGCAGTCTCTTTTTTTGAGAGGTTAGAAACTGTGCTTGTAGATGAGGATGGAGATGATGATGATTCTATGATGTAGCCATGGTGAAATTTGATACTACACATTCACAAGGACCAGTCTCATATTCTGAAGTGGTTATCCTCGTGCTGGTGTGTTGGTGGGCTCTGAGATGCTGAGTAGATTTTTTGCAAAGCAGATGGAAACTGATTAGCGCTGTCGTTCGGTGTTTGATGATACTGGATGTTTATCACAAATCAGTCAAGTGACTCTTTGACAAGAATCTTTAATTTAGCAACTCACTACTCATACCTTCACCAAGATTTACAATGAAACTTAATGTAGGTCATACAGTTTCTCTGCAGTGATAGATTTGAAGCAGAATTAGTACCTTCTTTCATTTTTTTGGTACTGGATGGGGATGTACAGGCTTAGGATGGCAGAACAGGCATGGCTAGTAGCTGCCTTGCTGAGAGATGTTGCCTGTGTAGCAACCGATATGAAACTTGGTTTACATTTCAGAATAGAGGTGGCAAAGTACCTTGGCAAAACAATAGTGTGTGGGAAGTATTGTTCCAGTCAGGAAAAGTGCTGTCACTCTTGGTGAAGGACCAGATGGTGAAGAAGTGTTTGCCAGGTTTGTGGAAGGACAAGGCAAACACTCAGCAGCCTGACAAATGCCACGAAGCAACTTTTCCTGAAGGTGTTTGCTGTGATGTGACTGAAACCTAAGTGTTAATCTCATTAGCCTAATGCTCTAAAATATTTTTTAACTTATTTTCTTTCTTTTTTCCTAAATTTCAGTACCTTGCCCCAGAAGTCATCAAGAAGCAGCCCTATGACAACACGGTGGACTGGTGGTGCCTTGGTGCGGTTCTTTATGAAATGCTTTATGGGCTGGTATGTACTTAACATGCTGGGGGTGGGGGTTGCTCCCCTTTTGCAAAATATTGAAATACTTCACTCAAATGGGCAAAGAGTTTGTCTCTTACTTAACATAGTGCTTGTTTTGGATTTTGCATTGCTCTTGATAGCTAAAACTGCTGCTTTGCAGTGAACTGCTGGGCATCAGCTCTGATAGAGACAAGTTGTCATTGCTTTGAGGGAGTGTGCAAGTAAACTGAATCAGCAGTGATAATACCTGATTACAAAGCTCAACTTCTGAGGAAAATTTTGCCAAATACTGGAATAAGTAAAATTAAAAGACTGTGTGGGTTTTTTTTGTTTTTTTTTTTTTTTTTTTAACTCGTGTCTCCCACGTTTTCTCCTCACTCTGCCACTTGTTGGTGCAGCATCAGAATAAAAGATCATGCTGTGCTGCTTCTAGTCAAATGTAATTACTCCAGTAACAATCTGTTCTGTTAGTTTTCTTGAGTTTTATGTCCTCCCATAGGACCTTAATAGGGAGATGGGTTGGTTCTTCCACTCAGACATTCTTTTCAGGCAAGTTCAGTGGGAGCTTTGAAGCTGGATGGCATCTGTGGCTACATAGCAGTGTAGAGAACAGCTTATGAGAAGAAAAGATGGGTGGGGGAAGCCATTGAGCGTAAAGATCTCCCAATGGTGGTAAATTAATTAGAAGTTAGTGCATAAGAAGTTTGTATTTCAGTTTGTACTTCTTAGAGAATCATTTACTGATCTAGACACATGAAACAATGTCACATGTGGCTTCAAATTCAGGTATAAGAGGGTTTTTTGATTTTGTTTGGTTGGTTTTTTTTAGCCTCCTTTTTACTGCCGTGATGTTGCTGAGATGTATGAGAATATTCTTCATAAACCTCTAGTCCTGCGCCCGGGAATCAGTCTCACAGCCTGGTCTATTCTGGAAGAACTTCTGGAGAAAGATCGGCAAAGCAGACTTGGAGCAAGGGAAGATTTTGTATGTAATGTCCTAATATATCCTAATTTACCAAACCCTACTTCACTTGGAGATCTCACTGAATTTGTGTGCACAGCTTTAATTTAAGGCCAGGTTGGATGGGGCTTGGAGCAACCTGCTCTAGGGAGAGGTGTCCCTGCCCATGGCAGGGGGGTTGGAACTTGATGATCTTTAAGGTCCCTTCCAACTCTGACCATTCTATGAATAGGTGAAGACAGAGATTGCTCTGTTACATCTGTCTCTCTCTTCCTCCTTTTTATTTCTTCCTTAAAGACACCAGTGAGGTCAATCCCTGAAAGTTGTTTGGGGTAGGAGAGAAATGAATGGATGGGGCTTTGAGCAACCTGCTCTAGGGAGAGGTGTCCCTGCCCATGGCAGGGGGGTTGGAACTTGATGATCTCTAAGGTCCCTTCCAACTCTGACCATTCTATGAAATGTCATGGGATATAAATATTTAGAGCTTGGTTGCAGCTGTACCTGCCAGCAAAGGGAACACAATTCCTGATGCAGTAGTCACTGAGGTTGTACTGAGATAGGTTTCACTGTAGTGAAACTGGGAAACAGTCAAAAGAAAAGGCTATTTTCCAGTAATACCAGTCTTGAGGTAAAGAGAAACACTAGTGCCATGCAAACAGCAGCTCTTTTTCTTTCTTAGCCTTCAAATCATGGCAAATGTTGTCCCAGTGTAACAATAAAAAACGTGTTTGCAAGAAAGTGATGGGAGAAAGTATAAATGTCTTCAGAACTGTGCCATCAGGAATGCTCTAGAAGGACTTGTTCCATTCATTAATTGTGAGATCTTCACAGAGTTGTCGAAGCAGCAGCTTCTTGATCATCTGCTTTACACTTTACTGACAAACCTTTAAGGCAGGAGCAGAGATACTAAAAGAACGGAGTCTTGCTGTGTGGTGGACTTCAAGGGGGCTGGTTTCAAGGCTTGGAAGCAGAACACAGGATCTTGAAAGGAAACCAGTTTGTAGAGGCAGGCTAACAAATTTTAATTGCTGTTTTTAACAACTGCATCTTCTAATGCAAAGTAAACTGTGAATAAACTCCTGAAGGACTTGACTTCATTAGGTGCATGCAGTCTGAAGTAGTATTTGCTGTGATGTGGAGGATGGATTTCTGAAAAGAACTAAAATCTTTATTCCTTCCTTCAGCTTGAAATTCAAAAGCATCCGTTCTTTGAATCTCTCAGCTGGACCGATCTTCTTCAGAAGAAGATTCCACCACCGTTCAATCCTAATGTGGTAGGTGCCTGGTGCTGTTTCAGTTCATACCTGCCAAATTTCTGCCTCTGAGGGCTCATCTGTTTGCAAAGAATGTTTCAGAATAGTGAGGAATGGGAATACCCCCCAGTGCTGACTGGACTTTTGAGCAGTCACTCCTTTGAGCAATGATACTGTCTTGTCTTTACTTAAAACTCAGTTTGATGCATCAGTGTTTCCTCTGCTTGTTCCTCTCAAAGTACTGTCAATTTTGAGGGGGGTCTGAAGAGCAAAGAAGAAAGTAAGACAGCCTCTGTATTTGAAGACATCCCAAAAGATTTATTGCCTGCTTTTTTCTTTTTTCTTAGTTGCAGTTTTTCTTTATCCTCCCATCAGTTTAAACTGTATCAACATGTAAAGAAAAAAAAGCAGACTTTTAAGAGCTGTTTTCACACCTGTTGGAATGGGTCCAGCAGAGCCATAGGGCAAGAGGGAACAGTTTTAAATTGGAAGAGGGAAGATTTAGATGAGATCTCAGAAAGAAATTCCTTGCTGTGAGGGTGGTGAGACGCTGGAAGAGGTTGCCCAGAGAAGCTGTGGCTGCCCCATCCCTGGAGGGGTTCAAGGCCAGGCTGGGTGGGGCTTGGAGCACCCTGCTCTGGTGGGAGGTGTCCAGAGGTTGGGAATCAGTCATCTTCAAGGTCCCTTCCAACCTAAACCATTCTATAATGATTCTGTGATGATGATTGCTTCCTTAAATTTCCTGTGCTTAAAAAAGAACAACAAAGTAGATTGCCTCAAGAGTTAAATCTGAAATCTAAAGGGCAAACACTAGTTTAAAACACAGCAGTGCTGTGACAGCTGATAGATCTTTCTGTTTTCCAGGTGGGACCGGATGACATTGGGAACTTTGATGCAGTGTTTACAGAGGAAATGGTCCCGTACTCGGTTTGCGTTTCTTCAGATTACAACATCGTGAATGCCAGCGTCCTGGAGGCAGATGATGCCTTTGTTGGATTTTCTTACGCACCACCCTCTGAAGATATGTTTTCCTAGGAAGTTAGAAGTGTTTCTGGAAGTCTTTGGGGTGAACTCAAACGTTAGGGTCGTGGACACATTCCAAAATAGCGTAACTAGTGCCTCGTTTTGTATGTAGGTTTGAAACCTATGAACAAACTTTCTCTGCTGTACAGGAGGAACTTGGGCATTTTGGAAGGCTTTCTTTTGGGGTTTGAACTGTTTGTTCCTGCTGCAGAAAATATTTTTTAAAACCTTTAAAAAAGTGTTCTCTAAATATTTTTTAAGCAAAAACACTGACTGTTCTCCTCAGTCCCTTCAAGTTTACATTCATACCTATCTTAAGATTTGGCTGGGACAAACAGCAGCAAATTTAGTAAATTTATAAATGCTTTTTGTACTTATTTACAGTGACTTTGTGCTTGAATTGTAACTATGCAAATCGTCTTTTGTATATCCTGGTTTAAAGAAGGTAAATGTTTTCCCTGTTGTATCGGTTTGAACTCTGTGTTAATTTACCTGTCAGCACTTACATGAGGGGCTAATCTAAGTGAAGACCAAGATTCTCAAAGGACTTCTGCAGAATGAAGAGTTGGTCGTGTAAAACTGGATTCCTGCTCTTGTTCTTGCTCAAGGATCCACTCACTCAACTGGATTATTGGAGATGTGAGGGATTTACCCAAAGTGAGGGTGGAACAAATTAACTGGATTGATTTGATAACCTTACTGATTGCCTGTTCTGCTTTTCTTTCCTCCCAGAGATAAACCCATCTCGATTTCAACTGCATTAAAAATACTTTTTGGTTAAAACTCTGCTTTTCCAAAGATATAATATGCAATAATCACCGTTGCTTTGAAAGGTTATCTTGCTTTGACCTTTTGGGGGGTGGGTGGTGAGGGGATCACGCCAAATATTAGGGATTTTTCTCACAGCTTTAGAGTTTGAAACACTAATACATTCCAAATTGATTGATTGTATTTCAACCTTTAGAGCTACTCGTCTTTGTGTTCCAGTTTGCACTAGTTTTAAACCTTCACTTGATATTGGGGGAGGGGGAAAGATGTAAATTATGCTGATAATTTTAAAAATGTGAAAAGCTCTTGTATTTCTCATAACATACACGTGTATGGACAAGCAGATAATACTGAACAATTTCTGTTTAAGGAAATTTTTTTAAACAATGCAAAAATTGACTGCAGTTACAGTGTATAAAGGCTTATCACGGTAATAGTTTTATTATATATATATATTACTTGTAAATAACAACTTATTTTTGTCTGTTACTTCAAAAAATCTTCTGTGTTTTTTGTTCAAAAATACATCCAGTTAAATGCCTTGATTTGAGAGAAGTCTGATAAGACACTGGTGAGTAGCCACAGTTAAATGTTAGCTGCATTTCAATATTAAAATCTTCCAATTTTTGACAAAGTAAGAATTAGCTAAAACAGATGCTGTCTGTATTGCGTCAAGATTAGTTAAAAGTTGAGACTATTGGGGAGAAGAGTGTATCAAATCATTATTTTTTTGAAATTAGTGTTGTTTCAACAACTGAAACACTAGACAAGGGGAAGCTGAAAGGGATTCCTTGCTTATCTTAAGCAGTATCTTCTACAGCACCATCTCCTGCGTAGCACTGAAGTGATGCTGAGCAGGGTCTACATAAGGTGTTGGTAAGGAAGATCTCTTCAAAGAAGATTTATCTCTGCTCAGAGAAGCTGTGGCTGCCTCATCCCTGGAGGGGTTCAAGGCCAGGCTGGGTGGGGCTTGGTGCAACCTGCTCTGGTGGGAGGTGTCCCTGCCCTCAGCAGGGTGTTGAAACTGGATGATCTTTGAGGTCCCTTCCAACCTGAACCATTCTACAACTCTGTGATAAGGAGTGGCTGGGTCAAACATGTAAGAATGGTTGTTGGCATGGAAGGGAGGAGCTCCCGTTTGTGGGAGCAGAGTGGTGGAGCTCATTTTCCGTAGTGCAGCTCTCTGAAGGTTTGAGAGGTTCAGAAATGGCTTATGCAGCTCTCAGGACAAGTAACTACTATATGAATTCTGTTCTTGCACCTATAATCATTTGGAAGCAACTGCGTTGCCCCTTATTATTAATTTTTATTTCTTAAATTTTTAAACATGTATCTTTCTGAAGGACTGGAAAGCAGCAATTAATTTTAAGGAAGGAAGTACCCATTCTCACACTGAATTTTTACTCTATATTTCTCAAATAACTGTGGGCTCTGTAACTTCCTTCTCTTTATGGCAAGGAAGCACATTCTGTAGCTGTTTTCAGCTTCTCCCAGCAAGGAAGTACGATGCTGTGAAGATGAGAAGGAGAGGAGACACCTTAGAAGTTGTTTTCTGTGGGAGCTAGCACCACTTCTAGTTCTTCATCTTGCATTTCCAAGATATCTACACCTAGCTGCCTGCCAGGTTGAGGGGGGATGTGTTTTCCTGTTTGGTTTTTTTATGTATAAATTTGAGCTTTCTTTCCTTTTAATTAAGAATAACATAGGTGGCAGTGGTAGTTAAAGTTGTTTCTGGGAGAGCAGCTCAATAATTGCTTATTGAGCTCTTCTTTTTAACAGGTTCTGCCTTTTTGGTGAAGTGTGAATGTCTTAAGTGTATCACTCACAAAACTTATTCACTGTGTTTCTTCTACTACAAGTTCATCTTGTGAAACACTTGGCTTGATCAGGGCTTCCAAAGATGACAGACATTGTGTACAACATCAGGCAGTAAAGCCTCACAGTATCTCTGTGTCTAGTGCTGCTGTTCTGCATCTCTTTTACTGTTTTTTAGAGTAAAATAGCTGGGTTTGGAGTGTAGCAGCCCCTTTACCCTTCCTGAGCTGGAAAGTGACATCTGAAGCACTGGTTGTGGTCAAGCCTTAGTTAGGAGATAGTCAAAGAACCTGCACAAGAACCAGCTGTGGTACTCCTTTCCTGTTTTGGTAGATATGTAATAAAGGGAGGTAAAAACTTACTTTTTTGTAACTGATGCTGGGGTTTTCACCTGTCCATAGCAGGGCCTTCTCTCCCGGTGCTCTGGAAGCCAAGGAGCAGTGCCGCCTTTCTGCTCTGCAGTCTTCTGGCCTGGAAGGAGAGCAAGAGAAGCCACAGGAAGATGGACTGACAGAAATACAAAACAGTTGTAAAATCCTGACCTCAAATATGACAAATAAAGAGTTTAGAGGTGCTGTCCTGGCAGGTAAGTTTGCAGATGGCTGGTGTGCTGAAGGAGGGTGTAGAGAGGGGGATGCTGATCTCTTCTCCCAAGGAACAGGCAGTAGGACAAGAGGAAACAGCCTCAAGTTGCACAAGGGGAGGTTCAGATTGGATATCAGGAACAATTTTTACACGGGAAGGGTTATAAAGCATTGGGATGGGCTGCCCAGGGAAGGGGTTGAGGCACCATCCCTGGAGGTATTTAAAAGATGGGTTGACGTAGTGCTCAGTGCCATGGTTTAGTGATGGGTTTTCTCAGTGTCACTTCCAACCTATACAATTCTATGATTCTACACAATATTTATAATGTGTGTAAATATTTTTAGGAATACGCTGCCTTTTGGTGTTGATTACACTGTCTGTGCACCACCCTTTGCCAGTGGCTGCAGTGAAGCTGAGGCAGAGCGCCCTGCAGGAGCTCTGAGCCCAGTGGGACAGCCACCCAGAAGAAGGTGGTGGCTGGTGGGCCTTGTGGCTGCTGGATGGGCTTGGGGTTTGTCCTCACTGGAGAAGGAGGAAAAGGAGATGTTGTGGTACTGGTGCTGCCCTTCAGGGGACTGGTAATGGCGGCCTTGGGCATCTGCGGCCTGTGGGGCCTGCAGGCTGAGGGAAGCTCTGGGGCCTTTCCTGCTGGGAATGGCGGGAGCTGGCTGAGGGAGCAGCTGTGGTAGATCCAACCTTGTGGCTGTTGAGCTCCTCACAACAGCCCTGTAAATGTCCCTGGTCGCCTCTCCTGTGGGCACACCAGTGCCCTTGCAGGGAGAAGGCGCCATGGTCCCTCTCCCTGCTGTGGTGGGCAGCCAGGTGGATCTTGCAGCCCGTTGGTGGTGAAACAGAGGGGCATAGGAAGCCTGGAGAGAGTATTTTCATATATATTTGAAATAAGTGTGGCCAGCAGGTTGAGGAAACTCCAGAGGTGACTCTACTCCATTACTCCACTCTTGTGAGACCCCACCTGCGTCCAGCTTCAGGGCCCCCAGCATAAGAAGGACATGGACTTAAGTCCAGAGGAGGGCCACAAAGATGCTCTGAGGGCTGGAGCCCCTCTGCTGTGAGGAGAGGCTGAAAGAGTTGGGGTTGTTCAGCCTGGAGAAGAGAAGGCTCCAGGGAGACCTTATAACAGCCTTCTGGTACCTAAAGGGGCTACAGGAGAGATGGAGAGGGGCTCTTGATCAGGGAGTGGAGCCATAGGAAGAGGGCGAACAGTTTTAAATTGAAAGAGGAAATTTAGACTAGCTACCAGAAAGACATTCTTTGCTGTGAGGGTGGTGAGACACTGGAAGAAGTTGCCCAGAGAAGCTGTGGCTGCCCCACCCCTGGAAGTGTTCAAGGCCAGGCTGGATGGGGCTTGGAGCAACCTGCTCTGGTGGGAGGTGTCCCTGCCCATGGCAGGGGGTTGGAACTCCATGATCTTGAAGGCCCCTTCCAACCCAAACCATTCTATAGTTTTATCTGTGAGGACGGGGTGCTGATGGCAGGAGCCTGATGCCAGGGGGGTGGCTTTGGGCAGCATCCTGTATCCCATGGTAGAATGCAGATGAGTGGGGTTTACATGTGGGGGCACTGGGGAATGTGGTCATTCCAGCAGTGGAACTGGTCAGGCTCTGTTTTCTGAAGCTTAGGTGATGGCAGTGTTTAGTGCACAAGAGGGTCCAGGGAGATAACAGTGCATCTGTGCGTGTTTCTTTTAATCCCTTCTTGCTGAAGATTACAAGAGATGAAGCAGTAATCTTGTAGGAGTAATCCTAAAGGAACCAGGGAAAAAAAATCCCTATTATGAATTCTCTTTCAATTTGTGTTTAAAATTTGTTACTTCAGGCCACTAAAAATTTCTGCCAGTGACAAAGGGTGGCACTGTGTGCACTGGTGTCCACTTACACCACTCTTAGGTGTTCATCTCTTTATCCTTCAAAAGCCACTTTTGGGAACTGGTATGGGGGATCTTTTGTGAGCGATGAGCATTGCTTCCTCATCAGCCCAATAATTCTGTGTCTTGTCCTTTACCAGGTAGCTAAATCTATCTTTGAAGATTTAAGTGGCATTTCGTATTGGTCATCTGCAGAGAGGACACAAAGTTTGTTGAAGAAAATCTGTAAGACAGTAAAACAGATATACAAAACTTAGTAATTTTTCTTCTAAATTCAGCAAAATACCAGACTTAAAAATAAAATAAAATAAAATAAAATTATTGCAGGAGTGTGGATAATACACAATGAAATCAGCACTGAAGGGCACAGTCAGCTTCCAAAATAAAGCTATGGTTAGGAGAGTTTTATCTGTGGGAATCAGAATTGATCTCCTGTGTACATCGATGGAAATAAGCATTTGCAAGATCAACACCTAATTGGGTGCTACAGGAGGAAACAGCAGAAGAGGAAATACAGATTTAAAAGCTTTTAAGAGCTGTGACAGACTTCTGAGATAAGGGAGATGTCTAAGTCTGGTTTTTGATAGACTGCTTGTATCTACGAAACACATAAGGGAGGTTAAATTAAATGCAAGCTTTAATTTCATGGGTCAGGCAATTGGGCAGTGAAGTAATTCCCTGAGCATTCACTAGAGCATTCTTCAGGATTATACTTTGGGAATGTAATATGCTTCAGCCTTTGGAAAAAACCTTTCAACTGAACAGTGGTATTTTTAAAATCATTAAATAGTTGTATAGTTGGAAAGAGAGACTATTTTAATTTCACATGGCTTTGTTAATACATACTTGTGTTATTATCCCAGCATAGCCAGTTCTGATGATTCACAGTTTATTTCAGTGTTTTGATACAGAGCACCAAGATCTTTCTTGGAAGATGCATCCTGAAACACAGAAAATGAGGGAAATTGCCCTCGTTTACCTTGACAGAAGTGGCGGCCTTCAGAAATTTGTGCACGATTGCAAAAAATATAATGGTATTACTCACTCAACAGATAATCTGTTAAATTGATGCAAAATGTTACATGAATCTCTGGTATTTTTATTTAAGATACTTTCTGCTCCTGCAGACTCAAAGCAAAGTTATGCTGTTTATCGTTTCATTATTTCAATAAATCCTTCTGATATTGCTGAATTAGATGCAACTCTTGGGAACTACATTCTTCATAACCCCATACAAGCTGCACAGATTTTTCAGTCAGTAAGTACTTATAAATGAGAGTAGACAAAAGTACATCTTTCATATTTTAACTAGGTTTTCCTTTCTAAAATGAAGCTATTTTTCAATTGCAGGTATGTTTCGTAGCTATTCAGACGTTATCATTAATTGAGCAATTGCAGACAGAGGCCCAGGTGAGACTGCTTGGTTGTCTTCTGTTTAGACCTTAAATCTTTGAAGTAAGGTGAAGTATTAAGAAGCACTACTTCTGTATTGGTAGGACAGGCTGAGAGAGCTGGGACTGTTCAGCCTGGAGAAGAGAAGGCTCGGTGGAGACCTGAGAGCAGCCTTCCAGGATCTGAAGGGAGCTCCAGGAGAGCTTGGGAGGGACTCTTTGTCAGGAAGTCTAGTGACAGGATGAGGGGGAATGGTTTTAAATTGGAAGAGGGGAGATTTAGATGAGATACTAGGAAGAAGTTCTCTACTGTGAGGGTGGTGAGGCACTGGAACAGGTTGCCCAGGGAAGCTGTTGATGCCCCATCCCTGGAAGTGTTTAAGGCCAGGTTTGATGGGGCTTGGAGCAACCTGCTCTAGGGAGAGGTGTCCCTGCCCATGGCAGGGGGTTGGAACTTGATGATCTCTAAGGTCCCTTCCAACTCTGACCATTCTATGATTAGCTCTTCAACCAAAGGGAAAATGAAAACTGTAGTATTAATTGTAATTAAAAATACCTGGAAGTCTCTCCCAACCATATTGCAAGAAATTAGAGGCCATTAATATGAAACAGAATTCTTCTTACACTTCATGTGTTCCTGAACTATTTTTTTTCCTAATAGTTTCAAATTAAGAAAACCAGTAATTATTGTAATAATGGAATTGTGTCTCTTTTGCTAGATCAGTATAGTGCTGAAACCAACACATTTGCCACCTCTCCCAAGTTACGTTCTCAGTCTTTCTGCGTTTCCCTTTGATTACACATCTCAAAGGTTTTATATGTCTGAAGGAATAGCGATCGCGATGGGAACGGTGACAAAATACACACAAGGAGCAAGATTTCTTTGTACTGAGGATACCTGCCCATTTTCTGAAGGTAGTAAATAAATAATAATAATAAAAATTATTACTATTTCAAAAGCTTTTTAAGAATTTTTGTAATTTAACAGAGATTAAAGGCCTGGCATGAAACAGGCATTTTCCTATGCAGACAGCTTTGTAATAAGCACAGCATGATTTTTTATTAATTGAAAGTGGATTTTACCAGTGGTTCCTCAGCATTATTGAATGTTTTAGGAGCATAGTTAATGCCAACCATCCCTTTTCCTAAGGCTGAAGATGGTTAACATGAGAAGAGGTGTGTTGCCAATGTAATTTACCAAATTATCTGAACTGAAGGGGGAAAAAAACCCCAACCAGCCTCTAGCATAGAATGGGTTTGCTTTACTGAGTGCCCTCGCTTCTTTGGAACTACCTGGAGTAACAGGACTCAATTTTCCAGTGGGAAACTCTGCCATCTCGTGGTCAATCTATAATAAATCATAATATAAATTATAAAGATCAGTGTAGTGGAAGTATGTAGTAGTAGTAGTATGTGAACTTATGCTCCTCTGAAGAAACACATGATAAATTTGGGATTTAACTGCCCCACATTGTAATAATTTCTATTACTAATGGGAAATTTAAAATGAAAGCCATCTACACATTTTAAATGTTTCATAAAAGTATTAATTTTCTTAATTTTTTTTTGTTTTGTTTAGGATTTAGTTACATAAGAGTGCATATGCCCGGAGCTACAGAATCTGCCACAGTGAGGAACGATTTTGTGTGTAGTTTGTGTTCTTCACCACTGCAGGAAGACATGAAATTTAGAGTACTTGGTGGTAGGAACTACGCAGTTTTGGTTTTAGATCTTTTACCTTCCTACTTCTCTCGTAGAATCATAGAATGGTCAGAGTTGGAAGGGACCTTAAAGATCATCCAGTTCCAACCCCCCTGCCCTGGGCAGGGACACCTCTCCCTAGAAGATGTAACAAGTAAACAAAATGATTAAGTGGAAAGAAGTCCAAAATACATCAGTCATTAAAAAAAGGCCAAAAAAGCTCTGTAATGGTTTCAAGAGAATTAACCTTTTCTTTGCCTTTATTTTGAAAGATAAACAAGTAGTGGAAATGATTGATGCCAAAGTTCTCAATGCTCTGAAAGGATTTTCCAGCCATAAATCACACTTTAGGATTCAGACGTTTACAGTTTTCCTGAGAGGTGAGCTGAATTGTGGAGATTTGTCCAAAAAGTTTTAGAATCGAACTGGAACAATCCCTTACATCATTTTCCTTTTCCCATTTCTCTGGATAAAATAGTGATAGTGTAATTCTTCACATCTTTTTAACATCCTTCTTCAATCTAGCTGTTTTCCACATTCCATCAGGATTTTTAGCTTCTACTACCTTCCACTGCAAACATGAAGTGGTTTTTAATGTGTCTATCTGATTTGACTGAAATCACAACTCACCAATGCACTTTCATTAATCTCGGAACAAAAAACAACCAAAAACAAACCCCCCCCGACCCTGTTATTCCAAAATAGCTCCAAGATAATGAGAAACACTTGAAAACTGCCACTGTAAGTGTATTGGTTTATAACAGAATATGGGTTATGTGTGCACTAAATGAGTCTCTTAGCTGAGACTCATATTTGGTTGGACCTAACTCTCCTGTCATTAGTGTGATATATGTGATTTTAATAAATATTTATTTATTTTTCTTTACATGCACAAAAATACAAGGGTTCCCAAAACTGTTTGTGTGTGTCTTTGAAATCTGTTCATTTTGAGTCTCCGTTTTATTGTGTGTTTTGGGTGGGTTTTTTTTTCTCTGACATTTTATAGGACAGTAGCTGATGATGTTGTCACAAGTTTCAGAAGAAGAGCACATACTTCCAAACAACTGTCTGTTTTCTTTTTTTCTTTTAAATGCACCATTTTCTTTATCAGGAATCTACTTTTCCAGTTTGTGCCTTCCTTGCTTTATGCACTAATCAATTAGAATTGTATGCTTCGTTTTCTTCTAGTCCATTATGGTGAGCTAGCCATCCAACTGGTGTTTTCATAAAATTGAACCTTTCACAGTGTGAAGCTTTCCCAGCATGTCTTTAAAATTGGTTTTATGCCCTAATGCATCTGCAGGCTCCTGTCTTCACCACTACTTCTTTATTTTTCTTTCTTAATATTATCTTGATTTCTAGATGAACTGGCCAATAAAATGGAAATAGGAAACCACTACAAGATTATAGGAATTCCTGCTTGTGTGCAAAATGGCTTACAAGCTTCAGCATGTATAGAAGTCAGCAGCGTACAGCTCTGTAAACAAAATGGTAAGAAAGATTCCTTAAAAATTGAGTTAAAAAATGTTGGAAAACCTTCTACAGCAAAATCCTGAGAATTGGCACAGTTTTCTGTTATCTAGAGGTCCAGCTTACGAAACCACTCTGGGGCTTTCCTCTCAGTCTGAAATGTGTGTTACTGTTACTTGAGAATATCTTCTTCTGCCCGTTTTCCATACATTGGGAAACTTTATTATGTTTTATTATTTATTTATCAATCATCTTTATCATTATTGAGTGTGGTTCTTGACCTTCTCTTTCCAACTTCTCCCATCCATGGGAAGGTACTTTGAAATCATACATTAAATGAACCCAATATTCCAGTTTGTTATTCCTTTTGTATTCCATCAGTTCTAGAAGATCGTGCCTGCTAACATTTTAGTAGTAAAATTAACAGTGCCAGATGTTTATATTCTGAACTTGTGCTTAATACACAGACATATTCATTCTTTGTAAGGTTTGTATCAAGACTAGAGTTGTGATTTGTTCTGATGCATCTGCGGAGCTCCTTTATGAAGCGTTTATTAACCTGTGCTTCGTTTTAATTAGGTCCTTCTTTTGTCAGTGACAATTTCAAGTATCTGCTCTCCCTGGCTTCAAGTTCATGCTGGAGCTTTACTGCCATCCTCGCCAATATCTTTGCTTCTCAAGTTGTCCCACCAGGCACTTACAATACCCTTAAACTGGCGATATTGCTGAGCCTGGTACAAACAGGTGAAAAGGAAAACGCAGATTATCTGGATCTGTTGGTTGTGACGAGTGACACGCTGGTAATTGACAGGTAAAGAGATGCCTTATTTTTCACCTAAATTGGAATCAAAACCATGAGTCTTTTTAAAGGTGATAATAGGATCTGTTGTGTATGAATGGCTAAAGAGGCTGTATTTTAAAAGAATATACGGGGCTCTGACAGTGAAAATATCTAATTTTTATTCCTGGAATGTGTTTATTTCTTTCAAGTGATAAGGGGTTTTTGTTTGTTGTTATTGTTTCTAAGTGAGTCTGAATATGTATTATAGAATCATAGACTTGCCCAGCTTGGAAGGGACCTTTAAGACCATCAAGTCCAACCACCAACCTAACACTGACAAAAACCATCACTAAACCACGTCCTTTGGTCCCATGTCTACCCCCAGGGATGGTGCCTCAGCCCCTTCCCTGGGCAGCCTGTTCCAATCCTTAATAACCCTTTCCGTGTAAAAATTGTTCCTAATATCCAATCTGAACCTCCCCTGCTGCAACTTGAGGCCCATCACCTGTTCCCTCCAGCATCAGACCAACCTCCCCTGTCTCTATGCCCTCCTCTCAGGGAGTTGTAGCGGGTGATAAGGTCTCCCTTCCCCACTAATAACACCAGAATAAAGTATTAATTATTGAAAAACTGAACCATCATTTAACAATTCACAACTGAGTGAACTATTTAATCCTCCAGGCTTCTGAACTACAGCATATGCCTCCTACCTCGTGGTATACGACACCCACCTTTGAGTGAAATCTTTCCTTCCGTGTCCAAAGACAAGCACGGCACGGGAAGCGCCAGCATTCACGCCTGCAGCGCCGTGCTGGCCAAGGGCGGCGTCTGCTACATCGGAGACTTGTCTTCATACAGAAAGGATAAACTTGAACTCCTGCAGTCTGGTAATCTCACACCTACTAACAGACAAGGGGACAGAGCAAAACAAACTCATGAGTAAGCTCGTACCCCAGTTTACGGCCCTCAAATGCTGGGAAAAGCTATTTTTAACCAGTCTGGGTAAGAAACAAGGACAAAAGAGCCAAGGTCTCATAAAGAATCGTAGAATGAGTTGAGTTGGGTTGGAAGAGACCTTAAAGATCATGGAGTTCCAACCCCCCTGCCATGGGCAGGGACACCTCCCACCAGACCAGGTTGTTCAAAG
>VXBW01003048.1:218763-237362 GCA_013400375.1 Thinocorus orbignyianus
GCTGCCAGCGCGCACTGCCGGCTCATGTTGAGCTTCTCATCCAGGAGCACTCCCAAGTCCTTCTCCTCAGGGCTGCTCTCCAGCTATTCTCTGCCCAGCCTGTATCTGTGCCTGGGATTGCCATGACCCAGATGCAAGACCCTGCGCTTGGCCTGGTTGAACTTCATGAGGTTTGCATGAGCCCACCTCTCCAGCCTTTCTAGCTCCCTCTGGATGGCATCCCTTCCCTCCAGCATCGACCACATCACCAAGCTTGGTGTCATTGGCAAACTTGCTGAGGGTGCACTTGATCCCACTATCCATGTCTTCATCAAAGATGTTACACAGCACTGGTCCCAGTGACGTCTGAGGCACACCACTCACCACTGGCTGGCACTTGGACATTGAGCTGTTGACTGCAACCCTTCCAGTGGGGCTGCCCAGCCAGTTCCTGATCCACCGAGTGGTCCCTCCACCAAATCAGTGTCTCTCCAGTTTAGAGACCAGTATGTGACCTGTTTCAGAGAGAGTATGTGTGTGTGAGACTGGAATTTCTAGTTAAACTGACATATTTTGTCCTGTCCTAGTGCTAGAGAGCAGAACGACAACGGTCTTCATTCCTGGGAAGAAATACGGAGAAGAGGCCGACCAACAAGTTACTATTTCAATTCGGACTAATTTTTGGTCTTTTGTGGATGTGGATTCTTCCTCCAAGAAACATATCCAAAAGGATAATTTTTTAATTGGACAGATGGTAAAGCACACGCCTTGCCTTGACAGAAACTATTACAGTGTTTATGGTTATTCCAACTTATAAAATTAACGAAAACAATCAAATCTGTCAGTATTTCCCAAAAAGTCTCAACTTAAGTGACTTTAAATCAAGTATCTTCTAAAATGACCTGGCTTTTTAGTAGGTATTATTAAAATAAATATTTATAAAAGCTTTTAACAACTACTATTGAAGCAAAATGTTCCTCTGTATATTATAGGTAATTCATGTATATTGATATTGAACAGTTCAGACTGGAAAAAAACCCCTGCAATGTTTCTACACATCAAAAGGCAAACCTAAGTAATTGTTTTCTTTCTCTGGGTCTTCCATTTAGGACATGAGTTGGATTCCATCTAACCTTCAAGACGTTTTTGGGCTTTTGATATACAATGAGTCTCCTTCGAGCCGGCTGTCTTCTCCTGTCACACACCACATCTTGAAGAAAGCCATGAATCCTGAAGCCAGGCTGTACAAAGTCTCCCAGCAGTTCAGCATGCAGGACTACGAGGAGGTAAGAGATACTACCCAGTAATTTTGAGATGTGTTATACTTGGGAATCTCATCCTGTTTCTGGAATGGGAAGGTTCTCTCCGCACACTGATTGCTGATTTTTAACCCCATCAAAACTCGTTTCCTACCCTTTCTCCCCGCATCGCGTGTCCACAAGCACTGAAAAGATCATTGATAAAATTAGCTTCAGTTCTTCAAAAGGGGCAGCATAATAAACTCAGTTAAATCTTCATGGAATTGTCAGGGTTGGAAGGAACCTCTAGAGATCACCCAGTCCAACTCCCCTGCCAAAGCACATCACTCAGGGCTGCATCCAGGCAGGGCTTGAAGGTCTCCAGAGAAGGGGACTCCACACCCTCCCTGGGCAGCCTCTGGCAGGGCTCTGACACCCTCACCCCAAAGAAGTTCCTCCTCATGTTTAGCTGGAACCTCCTACATCCCAGTTTGTGCCCATTGCCCCTTGTCCTGTCACTGGACATCACTGAAAAGAGTCCAGCTCCATCCTCCTTCAACCCACCCTTCAGATGCTTGTGAGCATTAATAAGGTTTCCCCTCAGCCTTCTCTTCTCCAGGCTAAAGGGTCCCAGCTCCCTCAGCCTTTCCTCATCAGGGAGATGCCCCAATCCCTCCATCATCTCTGTTGCCCTATGCTGGACCCTCTCCACTAGTGTCCTGTCTCTCCTGAACTAGGGAGCCCAGAACTGGACACAGTATTCCAGTTGTAGCCTCACCAGTGCAGAGCAGAGGGGGAGAATGACCACCCTCGACCTACTGGCCACTCTCTTCCCTGTGCAGCCAGGATTCTGTGTGTTTCTGGAAAACCCACTAGGTTAATGTTCACATGAAAACTCTTAACATCTACTTTTGACCAGAATAATTTATGATCAGTACCAAAAGTTAATTCTTCCATTCTAAATAAACTGTTGATATCTCCAGGGTAATTAACAGATGATTGTGTTCAGCATCTGAACAGCCTCTGGCATGTTTAAAGGTGTGAAAAATGTAAATTCTTTAATTTCCAGTTAAACATTTAAAACGTTTACCCTTTGTCTAGTTTATTTCGTTTGCTAAGAGTCTGCACGTTGAGCTGAGCTCAGAAGCAGAAAGCCTCATCCAGGGCTACTACGTCACAAGCCGCAGAGTGAGAAGAGACTCCGTTCACGGATCAACCTTATCAGCATCCGCCCTAAAAATTCTGTACGTCCTGCTCTCCAAAGTAAAGGAAACAGATCTGTGTTTCAGACAGAGATTGTGCTAACCTGCTCAAGAGCTTGTTCAATAAAATATTGTTAAATGTTATTGTTAAATAAAAATCTAGACAAGGCTCTTAAGTTTTGAAAACTTCAAGCGTAAAGAATCTTATTTAGAGGGGAGATTTAGATGAGATCTTAGGAAGAAGTTCTGCGCTGTGAGGGTGGTGAGACACTGGAACAGGTTGCCCAGAGAAGCTGTGGCTGCAGGGGTTCAAGGCCAGGCTGGATGGCGCTTGGAGCAACCTGCTCTGGTGGGAGGTGTCCCTGCCCATGGCAGGGGGGTTGGAACTGGATGATCTTGAAGGTCCCTTCCAACTCTGACCATTCTATGATTCTATGATTCACCATTTTGTTACACTGTTTATTTTATATATTGACATTGTGGTGGAAAAAAAAGGTAAAGAATTCTGCCAGGCAACCCCACAATTTAAGAAATAACTATGATTATTAAAGCTATGTATGAAAAACAAAAATGGGATTTAAATTCTCACAGCTTTGTATCATGCAAGCAAAACAAGTATTAACAATAGATAATATTCCACTGCTTTCACTGCACGAGACAGTCAGGCATAAGAATATGCACTTTGTATTCCTGGATTATGGAAAAAACCCTGCTCCAGTGTGAACTTCTGATTTATGGAAGTGCTCAGAACAGGGCACTGCATCTTGTGTTCATGCCTGCAGTATGATTTTATTTGACATGCTTATTATATTCCTCTCGTAGGATCTCCCTGGCGAAGGCTCACACTAAACTAAGTTTAAGAAAGAAAGTACTTGAGGAAGATGCGCTGATCGCTGTCTTGTTACTTGAATCATCTCTTATCCTAAAACACGGTAATTAATGTTAACTCCATCTTTAGCCTTGGGTACATCCTTTCTGCAGTTTGTCAGTTTGGATAAAGTTTCTATCAGCTGATGGCACTTACAATTAGTACTTCTCAAATGGAAGTCCATCATTCCCACTGTTGAAGGAAGGCTGATGTGAGACAGTGCTGTTCCAAAGGAGGCACCAGGCCTGCCCTGAGCCTCCATCCTTAACACTGGCTGATGTGAGGCATCACTGCCCTAACATTGGGCCAGGTTAAACTAAAACCAGCCTTCCCTCCCCAGGGAAACAGAAAAGAAGGGTTAGGTTTGGGTTTTGGGTTTTTTTGTTTGTTTGTTTTTATCTAGCACCACAGTCACATACAAATTTGGCACCGAGACAAGAACTCATAGAATCGCCTGGGTTGGAAGGCACCTTTAAGATCATCTAGTCCAACCACCAACCTAACTCTGACAAAAACCATCACTAAACCACATCACTAAGTGCTATTATTAATGATGATGTAACACTTCAAAGTGCAAACACATAAAATGGCATTACTAAGTAATTTGTGTCAGCTCTTTTTCCTTCAAAGTCCTGGCAAAAGCTACCAAGTCTTTTAGCATAAGACAATTATTGTTTTTCCTTTGCCTAGGCCAGTCTGCATTATGCGTAGCTCCAAATTCTGTATTTCCATTCGACCTCTGTGATGAAAACTCCCTTCAGCAGAGGGATATCTACCTCATGCAGTGCCACCACCAGCTGCTGAAGTTTATTGGTGCCTATGGCCCAGGAATCCACACTAATGCTAATGAAGAATGAAAATTCCACTCTGTAAGTAAAACCCAAGGCTTTTTGAAAGACTGTTAAAATATACAACTAATAAGGCTTCTAATATTTTTGTAAGATGATTCAGTGCTGGTTTGCTAAGGAACTGACCGTGGCTGGCAAGTCACTCCTGCCTTCAAACAGCACTTGAGATTAAATAATCTTCATCCTGGGAGGCTGTGGCTTCAGAATAAAGCCTCAACCTGAACTTCTCTTCCTGGCAAGGTCTACAACCAACAATTAAACCAGGAGTTTAGAATCTAATGTTTCATTTCAACTCTGTGAACTCTGCAGTTTTTCTTGTTTCTTTTCAGATGTGTCACCCAATGAGGGTTAAATAGTTCTGAGTTCTAGAACTCTTTTTTTCTAGTGTAAGCCAACTCTCTTAAAAATGTATAGAACACAATAATTTAAGTGTATAAAAGTATCACCATACTGCTTGATGTTTTATGTCTTTGTTTTACATCATAGCAACAAAATATTAGACCAGGATGGTGGTGTGCTCCCACAATCTGGAAAAAACAACCCTGTATCCCCCACATTACATTATTATACAGTGCAGGGGACAGTAGAACACAGCAGAAAAGTAAAACACCTGTTATTAGATGACTTGGTGGGTGGGCAGCTCAGTGAGTTCAACTCCACATCACTTCAAAACCAAGAGTGAAGAATGGCAGACAAAAGATGAGGTGTCTGCGATACAGTATTTACTTCTCCAACTATGGACTTTCCTGCACTGTATCTTCCCAGGAAGGATATGGTAACAGAGATGATACTGAGCAGGTTTTACATCCAAGAGGTCCACGTTAAACAAACAAAAGTAAAGACCCAAACAAAACAGCAGAAAAAAAATAAATTGTACAGTTCTGGTCAAATCTGGATAAGCTGAATGAGGATGCTGTGGGACAGTGTCAAAAGCCTCATCTACATTCACTCCAGCAAGGCTTTTTCCAGTTTCCCACAGCATCCTCACAGATAAACTCTCAGGAAGTGTGGATTAGATGAATGGACAGGGGGGTGAACTGAAAACTGGCTGAAAGACAGAGCTCAAAGGGTTGTGATCAGCAGCACAGAATCTAGTTGGAGGTCTGTAACAGGTGGGGTCCCCCAAGGGTCAGTACTGGGTCCAGTCCTCTTCAATATTTTGATCAATGACCCAGATGAAGGGATGGAAGGTACCCTCAGAAAGATGGGACCAGTCTTTTTTTAGTGGTGCCCAGTGACAGGACAAGAGGGAATGGGCACAAACTGGAACATCACTAAGTTCCATCTAAACATGAGGAGGAACTTCTTCACTTTTGAGAGGTGCAGAGCCCTGGAAAGGGCTGCCCAGAGAGGCAGACTCCCCCATCTCTGGAGATATTCAAAACCCACCTGGACAAGTTCCTGTGGGACCTGCTCTGGCAGGGGGTTGGACAGGATGATCTCCAGAGGTCCCTTCCAACTTTCGAACCATTCTGTGAATACCAATGGTTTGGTGTGACTCCTACCCAGGATGTCACCCAGCAGGATCATGGTGCTGCTGCTCACACAGGCTCAACAAACAACTACAGTCACTGAAAACAGAAATCCAAGATTTTATTCATACACATATTGCATTACAAGTAGGCAGAAAAGCTGCCACCATTAACATTGTAAACACTCTCATTTAGACAAGATAACATTCAAGTTCTCCCAACATGTTTTAACCCCTGATTTATTCAATTTTCATCAATTTGGCACATTCACATAGTCATGCTAAGTTCTAAGTGTCCACAAGGCTACTTCCCTTTCTCCAGTGACACTCTCACCTGAACATCATTTGATGATTATTCCCACATTTTCACTAACCAGCTACTCCTCTGCCTTACTGTGGAAACAAGCAGTATTTCTGAGGAGCAAGAAGGGCCATGGAAGCATTTCCAAGTGCATCACAACACCACACTTCAGGCTACTGTTTTCAACCTGAAAAAAAATAAATTCAGAATGTTAGTTTTGTATATACCCTTCATCAATCTTATACAGAGTTATTAACTGTACTGGCATTTCAGATATAAAGATTCACATCAAAAAAGACTTCAGATGGGTAAACGGCAAAGAGTTATCATCATTATGCCAGCAAGATTACTTCTAGAACAGACTTAAAAGTATAAGATTAGTAGCAGCACAAGTAAAGAATGCAGTCAGTGAGTTGGCCAAAAGCATCCTTGACCAACAGGCCACACCTTCAGCTGATGTAAAAAAGCAACTTACTTTCTTAAATACCCATCATCCTAGAAGTGGATGAAGCTCACTGTTGGCTGGATGTGCACACACAAGGCTCAACGATAGTGGAGGTGGTCATCTGGAATTGGAAGAGAGGAGATTCAGATGAGATATTAGGAAGAAGTTCTTTCCTGTGAGGGTGGTGAGGCACTGGAACAGGTTGCCCAGGGAAGTTGTTGATGCCCTATCCCTGGAAGTGTTTAAGGCCAGGCTGGATGGGGCTTGGAGCAACCTGCTCTAGGGAGAGGTGTCCCTGCCCGTGGCAGGGGGTTGGAACTTGATGATCTTTAACGTCCCTTCCAACTCTGACCATTCTATGATTCTATGATCTGATGTCACAGCACCTCTAAAAGAATGAATGAAATCAGAAATTATGGTAGCAGGTCCAACTGGGAAAATCCTACTAATTAGCTGGCACATCAGATACAACATTGCTCATCACAAATTTCAGCTGGGTAAACGGCAAAGAGTTATCATCATTATGCCAGCGGTTTCCTGCCCACGGTTAAGACTGGTGTGATTTTTTCCAGGTATGGAAAGTTTGTCTCCAGAGAAACTACTCTATGAAGGACGGCAGAACCCTGTTTTTCACTGTTCAGGCCCCTCTCAATGTTCAAGCCCCAGATGCCAAGTATTTCTCTAGAGGTTCACTGCCATGGAATATATTCCAAAGGGAAAGGTGACCAACAGACCAATACAGCCAAGTGCCAGAAGGGACAGTGATGTGAACACACTGTTTCTCACTTCAGTCTCTCACTTCCAACGAGCACCTGTTAATTCTTCAAAGCACAAGTCTTGTTTCCCTCCCCAGCTAAGAACTAGATGCTGACACCATTACAAGCCTCTCTGTCCTCTGATTCCTTTGGGAATTTGCTTTGTTGCAGGGAGTAGGTCTTAGCAGTTTTACAGCTACCAATAATAACTTTTGTTAGAATTTCAACTTCTTAACCCTGCATCCAGAGAACGGTATTCCCCCTTATTCCACCTGTAAGAAAATTCACAAGCCATAAAACAGCTTGAGAGACCTAGACTTCAGAAGACTTTCCCCAACTTTAAGTAGGAAATAATTACTTCCGTAGCTCCAGAATTCACATGACATCTTTCTGCTTCTGGTAACAGCGTGGCAGAGTCCAGGTTGGTGATTCCCAAAGCCAGTAACAAATTCATCTCTCAACTCCACTTGGTGCCTAAAACAATGAAAAGAGAGAAAAATTGCCCAATTCAGAGGATTCCACTGCTGAGCCAGTAACAGAAAGCTCTCCTTAGGGAAAATAAGCCAGTCAAGGAAACACCAGCCTCCCAGGCAACCTCATTACCTGGGGAGAAAACTCTGGGGCAGCATCAGCAGAGATCAAGGTTGATGAAAAATGACTAATTGCAGGGAAAAATGACTAATTGAAGGGCTATTACACTGCCTCTCCTAATGAACCACTGCTGCTGGGGAGAGGAATACCCCAGAGGCTACAGCTGTTAACCTTCATTCACATGCCACACTCTGGGGAACCTGGTGATGAGTTTTTCTGTGGGCTGAGTTAAGGTCAGCACCAGCCCCAAGTGAGAACCCCACAGAAAAACACCCCATGGTCCTGGCAGGAGAGCATGGCCAAGACCCCCAGGGTCCTGTCCTTGCCACAACCCACCACCCTGGATCCATGCCGATGACCCAAAAAGGGCACAGTCTGGGTCACCACATACCAGTTGCCAAATTCCCTAAGGGGGAAAAAAAAGAATCATAGACTGGTTAGAGTTGGAAAGGACCTCAAAGATCATTGAGTTCCAACCCCCTGCCCTGGGCAGGGACACCTCTCCCTAGAGCAGGTTGCTCCAAGCCCCATCCAGCCTGGCCTTGAACCCCTCCAGGGATGGGGCAGCCACAGCTTCTCTGGGCAAGTTTCTTCCAGCGTCCCACCACCCTCACAGCAAAGAATTTCTCCCTGAGATCTCATCTAAATTTCCCCTCTTCCAGTTTAAAACCATTACCCCTTGTCCTATCACTATACCTTCTGACAGAGTCCCTCTCCAGCTCTCCTGGAGCTCCTTTCAGATCCTGGAAGGATGCTCTAAGGTCTCCCCAGAGCCTTCTCCAGACAAGAAAAGTAATTTATCTTTAGAATTAGGATATGCATTTGCTGATGGAAGTGATGTATCAGCAAACCCAAGCCCCTTTGGATGTCCAATCTGTCATTACATTCAATATTTGATGGACTCGTACTAATTAGGTCCATCTTTGCCTCTGAAGACACAGGCATGTCCCTGAAAGGTTGTGTGGCCAGCGAGTGTCACCTTATAGAATTGTAGCTCCAGCTCCCAGGCTCAGCCCCTTGTTAGGGAACAGCCAGTGTGTGCAGCAACCAAAACTGGGATGTGGCTACAACGCTGGGCCTTTCCACAACCTTCCAAGTGATGGCTTATACGGTGCCAGCACACCATCCCCGCAATTAGCAACATCACGAACTGCATTTCTTACATTTAACAGGAGGGGAACGCCTCCAATTCCTCCCAAAAGCCGGCATCAGGAATCGCTCTGCTGCTCCCGCCGCTCCCACGCCCGGGGCAGGGAACCGAGCCCGCGGCCTGGCCTGGCCCTGCTCTTGCCCCGCCGGAGGGCCCTGCGTTCGCATGCTCCACCGCAGCGCCGTTAAACCCCGCGACCGGAGCCCCCAGAGCCGCTCCATTGCCCCTATCCTCGACTGGACCCCCCCGGCAGGCCGGTACCGTAGGCCGGTACCACAGCCCGTACACCGCCAACCCGCCACCACACCGCTCCCTCAGCTGCACCGAAAGAGCGAGCGGGCGGAGGGATCCCCCTTAAATAGTCCCCGCGGCGCTTTGCGGCAAGGCGGTGCTTGCTCTGGGCGCGCAGGCGCAGGAGCCAGGCGATCCTAAATCCCAGCACTGGCCTCGGGAATGTTGTCGCCGCGGTTCCGTAGGATGAGCTCGGGCGGGAGGGGGTTTGGTTTAGGGAGGGGAGAATTCTGCCAGCGGTTCTTCGGTGTGAAACGGGAGCGCGGAAGGGGCAGGTGTGCTGCGGCCCTGAGGGGAGCCGCGGCGGGCAGCGCGGCAGTCGGTGTCTGGGGACAGTTTGCGGTGGCGGTTTCAGTCAGAAAAACGAAGAATTTATTGCAGGTGGGTTAAGAAAGTGAGCAAGGCTTACCTGGAATGGAAGCAAGTCTGTTTTTTTTAATGTTGTCTTATATACAGCAGTATTAATAAAGTACAGTGCTTTCAACCTTAATATGCTTTCTTTCTCTCCGAGTAGTCAGCCTCTTAGAGGTCAAAGCCATGGAAAATTCATCTCTTGGGTGTTGGCCTTATTTGCACAAGCACAATGAGTGCGTTGTGCTGAAGGTCTCTGAGGGGAAAAAGGAGCAATTGGCAGGGTGTGTGTTCAGAGAAAGCAGCAGAAGGCTGGAGAGCACAGTGCCGTCGCTGTAGCTGTGGGAATGAGGGGAAAAAAGATGTGTAGGTTTTGCATAGGTGGGTTATTTAGCCAAGAAAGCCAATGGCATCCTGGGGACATCAGGAAGAGTGTGACCAGCAGGTGGAGGGAGGTCATTCTGCTCCTCGGGGTGAGGCCCAATCTGGAGCACTGGGTCCAGTTCTGGGCTCCCCAGTTCAAGAAGGACAGGGAACTGCTGGAAAGGGTGCAGCAAAGGGCTGCTGAGATGATGAGGGTCCTGGAGCATCTCTCTGACAAGGAAAATCTGAGGGATTTGGGTCTTCTTAATCTGGAGAAGAGAACATTGAGGGGGGATCTGATCAACACATACAAGTACTCCAAGGGTAGGTGTCAGGAGGATGGGGCCAGGCTTTTTACAGTGGTGCCGAGATGGGACAAAGAAAAGGGCACTAACTTAAACATAGGAAGTTCCATCTAAACATGAGGAGAAACTTCTTCACTTTGAGGGTGGCAGAGCCCTGGAACAGGCTGCCCAGAGAGGTGGGGGAGTTTCTGTCTCTGGAGACATCCCAAACCCACCTGGACAAATTCCTGTGCAACCTGCTCTGGGTGACTGTTCTGACAGGGGGTTGGACTGGATGATTTCCAGAGGTCCCTTTCAACCCCTTATCACTCTGTGATTTGCTTATGGCCATTCACCATCCCATCACTCTGAAGGAAAAGCTATGACGACAATATCTTGAGATTTGTGAAAATAAACTTTAAGTTACTCCATGAAAAATGGTTCCTTTTGATAGCAATGTGTGAGGGTTGTGGAATTTTATTCCTAAATGCATGAGTATTTCCAGTGCCAAATGCCAAGCTGTTATATTTCAGCATACAAGATACAAACAATTTCCTAAGAAATGTGATATTTGATCCAAACATCAGGTTTGAAGGAAAGGGTTCAGAGGATCTGTTTTGATCCTGCTAGGAATTTCTGGAAGAGGAGTGCTCTTGTACTGGTCAAAGGAGGTGGGTTGCCAAACCTGGTGCCCAGGCTCTGGAAGAAAAGGCATAAAAATTTGCAGCTGATGCAGAACAATCTTGTCTCAGGAAAAAAAAAAAAAAAATAATCCCACCTCCCAAACATGGGGAGTTCTCCTCAAGTTAAAAAATGCTAAACTGTTGGTACAAAGAAGCTCCTGTCTCTGCTGCTCCCTTTCTCTGGCTGTAAATACTGCACCTTTACTGTAGTAACGATCTGAGCAGTGGGATTTTCTCTGTGCCATCCATTCATGACTTCCTGTATCTCTAGCCCTTCTTCTTATCCAGTTTCTGTGCTTACTTAATGAATAAACAGTCAGAATGTTTCAATAGGATTTAATAGAAGAAACCTTTAAAAAGTGGGGGGGTGTTTTTTACATTTTCCTTTCCCCCCATTTTTTCTGTTTTCCCCTTTTTATTTTTCCCCTTATTTTTTTTCCTTTTCTCCTTTTTTTTTTCCCTCTTTCTTTTCTCTCTTTTTTTTTTTCCCTCCCCTCTCTGGAATTCTGTCTCTTCCAGGTGTATTATTTCAGTGCCTGTGAAGCGACCAGCACTTCAGTACTTCGTAAGAGCATGCAGCTGATGGAAACCATCACTGTGTTTTGTGTTTTCCCTGTACCATTTCGGATGCCTGACTCATACGTGGTTTATTTCTATGATCAGATGGGCTGAGGTTTGATACCAACTCCTGGCTGAGATTTTGCTGGCTCTTTTTCCCCTGACCCAATGCCATTCATTTAGATCTCAGGTACATACAAAACTAGTCTGAATTCTCTGTGCTTCTACGTTGCTACTGGGTGTCTCATCAGTGTAATCTGTTTCATTCCCTCATCCTGTACAGCAAAGAACTCCTGGAAGCCCTCGCTGTTCTCTCACTTTTTCAACTTAATTAACTGTTGTCACCTTTATGACTCCTGTGCCTCTCCTCATTAATGTCTCTGAAAACAAATAGCTGTCCTGAGAATAGGAGGTTGTGCTCACCACTTTTTACTCCTACAGAAAGTCAAGTACTGTTCTTTAAAAAGCCTGGCTCTTATTTATGAGTAGATACAGTGCAAAACTGCCCTGTTGTAGGCATTTTCGTTTGGTTTTGGTTTGGTTTTTTCCCACAAAATGCAGTAGCTCGTGTGCTAAATGCTGCTCTGGCTGTACGATTATCATCTTTTAGTAAATCACTACAATTGTAAATAAGAAATAAGAACTGTAAATAAGAAATACGTACCTAAAATATGGGTATATATTAAATGTGTGGTGATCTGCTCAGCACCTCTGAAAGATATCGCAAGTGTAACTCAAGGCTGAATGCAAGAAATTGATTTATATATATAAAGGTTGTTCTTGCTGGTAGTTTTGTTTTTTTTAAGTGTCATTTTAAAACAAACTGTGAAGTCTTCAGAAAGAAGTTACTATAAATGCAGAATATGACTGTTGTAATATTCTATTAGTAATAGATATATTCTATTACTATACCTATTACTAGATATAATAGATATATTACTATGATATATCTATTACTATATCTAGTAATAGATAACAATTCTATTAGTAATATACTATCACTCCTGTACAATGAGAAACATTTTGCAACTCAATAAATACGTAACATCCACCGAATAATATTTAATGAAACGTTTACCTCAGCTGTAACAAACTATATGGGAAGGACGGTGTTTTTCAGAACAGATACATCAGATAGCATTTGTGCATTTAGTTTCAGCTTTTCTTGCCTAACTATGGATATTTAAGTGAAAAACGTGCTGTGACCAAGCCAACTCTTTGGGTTCATTTGCATGAATGTATGAACCTGCTGAGAGACATGAGAAAGGAACCGTGGTGTCTTCAGCAGACAGGTGGGGTTTTTTGGGGTGACAAACACATTTTAAACCCCATAACATGCAACACAACAATTATAGTTTGTCTGTAGATATTAGTTTTTAACTTAAATAGATATAAGGTGTAATAAATAACTTTTTTTTTTTTTTTTAAAGCAACGAAGGAGATTAGATTTGGGAAGTTGTTGATGTTTCTCCTTGGTTGGCGCCGTCTCCTTGCGCCGAGTGAGTCAAGAACTGCCCCGTAGCTCCGATGTATAACCTGGAACGCATGGGCCACTTCTGCAAGAGAGGAGACAAGGACACACTGAGCCACCTGCCACCTTCACAGCCTGAAGTCAGCTCTCACCAAAGATTTAAACGCCAGTGGAATCCCAATACCAGAAAATAGGAAAACAGTTGCTATTGCCCGAAAGTTCCCATTTTGTCATTTGTTGGAAGCCAGGTAAAGGAAAATATTAATATTTTCCTGGGGTAAATATTTATTCTTATGCTCCAGTTTCTGAACCCCAGCAAGTTCCCACAAATGGCCCTGGGGTAGCTGCAAGGTGCCCACAGCTGGGTGTGCTTCCCCTGGAGGGAAGCTGTCAGCTCCAGTTTGATGTACTGAGTTCATTGCTGGAGAGCTGGATCTTTGAAAAGACAATGGGCATGAGGTGCAAAAATACCTGCAGTACAGCCAGTGCCTTGTTCCAAAATAATACAACTTTTTTTTGAAGATGCTTTTGGGAACAAGCTGCGTAAAGAAAGAGAGGTCTAAGAACTAGAAAAGCTTAATATTGCAGTTAAGTCTCAGCTCTTATTTAAAACCTTAAACAGCAGCAGATTAATACCTGAAAAGACTATACGATCTCATTCAATGTCCTTATTTCAAGTGTGATGTTATATTTCCTCACCACTAAGATAACTGAGCTTAAAGTTATTAACCCTGTTTTTTTTGTTCTCTGTACACACAGCTACCAGGGATATTAGAAAGATTGCTTAGACTCAGAAAATCTTTACAAAACTAAATACAGGTAAACAGCAAATAAAGATGATTATAAAGAAACAACCTCTAGATGAATCCAGTACTGTTGTATTTCAGTAGCCCAGGAAATGTGCATCTGGATCATTTAGTTGCTGTAATAACGAAGAGTATTTTTTCTACCAGCAAGACTTGTCAGCTGATAAAAAGTACCCTAAGAAACCCGTGTCCTTTCACTCTGACCAAGGGAACTAACAGGAGCTGCTTCAAAATTATTTTGAAATACACCACAATATAATTTTTTTTTAAATTATATCCATCTTCTAATTGATGCAAAAATTTTGCTTTCTTAATGAGCCTGCTAATCATTTAAATGGCTTCAGAAGCCTACATTCACATCATGCTTTTTGCAGTGACCAACACTGAACAAGAAACTCTCTGTGAATTTGTCAGTTTACAAGAACTGGAGATTATTTCATGTATTAATCTTAATTAAAATCTTTCTGAATTCATCAGGCTCTTAAGAAAAACAAACAAACAAACAAACAAACAAAAAAAGAAGACACCCCAGAGCTTGTAACTCGCTCCCCGAGCCAGAGAAAATAGCTGGTGGGATTTGAGTCCCGTCATTCAGTGAGCAACGTGTTTGAGAACCATTCCCAGTCCCAGGTCCTCTCTGGGAGCAGCTCCCCCTCCACGTCCCCTCTGCATCACTGGGATTTATTTTTCAATGAAGGGAAGAGCAACAACAGCGTAGACCAACTTGACTAAGTGAATGCATTTTCACAGAAGGAATTAACACGTGGCCAGTAATTAACATCCCCTCCTGTACCTTGGCTGCCTCAGCAGAGGAACCCAAGCAGGCCCAGCCGTGGCTGGTGTTGCGGCTGTAGGACAGCACATCTCCTCAGCCACACATCTATGGCAGGTTTGGATGGAAGATCACCAAGGCTTCCACACAGGGACCAAGGAGGTTCTGCTGTCCCTCTGGTGCTGCTTCACTGCCGAGGGACCAAGTCCCACTAAGTTTGGACCTACACTATATTTGGTATTTTTGTGCAAAGTCCCTGCAGCTGGAGGGACAAAGCTCCAGAAGATTTCCATCAGGCTCCTAGCACCCAGGTGGAATGGTTACTCTGGGCTGTCTTTTCATGTATTAACTTTGGCAAAGTAAAGCAGCTTGAGATCTTTTGTTTGATAGAATCATAGAATGGTTTCGGTTGGAAGGGANAAGTATCTACCCGAATCATCTAAGTATCCTGAATACCTATTTACTTCTTCATTGAGAGAATGTGGTAGCTGCTCCTCAGCTGTCCTACCTTGACAGGGTGAAGGTATCCATCCCCTCGGAGGGTACCCAGCCCCTCTGCTGGTGCCTCCTCCTCATCCTGAAGGCTGCGAGTGAGGTGTGCGATATAGGTGGTGGCCAGGAGGAGCACGTCCAGCTTGGAGAGCTTGGTGTCGGGCGGCACAGAGGGGAGAGTCTTCTGCAGCTCGAGGAAGGCATGGCGCAGGGTCTGAACCCGGCTGCGCTCTCGGGCAGCGTTGGCGGCAGCGGGTCGGCCGGGAGATGTCCCAGCCCGGGGCCCAGCCACCGAGGGCGGGCAGGAATTGCCACCAGCAGCAGAAGACAGCAAGGAATCAGGCTCTGTGCCTGGACCAGGGACCTCCTCTCTGCTCTCAGCCAAGCGTCCACAGTCCATCGGTGGCGTTCCCAGAAGGGAAAGTCCTGCAACCAACAAGAGCATCTGTAAAGGTGGATGCCTTCGGGCTGTGCCAAAGCCAATGGTTTCTAAAGGCAAAGATTATCCAAAATGCAGGAAAAGTGCTGCTGTGTAGCCTTCCCGCTCCCTGCTCATAAATCTGGTATCACACACAGGAGTTAAGCTCTTCGTAAGGATTAATTTCTTTGTCACACACAAGAGCAATTGCTTTGAATCACTCAAAGCCCCAAAGATCACCCAGCTCTTCTGAGAAAACCTGAAAACCCAGCAGGTGACACTAAGCAGCGCTGCCACAGTGCTTTCAATTTGCAACCAACTAAAAATTAGGCTAAATGCAATTAAAAAAAAACAAAACAACACATTATTTATGTTGCTTGGGATGTGGGACCATGCATATATTTTTTATTTGCCTGCTGCTATTTTATTGATGGTCTTTTAAGTGAGAGCTGCCCCGTGGATTATGGAAAGAAAAACGGCATTTTCAGAGGCAAACGGAGCCGCAGAGCACGGTGCTGGGTTTCGGAAGGACAAAGCTTGGGCCACTGTTTTAAAGGATCAGGAACTGCCTTTTGCCCAGAGAAGCTGTGGCTGCCCCATCTCTGGAGGGGTTCAAGGCCAGGCTGGATGGGGCTTGGAGCAACCTGCTCTGGTGGGAGGTGTCCCTGCCCATGGAACAGGGTTGGAACTCCATGATCTTTAAGGTCTCTTCCAACTCGAACCATTCTATGATTCTACAACTTACGTCGTCCCACCCCTAACGCTACTCAGGAATTTCCGTGCTTATCCTGTAGCTTCTACATTTTTTCAAACGTTCAAAGCATCTTGAAAACTGGATTTTAGCCATCAGGGGGGCAAAAGAACCCTTTAAAAACAACAGCAAAAAGTTCCTTTTGAGCGAAGCTGAAAATAATGACAGCAAAGTCTTTTCCCAACTCTGAGAAAAGATGGTCAGCTCCACTTGGAATAAAACCCACAGCCCTTTAATTCCTTTAATTCCACAGCAAAATGCAATTCAATCAATATTCCCCAAAGTGCTAAAATAATACCTGCTCCCGTTGTCCTCAGTCAAGGGGCCCTTCCAGGAGACTCCGACAGATCTCGGCTTTCACGAGTTGGGAGCGGCAGCCTCTGTGGTGGCCCAGCTGGACAGCAAAGGCAAGAAGGAGTTACCAAAACTTTCAATTGCATTCAAATACAGTGTAATTTAAGAAATTTAAATAAATGAATGGCTGAAGATCTACATTCACAAAAATTAAGTCTCATTTTGCAAAGCATTTCAGCCCGCTGCTGAAGTCCCTCGGATGTTCCTGTGTGATTGTGGCTGAGAATGGCAAAAAAATATCTCAAGACCACAAAGATTTACAGCAGAAAAGAGGAAATGGTTCAAAACACTCTTTTTTGCAATGCTCTATCTTGAGGATATTTAGAAGACTTTTTTTTTTTGTGGTTTATCATCTTAATATTTATTAATTTGCTGTTAATCTGACAGTTTTGTCAGGTAATGTTTTGTTAAATAGTAGCACAGTTTAGACTGAAATTATTTGTGAAATACTCTGTGTGTGTTACAATTACAGTATAACCATGGGGAGGGTTTATTGTGATAATTATGACCTATATAAAATAAAACTCATATTAAGGCTACACAGACTTGTCTTGAGTGAGCTGAAAAACAGTCCTTAAATTGGCTATTTTGCTTAATTTAGAATAAATTAAAAAAAAGGTCCCATGTGCTTTTTCTTTCCTCTTGGTGTTTTCTCGCCGGGTTAAGTCATGGTTAGATCTAGATGCATTTCAGTGACCAAAAAAATTTCCTCTCTGTTGCCACTTGTCAGTTCGATCCTCAAATACAGTCTATCATTTCAGGTTGGTCAGGAGGATTTCTCGTTTGCCATCCCCTCGGAATCCCACTGAAACAAGGGATTCATCCCTGCTTACTGGAAGAGTCAGGATTACCCAAGGATGCAGCAGACTGGGTGAGTGCAAATACCTGCTTCTCTGCTGAAGTCCTGGGATGGGGATGGTTTACACGTGGTTTTGGGGTTGCTGTGTTGGTGTACAACCAAATTTAGGGCTAGAATGACTGTGTGTGAGATACAGTAAATAGAAACGCACGTACCTAAAATCCTCATTTCCTTGGGCACCCCTTCAAGCGGAAGTTTCTGTTTGAGGAGCTTCACGGCAACATCGGATTAAATCCTGGGCCTGCAGGAAAAAAGGCACTGGGGTGGAAAAGGCAAAATTTCAACTGTGGAAATAAGAGATTTTGCCCTGAATTAGTTTCTTCACTATTAGATCTTCCCACTGAGTATTAGGTTTTCCCCTGCAGCAATACCTAACGACCTGGGAAAGCCCAGGACGCAGAAATCTGGGATCTTCTCCAGGAATGTCCATGGGTGTAGCCAGGATAGGATGGCTCCTGGATTTAGGATGGGGTTTCCTCTGCGCTGGGGCAGGGTCACTGGTCTCACTGGTGCCACCGGGGTGCCCACTCCGGCTGCTGCTCTCTGTAAAGCCAAGAGTCACCCAAACCTCCCCATCTGAAAACTCCTGGCTGAAGACTAACTAAAGAAAATGCCTGTGGGCAACAGTCAGTTTCCACGTCATCACCTTTAAAATTTTACAAGAAAGGAATTCTGGGCTTTATAAGGATAACTGGAATATTTTTTTTTCTCCCTGCCTGGTGCGCAGAGACCTGGAAACAGGGGTGTGAAAAGTAGGTAAAAGTATTTCCCTTATTTCTAAAGTTCTTCTCTTGCAGCATTTCTAATACAAGCCGACGCGCTCCTGTTTTTCCACGAAATTACAAAGGCTCAACCGCTTTGAAATAAAATTTCCTTTGCGAAGAAAAGAGCGGGGATGGTTATTTTAATCCAAATATTCCCTGGGAATGAAAGAGGGGATGAAGGCAGCCCGGAGAAGGAAAAGATGGGAAAGGCAAACTGAACAGAACTAGGTGGAAACCTCAGATAAAAGTTGTTCGCAGCGGTTTTGGTTGTTCCTTGGAGGAGGAGGAAATCCCGTAGCGAATCTAGATTATTTTCCTTCGTTTTTAGAAAGGTTTTTGGGGCTTTTTTTGGTTTTTTGTTTTTTTTTTAACTACGGTAACGACAATACCCTGCGGTTCCTGGCCCCGGTGATGAACTTACCTTTGCGGTGCGGGTCTCCCCGTCGCAGCCCGGCCCTGTCCCGTCCCGTCGTGTCGCTCCTGGCCCCGCGGCTCCGTTTATAAACCGGGGCGCCCGGTGGGTGCGGCGGGGCC
>VXBW01003048.1:248671-262606 GCA_013400375.1 Thinocorus orbignyianus
GTGCCTGCAAAGCCCACCCAATCCCCCCCCCCTGCCATGGGCAGGGACACCTCCCACCAGAGCAGGTTGCTCCAAGCCCCATCCAGCCTGGCCTTGAACCCCTCCAGGGATGGGGCAGCCACAGCTTCTCTGGGCAACCTGTTCCAGTGCCTCACCAGCCTCACAGCAAAGAACTTCTTCCTAGTATCTGATCTAAATCTCCCCTCTTTCAGTTTAAAACCATTCCCCCTTGTCCTATGGCTCCACTGCCTGATGAAGAGTCCCTTCCGATCTCTCCAAGAACAGGCTGGATGGGGCTTGGAGCAACCTGGTCTGGTGGGAGGTGTCCCTACCCATGGCAGGGGGTTGGAACTGGATGATTCTTAAGGTCCCTTCCAACTCTAACCACTCTATGATTCTATGATGACTGTAAGTGTGTTTACATACATAGTGAAATTCAAGAATGATGAACATATCAGTTATTTCCTAAAACAGTCAGGGTTAGGGGTGGGTTTGGGGGTTATTTTTCACCTAGAGTCTGTGACTGCACCACAATCCTGTCCCTGTACTTTGGTTTGTGGCAGATGGGGTTTCCTGCAAGGTCCAGTCTCCGTAGCTTTGTCCATTTGTTCAATACAAATTCCAAATCCTGTGGTTGATACAAGAAGAGAACATTGAGCTTCTGGTTTGGTTTTTTTTTGGTCTCACCCATTAAGAATGTGCATTTTCAAACAGAGCTGTGTGCAGCATTCCCTGACTACATCATGATGATGTCTGTTAATGCATCCCCGTGGTCTCACAGAGCCCGTAGAGTATCAGTGGCTGATTTTGAAAAAAAAAATGCAGAAGAATAAATATTATACAAAGAACAGACCAAAAAAAGCTAAAAATCATGCAACCCACAGCAGACTGTTTTTCTCTTTATATATATATAAAAAACTGTATTTTACCAGGAGGAACAGTAATATCCCCCTACATAACTGTGGGTGGTCAGTTAGAATACTGGCCCAAATAGTGCAATTTTTGAAATACACCTTTCTCCATCTGGGTTTCTGTCTGGTTACCCAAGGGCAGTATGACCTGAATAAAACTTCTTCTTGTCTTTTAAAAACAATAAATTCAAGTTAAAATGCTGCAAAGCTTAGCAAGATTGGTCCTTTCTGCTTTCTGAAATAGTTTCCTTTGAGAATTTCACTTCACTTCATTGTCATTCTTGATAGGCTTCCTTATATGTGTGAAAAGCTTAAGCAAGGATTCAAAACAATCTATAGCAATACAAGAGGAGAGGGAATTTATGTTCTACAGTTGTAATAACTTGGAAAAAATCTACTAATCACCATGTGACAGATTCAAAACTGTGAAGTCTAGAATTCTGTAGCTTAATGCCAATAAAGAAGAATCTAGCAATGTTGGCATCTCTCAGATCCTTCCAATTTAGAAAATCACCTGGGTAATGCAAGCGAGGGAAATTCTGGTTTTGCAGACTACTCCCTCAGTAGAAAATCCTCCTGGTAATATTCTATGGGTCATAGAATGCCCGTTTAGAAAAATCCCACGGAAGAGGAACTGATAACACAGCCTCACGCTTCCAAACAATGTCATTTTTCATCTATGGATGATGAGGGTGCTATCATCTGTTGTTGTTATCCAAGGATGATAGTGTCTCTTCAGAAAAACAGAGAGCAAAAGTGTGGTTCTGTGAGGAGTGAGACTGATCAAAGAATGCAAGGAACTCTGGGGACCGGTCTGCGTGAAGAAACATTGATAAATCTCACAACCTTACACAGCAAAGCTTTGTCAGCACGAATGAGAATGGCAAAATGATAACAACCCCCCCATTTAGGTGCTAATACTTCATCAGAGACACAATAATGCAGGGGGGGAAATCTTTTCAGCTGGGCTTATTAAAAAAGAAATCATATTTAGCAAGGGTATTTATTTCTTCTTACCTGAGCATTCAGGCACCTTCCCTGAAATGCCCAATGTGGTCTAGATTTCACTAGAAACCAATTTTTTCAAGTCATAGTTTTACAACACAAACTTGCCCATTACTGAAACAAAATGTATACGGTTTAACTTTGATGAATGTATACAGAGAGTCCCGTAGAGTTTTGTTAGCTGTTCCTTACTTGATAAATGACCCAGAACATGCTTACTCCAGTGTATGTTTATCTAAGAGCACACTAATCCTCTGCTGAAATATGATTACCCTTCCGATACGCTCCGCTTGTTCATTGCCTTCCTGTCTCTAACAAAGTGCTTTCACTTCCCAGCCTTTCAATAAGCTGGACTAGAGGGACCAGACACTCTTCTGGGCAGTCTCCGTTTGATAAATGATCATGTCACGCTATCACTTTGAGCTCTGCTCCAAAATACTGACGAGCAAATTATATTCCATGGGGTGGGGGGCAGAGGGGGAAGGGCGAGTGCCTTAGGAGGCAGCTGTAGTGCTGGCAATGATGTTCTTACCAATTAACGATGGCCATTTAAGAATTGGTATTTGACCAGTATGCTCCAGTTCTTATCGGACACGTCTAGTCCAACTGCCCTAACTACCTCTACAGACAGCAATTTGTCACCCTTTTGACTACCTGTCATAATCTATTTGAGAAAATCTATACTTTTCCTCTTGTTCCTGACTCAGTTTTGAAGCGAACGAATTCATCTTTTGTGAGATCCTCTTGTCAGAATCAATAGCGGGCAGAGGTTGAATAAATTATAGACTTGGGAAAGACAGATTTTTATAGGGATTTCTAGCTATCTTTTCTCTCCCTAGCCAGATACTCACACGAGTCAAAAATCTTCCCCAAACGTAATGTAACTAATAAATACCTAATAGTCTGGCTTTTTTGTAGGGAGGAATAGTTGTAGGGTTTTTTTTAATAGGTATAATGTTTCTAAAAAAATTCTGTTAGTATTCCAACCCAAATACACTGCAGCCTAGAAGTCCTTGTGAACTTGACTAAAGTAAACCAGAAGCTCGATAGGATAAATAAATGAAGTAGCAAGCAAAGAAAAGCCAATTCTATTGAAATAAATTATGGTTTTGGTGACCTAAGACGTACATTTTTACATGTGGCAGCCAGTCATTTCACATGAATTGAGGAAAAATTACTTCATTTCATTCTGTCTGCTGTTCAGACTGCATTATAGAAACCTCAGTCATGTGAAACAAGGTCATACGCCTCGACGTCTGTTAATTATGCTAACAATGACCTGAATTAGCCACAACTTGAAGTGCTTGAATTTACTAGCCCTAATTTTCAACTATGCTGAAAGTGGCAGTGCTGCAAAGCCAGGCACTACGGGTTTGCATAAGGTGAAAAAACTGAGCTCAGTGTTTAGATATAAAGTAATTACACCAGTGAGAGAAGTCTACAGGAGAAAACTGTATTTCATGTGTTTCTTACACCGTTCGCATTTCCCTCTTTCTCAAAGATTCCATGTTATTCCCGCAGGAGGGGGAAATCAGGGGACACACAGCTTTTGGCAGGAAGAAGGGGTACACATCAGAATTTTGAAAACAGAGGGGCAAGAGGCAGAAGAACGGAGGCAGCTTGTGTGGGAATGAAAGAGCCTTTGCTACCTGTAACAATTTCAGGCAACAGAAGCAATTAAGTCCACGTACTACAATTTATATCCCCTAAAATCCTTTCAGCTGTCACAGTTGTAGAATAACATAAGCCACAGAATCATGAAATTCAGGGGTCCAAGGATCTGAAACACACTGAAAACTTCCCTCAGCTATTTTTTTTAAACAGTTAGTGGATGTATAAGATTATTCTCCTGCTAGATGTTCACTGTAAGTTAAAGCCTCTTAAGTAAAACTAAAACTGACTTTATTTTTTATACTTTGCATGGCCTACTGCTTCTTCAAAAGTTTGCTGTTGGTTTTGGGGGTTTTGTTTGCTTTTTTTAATTTTAAATAATAATTTGCATTAGTGATAAGTAGAGCCTAGTAAAACGTAATCCATAAACCACAGGAACTGTAGGTGGAAAGTTGGGTATGGACCTGCATCACACCATACATTAGACATGTTCAATGTTGTCATTATAGAATCATAGAATGGTCAGAGTTGGAAGGGACCTTAAAGATCATCAAGTTCCAACCCCCCTGCCGTGGGCAGGGACACCTCTGCCTAGAGCAGGTTGCTCATTATGACAGGTCTGCAAAGGTATGAGTAGAAAAGCCTCTCTGCTCTGTATCTTCTGAACGCGGGAGACTGTTCAGAAAACAGACAGAACAGTCACTTTCAATATTTACCAGAGCTTGGTCCAAGTGTAACTGATAGAGGTGGAAGCAGCAAACTCAAACACCCACCACAGAGTTTTTCAAAAGCCATGAGCACATAACATAGAAATCTGATGTAGATTTGATTTAGTTAAATATTAATTCTGCTCTTCCTGGTGATGAAATAATGCCATTTAATAAGGATTCAATAATAGATGCACTCTTAGGGAATAACGCATTCTTTTTGTCCTCATTCTGATTCAGAAGATGCTGTTTTTCCCTCTGAGACACTGAAAATGCTGTCTCTGAACTGGCATCCTTGTTCTTAAAAATAATTGGTTCTTTGGCTAAGACAATCTTCTTTTAAGATCATCATGACTGAAGTCTTTTGTATTTATAAGAAAGGAAAAAAGACAATTAAAGAAATCACCTTAATATGTTCTATTTAGAAAAAGAATCCTGTTCAAAAGGGAAGCTTTGGAGAGACTACCTATTTAAAAAAGCTTACTGTTATTTTGGTGTAACCAATACATTTGTTATGGTTTTAATTACCCAGAAAAGGCTTAGATGAATTCAGTTTCAACATGAATTCAACCACAATTGCCAGCCAGAAACACAGCTTGAAATGCAATACATTAATAATCTTCTTAGAAAAAAAGAAATGCATCATTCAACTTTTCCTAACATTAAAAGGTAAAAAATTAAGAGTCCAAATAAAGTATATTGACCTAGCTCATTGATAGATTATGCAGACGAAATACTGAGATCTCCTTATTAGTAAACACAACTGCCAGCTTTAATGTGAAAGATAGTAAGTGTTCTAATAAGTAATCAGAATAGTTATTTTAATAATTAATAGCCTATGAAAGCTAACTTTTCTAAGGAAATAGAATGTATTTGAAAACCAGTAATGAAAGACTATTTTAATCAAGGCTTTGTCTCGGAGATTTAGGTTACAATTTAAGCAAATTAATTTTAGTATTTATTAATAAAAATATAAATTAAAAAAAAGGCAGAACACAAATTCCTATGGTTTATATTAAGTGAAAACAGCATTTACTAAGTCATTTTTAAAGTGCAATGATGCACAGTTCAACATAAATGTGATATTCAGTTACTAATGTGACAATAAAATGATTTTTTAACTGCTCTTTAACTTAAAAAAACAATGAGAAGTGACAAGGCCAATGCTCCTGTGCCTTTTTGAGAAGATAAGCTAGAAATTGTAAGTCTAGAACATCCTGTTTGAACCACATTCATTACTGCAAAAGGAAGAGCAGAAATGCTTTTATTTATCTAATTTGTTTTAGCTGCTACTGTGGAAGTTGGAGCTTTTGTTTCTGAAGACGTGTCTTTCCTTAGCAGAAATTCATGAAAGAAATTCAGTGTAAACTTTCATGACAAATACTTCTTATGTTCTTATCAGTCCTACTAACCAGAACAAATATTTATTTTAATACCTTCATATGTTGAAGTTGATTGTCAGTGGCTCTAAGATAAGAAAGATTTTCCAAAACTGCCAGTTCTTCTAGTTCATCAATGTTGTTGTCGCTGATATTCAACACAGACAGAGATTTCTGGAGGAAGAAAAGCAGAAAAAAGAAAATCTTTCTTCATGCCACACATGAACCAAGTTGTAAATTCTTGCAGAAGATTTTCTTAAGGGAAAAAAAGAAGCACATGAAGCAGAAACATGCAAATACAACTAATTTCTCTTAAAAATACTGATGTACTCATTAATGGCTCATTGAAGTTCTGAAAATATACTTACTGCCAGGGACCTAAGAGATCTTGGATCAAACAGAAGCTTTTCTCCAAGAGGGAGGTGTTGACTTTCAATATGCAGCTCCCTTATTCCTTCTAATTTATCCAAACCCTCCACTACAGTGATGCAGTTGCCCCCCAGATACCTGCAGAATAGACCACAGACAAAAAAATTTCATATCCTTTGAAAGCAAAATTTAACAGGAAGCCTCACTATATTAAAAAATTAAATATTTTAAGTGTTATTGAATAATACTTGGAAATTATAATAGAAAAAGTAAATAACCTAACCTAGCCTGCAAGTAGAACACATAGCTAGCAGATCCAAGGGGGTTTGAGGGGTTTTATATCTTGCTATTATTATTATTATTAAAATAAAATAATTTAAATGAAAAGGAATACATTAAGATATGCCATCATTTTACTTATCTCACAGCATACTGTTTAAAAAAATCACAAGCCATTGCTTTTATTTGAAAAGCAACCTTTAAGAGCTGGAAGGACAATAGTGGCTCCCTAATTTTAAAATTTGTTAGTCTAACAATCATTCTTTTACGATTAAATTAAACACATGACTTTCAACTTACAGTTTTTCAAGGTTTTTCAGCGATGAGAGATTTTCAATACATGTAATACAATTGTTCTGAAGGTAAAGGTGTGTTATGTTGGAAGCAAAGTCCAAGTTCTTGATTTGACTGATTTGGTTGTCATATAAATACAGAACTCGGAGATTTTTACACAAAGAGAAGTCACCCTGAAATAAAAACCAACAAATTAACGCTACCCAGAGTTCACTCACTGCCTGCTTCTGGAAGCTGTCTGGCTGTTGAGTTTATATTTAAGTCCTGCTGTGTGATTTATACATTTTCATCTTTAACAAACACTTTTAACTATTATTTTTCCTAGAAAAAATGATTGGCAGTAATCATCTCCTGCATAGATTTAAGACTGAAATCTCTCATTACTGTTGTGCCATACAGGAGCTGAGAGCTACAGCCACTACCAGCAGGTACTGCACATCCTGTGTGACTTGGAATCATAGAATCATTGTGGTTGGAAGAGACCTTTAAGATCATCAAGTCCAATTTTTAACCCAGCACCGCCAAGGTACCAGTAAACCATGTCCCTCAGCACCCTATCTCCGTGGCTTTTAGATACCTCCAGGGATGGTGACTCAAACACTTCCCTGGGCAGCCTGCTCCAATGTTTAATAACCCTTTCCATGAAGAAATTGTTCCTAATATCCAATCTGAACCTGCCCTGGCACAACTTGAGGCTGTTTCCTCTTGTCCCATCACCTGTGACTTGGTGACTGATCTGTTCATATAAAACAAGCTATTTAGACTTTAAAAGTCACACTTCTAAAGCAGAAATCCACCACACACAACAATTCAATTGTTTAGGGTTCAGCAATTTCAAAATGTGCTCAGTATCTTGAGGGGATTTCAATTAACTCAGGACTTACTGAAACCTATTATTAAACTCAAAGGAAAAAGGACTGGGTTACATTTGCAGGTTTAGTCTTTGAAAAGGAAAAGGTCATGGATTATTTTTTTAAATGAATAAGCCCCAGGGAGCAATTTAAAAAAAAATATATGTAGATTTAAACCTGACTAATTTGAAAAAGCCACTACACCAGTCCAGATCTGTTAACCTCACTTGGCTTGTATCCTGTTCCTGAATTCCCTTTTCCTTTCACAGACTTCCTCTGAAATCCAAGGAATAAATCAGATAGATTGAAAAGATTGTGCTGCGAGTTAACAACTCTCTGTAAAATTCCCAAGACTAGAAAAAATATGGCATTAACAAGAGTAAGTGTTGCCCTTGATAGTATGGAATATCTTTATGACTTCCTTTTAAAAAAAAATATTGCAAAATTACATCTTCTTCTATTCCCCATTTACTATATTATCCCCAATCATTTAAAGAATACAGTTTTTTAAATGAAAAAACAAAAAGCTGTTGCTGAAAATATGAACTTTCTTTGTTAACCTCAGAGCTAAAGCCTCCAAGAACACTACAGCTCGACTTCAACAGGGCTAGAGCCCTGCTGTCAGAGCTGAAGATCTGATCCAGTGGCAACAGACGGACTGTATTCTGTGGGAAAAGTGTCAGCTCTACATGATTCATTTGAAATATCCTCTTTCTGAAGGGGCTGAAGAGTTATCATTTCCATTGTTGTGACTTCCTGAGAGCTCCCTTACCATGTAGCAACTGTACAAAATAATCAAAATAGCAAATCGGTTTGATTTATTAATTTTTTTTTGAGCTGCAGATTTCTGTAATTTCTCTAGTTCTGTGGAATACTGCAAAAAATGCTGCGCTTTAACACTTAGTTAATCTCTCTTGTGTAATGACTTACATGAATTTTCTATTTGAATTAACTCATAGCAAAAATAGTTAGTGTACTGATCCTTCGTCTGCTACAAAGATGACATATATTACTACAGTTTTGGGTAAGTAAAATACTTCAATGAGATTTTTGCCATGTAGAGAAAAAAGTACCAGGTTGGTAATAAGAAATACTGCAGATTGTTGGAGTTACAGTCACCTGCTTTGATGGTTTATATGACAAGCCACAGCTGAAAGAGTATTTTCATATTTCAAATGCACCCGAATTCAAAATCCATTGAAACACTTTTACGTACAAACAGTGTTCCACACAGTAACAGCAGTAGATGCTGAAGCATGTTTAGTAGTATTAAGTATTAAGGCTTAATTGCAAGTCAATAAAAATGTAATATGTAATATAGCTAATAATGGAAATTATTATTATAAATATAATCATAGAATCANNNNCCAGCTCTCCTGGAGCTCCCTTCAGATCCTGGAAGGCTGCTCTCAGGTCTCCCCGGAGCCTTCTCTTAATATTATAATATATATTATTATACATCATAATATAGTGGGTTTTATCACTGGGGAGAAACAAGCAAAGCCAGGTTTCTCTTTTATATTTCTCCCCAAGGATAAACAACTCTTCACTCACAGTAACGACAAACCACTTGAACAGCCAGGTTAAGAGGAATAAAGAACAATAAATCTTACAATGGCATCAATGTTTTTATCTGATAAATTTAGATGAGTTATTTTCCGCAGATACTGCCCAAGATCCTCTTCACTGCAGTTCTTGTGACCGATGCTTTTAGCAACCAAGTCCACTGTCAGCCGAACCATAGTTCTGTAAGGGGCCAAACTGCTTCACTGCTTCTTTTGATAAGGGATTCCTCGTGCTCTTGTAAGCAGTTTATCAAACGCCTTAAAAACAAAAAGGAAAATGTTACACTGCTTGTACCCCAGATCTTCAACAAAGCTTACACGTATACTTCAAATCTGGTGCTTCCCCACAAGTTCCCTGTTTACTTACAGTGTATTTATGTGTAGCCTTTGCTGCTTGTGAAAACCTACTCCTTTCTTGCTGTCCTTTTTTTCCCCAAACTTTTAAGGTATGAAACAACATTTAAAATACATTATTATATTTGATTTCTTGCTTCAGTGAGCTTAAGAAAACTGTACCCCAGTCTTCATCCTTTTCATATAGGAATATAAGCACAATTGCCCACAGCAGAAGCAATTCTCACACCTAATTACCTAATTAATGGCAGCTGATAGTTAGAAAATGCATCACTCTCTGTAGCAGGTTTTACAGGCAGTGAGGAGTGGTGTAAAGCAACAGTTCTCTCCACACATCTGGGAAGGTGGCAAGATGTTTTGCACTGAAAACATAAATGGTCTGGGGATAAAAATAGCCTAATAACTCAGAACAAAAAGGTTGCTTTTTTAGTCAGTACATAATTCGATGTACATTATGTATTTTAGCCAAGTCATAATAGAATCACAGAATTGTGTAGGTTGGAAGGGATCTTTGTCATCATCTAGTCCAACCATCAACCTAACTCTGATAAAACCCCATGTCTCTAAGCACTATGTCTACCCATCTTTTAAATACCTCCAGGGATGGTGCCTCAACCCCTTCCCTGGGCAGCCCATCCCAATGTTTAATAACCCTTTCTGTGTAAAAAATTTTCCTGATACCAAATCTGAACCTCCCCTGGCACAACTTGAGGCTTTTTTTACTCCCACATCCCTGTACCATAACAACTAAGGAGACAGCAAAAACCTGCACTAGGGAGAGGTGTCCCTGCCCATGGCAGGGGGGCTGGAACTTGATGATCTTTAAGGTCCCTTCCGACTCTAACCACTCTATGATTCTATGAAAAAGCATCCCAATACTAAAGTTCATGCAGCCACATAAGCCATGGCAAGGAGAATCCTCCTTCCCAGTGCTACATTTGTGAGAAACTGAGGGAAAGCAAAGACTGAAACCGTGAAAGCAGCTTCTTTCTGAGGCTGAAGCTCAGGGTTGCCCCTTGTCCCTCCGTATGGGGTCAGAAGAAGGGGAAAGAAGGAAAAGCTGGAAGGGGGAAGAAGGAAACCTGAATGGACATCAGTTTGGGTTTCTTTTTACTGAGAATCATGGAGTGGTTTGTGTTGGAAGGGACCTTAAAGATCATCCAGTTACAACCCCCTGCCATGGGCAGGGACACCTCCCACCAGAGCAGGTTGCTCCAAGCCCCATCCAGCCTGGTCTTGAACCCCTTCAGGGATGGGGCAGCCACAGCTTCTCTGGGCAACCTGTTCAGTGCCTCACCACCCTCACAGCAAATAACTTCTTCCTGAGATCTCATCTAAATCCCCCCTCTTCCAATTTAAAACCAAGAGGGACCGGCGGGACGGGGTTGGGGGGGCAGAACCCGCTCCCAAGCTCCGTCCTAGAGGGAACCCGTCCTAGAAGGAATCAGTCCCAGAAGGAAACCGTCCCAGAAGAACCCCACCGACCACCCCGGCCCAGCTCCCCCCTCACCTCCCGGCGGAGGTCGCGCCTGAGGGGCGGCGGGTAGCCTTTGCCACGGCAACCGGACGCCGAGCGCCCACGCTCCCGACGCAACGCGGCCCCGCGCCTGCGCAGTGACGGGGCGCGCGGGACGGCCTCAAGCTTCGGTCGCCCTGAGGGGTGGTGGGACGTTCTGAGGGGAGGTGGGCTCCTGGTACTTGGTGTGGCTGTTCCTCTCCTGTCGCCGCCGCCTCTCTGCCCACAAGGGCGAGCTGGGCTGTGGGGACTGGGTGTTGCTTGCAGTCGTGGGCCTCTGGCAGCGCCTCTGAGGCAAAGGTGTCACTTTGCCACCGGTATATCCCGTCCCGTAGCCTGGGTGAGCCGGGGCCTGCCTGTCAGCCCTCCTCAGGAGTCTGGGGAAGAGGAAAATCAGCTCCCTGAGAGGAGGTTGTAGAGGAGTGCGTGCTGGACTCTTCTCCCAGGTCCTTCTTCCATGTCCTTTCTGTGCTGAGGACTCCAGAGCTGGACACAGGACTCCAGGTGGGGTCTCAGGAGCAGAGCAGAGGGGGAGAATCACCTGTGACCTGCTGGTCATGCTGCTTTTGATGCAGCCCAGGATGGGGTTGGCTTTCTGGGCTGCCAGAAAGATTAATAATTGAGTGGATACCAACCCAAACCATTCTGTGGTATTGAAAAGCCTCCCAGGCACAGGCAACCAGCTGTAGGTGGCCCTGTGTGAGTGAGTATGTTGGACCAGACGATCTCCAGAAGCCCCTTCCCACCTCAACCATTCTGTGATTCTATCAATACAGTCAATAAAATTTTATCCACGTTGTGTGCTCACTGTGGTGGAACACACAAAGTCAACTGGTGAGTGACAAAATACATTGCTTCCAATTAAGCCAAAATTTGGATTTCTTTATTTTTCTTCTAGGAAAAACTGAAAAAAAATGTTGCTATGTGCATGTTCCACTTTGACCTTTGTTAGAAATGCAGACAAGGTATAGAGAGTCCCATCCTTTCAACCTCAAATTTCCCATTTCCTTCTCTCTGAGGATACAAAAGATGGTAAGTTGCCCTTATTTCTGTGGTAGAATCCAAACTGAGCGTGCCCTGGAGCTGCTTGTTCTGGGAAACGTTCCCTGTTTTAAAAAAAAGTATGTTAATATTCTCAAAGTTAATTTTGGACTTAGTTTGTTCTCCCTGCTGGCTGTAGATTTTGCAGGTGTCCTGGGCTGTCTGTTAGTAATCTGATTTAAAGGCAGAGCAAGCTATGAGAAGTTTCAGAGAGAGTATTTATTCATTAAGATTTGAAATAGGATTCTCATCTGGTGGCACAGGGCATTAAACAATTGGCTGTGTACTCTCCGGGATGGCAGGAATTTGGCTGAGTACAAAAAGTCCTTGTCTTCAAAAAAATCTTTTTGAAATACCTGTGTAAAATCATTGATGGTGATATTTCTTACAGTTTCAAGCTGGAACACTGAACTGAGATTTACTTCTAAGGACATAAATCACCTGAAAAGCTTCCCTGGCCTGAGTGCTGCCTTGCAGTCTGCATAGAGCTGGATTCTGCAGGTGGGGTGTGTCATGTAACGAGTGAGACAAACATCCTGAGAAGATACATTTCTAATTGTAAAACATTAAATTGAAGCCTAACAATTTCTGACAAGTTTTATAAGAACTGTTTTTATTCAGAATGCCAATTATGCCAACAGGAATGTCAGTTATGATCCGCCAACCTTTCACTACAGTCAACGAGCAGTAAGGTTCTACAGGAGAAAGTATCCTGGAGCCTTATATGGATAATTATCATTATAAAACTTTAAGGTCTGTTATTAGTACAAAACTGTTCTCATCATTAACATTATTGGCAGAAGCCAACAAGGGAAATAAACCTTTCTGCACCTCCCAGCATTAAAACCTGTCAGATCCTGGAAGTAAAAGTGAAGTTATTGGGAAACTATCACTTTGTTAGGACAAACTCTCTTTGTTAACCTGTATAGTGTTTATAATGTGGTTTGTTTGTTTTTTTTAATGAACATTGTCTCTTACTTCCAGCAGACACCACTAAGATTTGGGAAATGCAAGATTCAGTCTCTAAAGAAGCGATAAGAAATAATTCAAAACATGCTTTTACAGTTTTCACCACAGAGAAAATAACAGCTTTACAAATCTTGAAGTTTGACAGGAAAACCAAGAAGAGAAAGTAAAAATTATTACACGCTGCTATTCTTCAGAAACAGTCAGAAGATGAACTGATATCTCTGAATTACTTTGCCCAACACTGTGTGGAGAGGAGATCTGAGTATTCACACAGTCCTTTGTTCTTAAATAGCTGGAAGATGTTATTTACACGTTGTGTGTCCCTGGCTGATATTTTACTTCAGTATTTTTTGTTAAACCATTTTTGCCACTTCCACAACTTTACCCAGTTTTAAAGTGGAAAAGGAAGATGTTCCACAAAAAACCTTGGTATAATGAGGAGCTAGTTTGGAGTGTGTATCACTGTGTAGAATACATACAGCTTGTTTCAAGCTGGGAGAATATCTGCCGGTGTAGTTCCTTGGGCTTTCCCCTGTTGTATCTCCAGCTTTGTGGAACTCAGGCTGAAAAGGCCTCCCTGAGAAACAGATTAAAAATATATGCTAAATTCTAACCTCAAGTGATATCCTAAAGGGAATGCAACTTGTCATCAACCGGAGAAGAAAGTTCAGATGGTTGTAATTACTGAAGATTTCATGCTATTAGATGCAGGCACATAAATTAATTTCCTTTTATAATAAAGCAATGCCACTGCCGGTATTCACAAGCCCTGAGGTGGTGGGGTCTAAAGCAAACAGAAATTCGCACAGGAAATGATGGACAAATTACACAGGAGTTGAACGTTTGAGTTGAAAACGAGGAGTTCCTACAACAATATTATTTATAATCCCCTCAGAGGGCTTAAGCATTTCCTACGGGATGAGCTGCACAGACAAGCTATGGAAAACAGAGCGAACCTTCTTTGCTAGCAGCCTTATTAAAACTGCTGCTTGAGGTGGGAACAGCTGACAAGCTGGAGACGTAATGCATGGAAAGGGTAATAGAATCACAGAGTGGGCAGAGTTGGAAGGGACCTTAAAGATCA
>VXBW01003048.1:262786-334110 GCA_013400375.1 Thinocorus orbignyianus
AGCACTCCCAAGTCCTTCTCCTCAGGGCTGCTCTCCAGCCATTCAGGGCTGCTCTCCAGCTGCATTTTTAAAAGGCTAATGATCAATCTTCTTATTTCATAAAGAGCCACTAGCTCTGGCAAAAAAAAAAGCTTTACTAAAGTTTATGCACTCCCGGGTTGTGGAAAGTCAGGAAGAACCCCCATTTCTCCCGAGGGGTAGTGCTGTGACCTCTCCACTGGACCGTGCTGCTTCCCACAACGCTGTAGTTTTCAGAAAGCTCTGTATGAAGCAGTTTTTCATAATTAAAAACAAACCAAACGTCACAGCAAATCTTTCCTATGGTAAAAGTTTCATCTGAGGGTCAGCATTAACTTGCCTCAATTGCATATTTCCTCCTGGATATTATTCCTGGGCTCCGAAAAGGAAAACTACAGCTCATAAAAAATGCACCCCAAGGAACAAGATACTTCATTAATCCCTTAAAGGTTTAGTGTAATTGTTTTTAACTCCAGAAAAAAAAATCCTTCAACTACATGGAGGCTCTGATGTCAGCTCTTCAAGACTTGACACAAGCAAAACCAGTTTGAGGTGTGTGCAATTAATCTTATGCATTATCAGCCCATATTTTAATTGTTTGCATCTCTTAGGGACTTGCACCCTTAAAAAGTTGCTGGCTCAACTCTGGAGGAGTTGCAGTCTGTCTGCTTTTGTACTTTCAAAAGTATTTGGTTTTCTCTTTATATCTCGACCTAGTTTGTGGTATGATATTGCAAAACCTTGTGGCATTGGGATTTAGGTAAGTCTTAAATATGGTGTAGAAACATATTAATTATATGCTCATGGCATAATGAGAGTCCAGCCCTGAGTTGGACTTTTTTGGGGCACAGCAATAAAGCCAGATGAAATATTTGTATCAGACAGAGAAGCTGTGGCTGCCCCATCCCTGGAGGGGTTCAAGGCCAGGCTGGATGGGGCTTGGAGCAACCTGGGCTGGTGGGAGGTGTCCCTGCCCAGGGCAGAGGGGTTGGAACTCAATGATCTTGAAGGTCCCTTCCAACCGAAACCATTCTGTGATTCTAAGACCTGGAACCACCTCCTTCTTTAGAGGGCAAAACATCCTTCCCTACAGTCTCTGCAGTTCAATGTTTGGCCTCCAACGTGCTTATTTTCAAAAGTTTTTCCTATAGTTTCTCCTATACAGTCCAGAGATGGGCAACAGAGCTGGTGAGGGGTCTGAAGAGCCTGAGGGAGCTGGGGGTTCAGCCTGGAGAAGAGGAGGCTGAGGGGAGACCTCCTCGCTCTCTACAACTCCTTGATAGGAGGGTGTAGCCAGGGGTAGTTGGTCTCCTCCAAAGTCAATAGGACAGGAGGAAAGGGCCTCAAGTTGCACCGGGGAGGTTCAGATTGGATATCAGGAACAATTTTTACATGGAAAGGGTTATTGTGCATTGGGATGGGCTGCCCAGGGAACCCAACTGCTTTGTCACCTATTTTGAATGGATCTAGAATCACTGAATGGCCTGGGTTGGAGAAGACCTTTCAGATCACGAAGTCCAACCATCTCCCCAAGGCGTGCTTTAGTATGGACTGAATGACTTTTGCTGTCAAAACCATTTGGTAAAATTAAGGTGTGCTTTCCATCCCTCAGTGATTCTCCATCCTTTAGGATACACCTGTGTGTGTGTGTGTGCGCACACTGGATGACTCCTCTGTAGTACCCACCTTCAGACTAACAACATTGCCTGAGCCTTCGTGCATGAAATTCCAGCTCATTGCTCTCACAAACGAGGAGTTTAAACACACTAAATAGGCTAATGTGAAATTTATCTATTATTTTATATTTCAGGGACATACAAGATGCCCAGAACTTTTATATCACAATAGAAATCGTATCATATAATATCATATATTTTTCCTATATAGTTGAACACTGCTGCTTTAAAACTCCTAATGAATTTCTGCTTCAGGGTATCCATGTTTCCCTGCTGAATGATGAGTTTCCAATGCAGAACTTGCATCTTGGCTTCAAACAGGCTGGAATCCCTTTGGATGAAAAGTCCCAAATGAATAATAGCTATTAACATTTCCAGACCAAAACAAAAACAAAACCCACATCAAGGCAGAGTTAAAAGTTGAAGAGGCCATCAGTTACTGAAGGTATAAGGCATAACGGCATTTTGCATAAAGCATGATGTAAGTCATCCCCAAAGCAAACATTCCAAAAACCCCAGGAAACTCAGGATTAAGGACAGAAACTTCAAAAGCAATCCAAACGTCTTGGATTATTGAAATGCAGCAGGAAAGCCTCCAAAGCAAACTGAGATCAGCCCGGCAGCAACACCACGGTGAACGCCAGCAATGGTGATTAATGCACTTTAGTGTCTGTGGCCCCAAATTAGCCCAATGCAGATTTCTCTGGAGAAGAGAAGGCTCAGGGGGATCTGATCAATTCCTATAAACACTCCAAGGGTGGGTGTCAGGAGGATGGGGCCAGTCTTTTCAGTGGTGCCCAGTGACAGGACAAGAGGGAACAGGCATAAATTTGTACATTAGAAGTTCCATCTAAACACGAGGAGGAACTTCTTCACCTTGAAGGTGGCAGAGCCCTGGCAGAGGCTGCCCAGAGAGGTGGTGGAGTCTCCATCTCTGGAGACGTTCCAAACCCACCTGGACACGTTCCTGTGGGACCTGCTCTGGGTGACCCTGCTCTGGCAGGGGATCTCCAGCAGACCCTTCCAATGCTGTATCATTCTGTGATGAGAACACTGCATTTTGTTCCTTTGTGTGCAACAAGTTACTGTAAGAAGCAACAGGTCAGCAGGAGAAAAAGAATAAATTAAATAAAAATTGATAATTGACTAGTGACAGGCTGAGAGGGTTGGGGGTGTTCAGCCTGGAGAAGAAAATGCTCCAGGGAGAACTTAGAGCCCCTTCCAGTCCCCAAAGGGAGAGATAGGGAGGGACTCTTGATCGGGGAGTGGAGCCACAGGATGTGGGGGAATGGTTTTAATCTTAAAGAGGGGAGATTTAGATGAGATCTCGGGAATAAATTCTTTGCTGTGAGGGTGGTGAGACACTGGAAGAGGTTGTCCAGAGAAGCTGTGGCTGCCCCATCCCGGGAGGGGTTCAAGGCCAGGCTGGATGGGGCTTGGAGCAACCTGGTCTGGTGGGAGGTGTCCCTGCCCATGGCAGGGGGTTGGAACTGGGGGATCTTTAAGGTCCCTTCTAACCTCAATCATTCTATGATTCTACAAACAACAATCCCTTTCAGTCTTACAATTTAATTGAGTACAAAGATGATGAGGGGCCTGGAGCACCTCTCACAAGGAAAGGCTGAGGGACTGGGGTCCTTTTAGTCTGGAGAGGAGAAGGCTGAGGGGGGCTCTGATCAATGCCTATGAATACTCAAAGTGTGGGTGTTAGAAGTTCTGGCTGGACCAGTAAAAGTAAATGAGGAAAGGCTCCACTAGATTTAATAACTTGTTAAAAGATAAGCAATTCTTAAAATTAAACACAGAACTGCAAGTCTGAGAAACAAATTTCTCACAGTGCACAGGTCACCTGGCTAATCCAACGGAGCGGACAGAACTTTTCTATGGAATAACAAGACAAAGAATACGAGGAGATGGATGTTTGCCAAAAAAATCCAAGTTCAAAACACTCACTCATTTTCAAAATTGTTTTATTGCAGCTGGATAATGGAGATAAATACCTAAGAGCAGAATCCAGTAAGTCACATTTGTTTTACTCTTGGAACAATTCTTCAGGCTGGTTGTGTTTTATGATAAAGAACAAAAAGTTGCACAACATTTCAGAACATTTTGTTCTTTAAAACCGGTCGGACAGGTGGGAAATACTAAAGTACTACAAATTAAATGAATAATTTTCCACTTCAGCTTTATTTCTCAAATTGACCAAGTCCAAGCAAGGGAAACCATGACTTTTTCTGCTCTGGAGATGCATATCAGCTGGCGATGCACTTCAAGCTATATTAATTTGATTAAAAAGTTTATCTTTAATAACCTGAGACATCAATCCATGTATGGCTTCTATGGTGGTCTTGCAGCTGAAAAACAAGCAGAAATTCAAGGTTGGCCAAACCCCCAACTGAGCCGTCAGGATAGCTGAAGATATTCAGCTGGTTGGGAAGTTCAGGGTGCCCATAACCCCACACATCTTAACAGCCGTCCAGGAAGGAAAAGTCACACACAGCAACTCAGCCACTGCTGCCAACAGCTTTTTGTTCTTTAAAAAGCAAACCAACGAGTGCTAGACACACAAAGACCAACTCTAGGAAACTTCTTTGTCTGGCAACTTAGGACATCTTACATTCACAGAAGTAAAGTGAGCTCCGTGGTCAAAAAGCACTGGGAGGGGTTCAAGGCCAGGCTGGATGGGGCTTGGAGCAACCTGCTCTGGTGGGAGGTGTCCCTGCCCACGGCAGGGGGGTTGGAACTGGATGATCTTTAAGGTCTCTTCTAACCTGAACCATTTTATGATTCTACAAACAACAATCCCTTCCAGTACAATTTAACTGACTACAAAGATGAGGGGCCTGGAGCATCTCTCTTACAAGGAAAGGCTGAGGGACTGGGGTCCTTTTAGTCTGGAGAAGAAAAGGCTGAGGGAGGATCTGATCAATGCCTATAAATACTCCAAGGGTGGGTGTCAGGAGGACGGGGGCAGTCCATATTCAGTGGTGCCCAGTGACAGGAAAAGAGGAAATGGGCACAAACTGGAACACAAGAAGTTCCATCTGAACATGAGGAGGAACTTCTTCACCTTGAGGGTGGCAGAGCCCTGGAAGAGGCTGCCCAGAGAGGTGGTGGAGTCTCCATCTCTGGAGACATTCAAACCCCACCTGGACACGTTCCTGTGCAGCCTGCTCTGTATGGACCTGCTCTGGCAGGGGGTTGGAGAGGATGATCTCCAGAGGTCCCTTCCAACCCCAGAGCATTCTGTGACTCTGTAATTTATAAGCTAACTACTAATGACAACTAAATAAAAACAGAAAAGACAACTCCGGAAACACTGCAAGAAACAATGTAAGTAGGATGATCAGAGGAGTTATTTCTTAGAAAAACCATAAGCATGTGAGAGTAACCTGAAAATAAAATGTGGTCAGTATTAAGGGACACCAAACAGGGATCAAAATTCAAAGCAACCTTGTCAGCAACTCCACCCTTCTCATGTCTTTAAAGCATTGCTGTTGTAACTGCTTCACTACAGGAACAAGGAGTTATCCCCTAACCTGGCTGCTGGCAGTTAGCAACAGCCTTAACTCCACTGCAAACCTATTCTGCAACTGAAATAGTCTAAATGGGTAAATTAACTTCTATAAAGTAACAGCCCCAGCTTGATCATGTTTGTTAGAAAACTGAAAAGAGCTGTTAGCTTTCCATAACGAGGAAATAAATGCACAGAAAACACTGTCAGATTTAGCTGTATTTATGACAATATTCAGCAATGACCATATTGCCTTTGCAGGTATTTCCCCACTGCTCACTGGAGAACAAGAGCTTGTCCAACACAAGCTGACCCCTCTCTTTATTAAAGCAAAGCTCATGTTCACCTGAGTCACACCCAGCAAGATGGAAATCAAGTAATTTGGTTATAAATTAGTCTCTTCACACAAGGTCTCCTTTTTGTCTCTTGATTATTTCATCTATCATTGAACTCTGCTCATCTGCCATCTCAGCGTAGCCAAATAGGCCAGAATTTCTCTAATCTACTTCTTAAAAACAAAAGCAAACCACAAAACAACTAAAGAATCTTCCTCATTTGTGGAAGACGGATGTAAGAAGTATGAAAAAATGAAAGTTCTTAATTTTTAAGTGAGTGAAAACACTACACAAGTCTAAACTAAACTTAATGGACTGTTAGCACTAGTTCTTAAAATCACGTTCTGTATAATAATGGTATTTAGTATTAGTATAAACCCAATTAGCCACATAATATATGCTATTTTCTAGCAATGCTACCATTTTAGATTTCCCAGAAAGCCAATTTTTATGGGGAGGAACCCAAGTTTGTATGATCTTACCTGTCTCTTGTTGCTTTCCCCAGTTTGTCTTCTGATTTCTTATCGTGAGTCTCTAAACCCAGAATGAAACTGCCCCTTCCGAGCTGAGCTTCTGACTGTTCTAACTTTTCAGACAAATCAAAGACTTGCCCAGTGGTGTAGTCAGCATTCTTAGGAGAAAGAAGGCAACAAACATAGTGAATTCCAAGCCATAAATTCAAGAGTTTATACACAAAGAGAATCTCTAAGACTGCAGGACTGTACATTTTCACCTGTATTTACAATCGAAGTGATACAGAACACGAGCAGTGATTGAGAGAACAGAAGCCTAAATTAACATCTGACAAATGCTCAACACCTCCAGCCTGGAACAGGGAATCTCTATCACTTCCCACGCCCAAAGTTATGAAACCAATAAAGAGTGAAGTAAAACTCAGCTGGTTTTAACCCAGAGGAAAGGTCTGATACTGATTTTGCAGAAGGAAGGTTGGGTGCTGAGCTGTTATGTTGAAGGTCCACCTGCAGGATTTCTGTTGCAACCTTGTTTTAACACCTGCTAGTCAGGTATTTTTGTTGGTGGGAGTTGTTTTTTTTAAGTATTAAGTTTGTTTCTAAGTTATTCAACACAATTATTTTAAGGCATGCTATTAATTACAGTGATATAAAGAGATTAAAAGGTCAAAAGATGTTTAAGACAAAATCTAAGCCTATAGAGAACTCAATGCAATTAAACATAAATTATTCCCACCTTCTACTTTTAAAGAGCAGATTTAAGGAACATTCCAGTATTTATAATAAGGAAAACCTTCCTTTCTCGTTTAATCCAACAGGTTCTTAATTTGGATTGTCCCATTAAGCATTTTATAGCAGAGGATCTGGCTTTCAGCACTAATTAATTACCATACTGTGGTACTCACAGTAAGCAAACTAGAAGAACTGAGAGTGTTCACCCAGTACTTGTTCCACAAAAGCTCAAGCAATTTACGGTCCAAAGATGATTTAAAGTACGACACTTCTAAAGCGTAATACCTGGAAAAACAAACATGCAAACAAAATAAGCTTCCACCTAAATCACAGAATCACAGAATGGTCAGAGTTGGAAGGGACCTTAAAGATCATCCAGTTCCAACTCCCCTGCCNCACCACCCTCACAGGAAAGAGCTTCTTCCTAATATCTAACCTAAATCTCCCCTCTTCCAATTTAAAACCATTTCCCCTTGTCCTGTCACTAGACTTCCTGATGAAGATTCCCTCCCCAGCTCTCCTGTGGGCTCCCTTCAGATCCTGGAAGGCTGCTCTCAGGTCTCCCCATGATGCCCTGTCCCACGCTTGGGATCTTCAATACTGCAATAACTGTTACTAAGAGATGACTGCAGCTCTGCATACTCTGCTCTAGCTCAATTAGGAATGTTTGATAGCAATAAGTGTTATAAACAAATAATCTTACGTTCTACCACCCCTGGTTTGAAAGCCAGGCTTCAGTGGTGCTATGGAACTGACAAGAGATGATGAAGTAAAGAGAAAGCTGAGCTACACAAAGGCATCAGCATCGTGAGTCACAGCAACATGGAAGAGCTATTGTAAACTTCATTTTGATCAGGTTATCAATAATCCTGTTATCTCTTGATTTCTCTGGAAATTTATTTTGCTTGTCATTTCGGTAAGAAATTCCATCTGAGGTAACAAGGATTTAAAATCTACCAAAGGTTTTAATATTTCTGTGATAGAACAAATAGCCTTATTGCACATATGCTGAGAAAAATGAGGCACTAGGTCAGTTCTTGTGTGGAAGATGCAAAATTAGAAAGCCAAGTTGTTTTAGGAATAGTGTAATAAACTTAATTAAAAAGATTCCATGGAAGCAGTTTGACATTGGGCATCAAACATCGATCAAGGGAGACAAGTTTGGCAAAGATTACCCAGACTGCCACTATGTAGCTCTTAAGAGTCTTTTCTTACCTAAATAATTCTATGATCACTAAGTTTCCTGAACTTTTAATTCTTCTTTTAAAACTCCTGAGAGGACACCACCACTCTAGTCCTTTGTATTATCAGTAGTTTAATAACATGACAAATTTCCAGTTCTAATTTCCTCTCTTTGCTTCTAGGAAAGGCTGGAAACTATCTTCTTGGCCTGGAAGAAGATAAATCCCTCAATGCAGCTGCACTTTCCAACCCTAACAAACACAGGAACAACCTTAACAGCGATGGAAAAACCACCCAGTGATGCAGGACAAAGAGATTCACTGCAGTTGCCACTGCTCAGAAGAGCAGAGAAATGAAGTCTCCCTGGCCCTGCTGCTAACTCCACACCTCCCCCTTCCCTCCCTGCCCCCCAAAAGCACCACCAAGTAAGTATGCTCAGGAATCCACTGTTAAATATTTCAACCAGGTTCATTTTCATCTTTGAAACAGTTCTGCCTTAAAACATCTCCTGATAAATGACAATAACACTTTTTCACAAAGCCAACGGCGCTGAAGCAAAGAAGAACTTCAAGATCTGAAATGTTCTGAGAAATGTGCTTTTCTGTAATGAATCACTAACCTAAAGACAAAAACTGAGAACTTGTGCTAGAGTTATTAGTTTTTCTATTACTTACTGTTTACAGTGCACACCAAAGTCTTCTATTTTGTTAAGTGGAATAGTCTGGTATTCAGAGGGACCTTCATCTGGAGGTTTATAGCCCTAAAAATTCAAAGGGTAAAGATGACACAGTAATATTTGGACTTTTAAAAAAACACCTAGTCTTCGAAAGTACTTCACAAAAATTCCAGTTTATGCAATTCCAGTTTGTTTTTCCAAGGGAAATGAAATCTACCCCAGTAGCCTGAAATGTGGAGTTTTCTTGGATCTTTACTAGCAGTCACTACATTTACAGGTCCATCAAAAAGCACGTTGGAAGCAAAGTAGCAGCCGTAGCTGAGATTTCTCAAGCAATGAAGATGACTAGTTATGATTAGATCATTTCTTAGATCACAGAAAGAGCCAGCTGCTTCTCAGGTAATATTTATCTACCTGTTCTCAGGAGTGACTGCAATCCTCTTTTGAGGGAAGAAAAACATCCACACCTTGGATATGCCTTAGGGATACCCCAAACTTCAGCTATTTAGCCAAGACAGTGCCACTCACAGCTATTAACTAAGCAAGAACTGCTGCTGTGAGGACTTCCTAAAAATACACTTCCAATGTGCATTTTCTACACAGGATTTGGTTTTCAGGTGCAGGATTCTTTTCCCTGCTCCAAATCCTGAAAGCATTTATGAGGTGTTTTTGTCTAAAGAAGTCAATACTCTCCTGAACCACAAACTGTTCTAAGAAGGTCTCATCAGCACAAAAATAATGCTTAAATGCCACTGGGAACCCCTCATGAATATTTTTGTTTATTAATGTTTTACCAGATGTCAGACTGAAGTTTGGGATGAGTCAACAGCAACTGGAAATTTGAAAGATGTAACTGAACTTTATTAGATTGAAATTAAACAGCACAGTTGTATCTTTGCCAGAGGCAGAAATGGAAGACTGCATTTGGAGATGTGGATCTCCTGGGTGCGAGTTCCTAGTTTTTAGCCTAACCTCTTCATATTGTTTAATTCACTCTTTTTTGTGTACTTTATTTTGTGAAGATTCTTAATATTTATTTGAAAGTGAAGTACATAGTTCTGAATCTTGCTAAAACACACTACTAACATCTTATTTTAGGCCTAAAAACTAGAGAAGAATTAGCATAAATCTATTTTGATGAATGTCACCTACAACTATATACAATCACAATGGCTATATTGAGCTATATAATTTTAAGGCCTCTCTACCATCTAGTCAGCCCATTTGATTTAGTGCTGCCAAAAATCTATGAAAAACAAACTAGGAGGCAACCTCTGTATATCTAATCAATATCCAAAGACAGGGAATGATCAGTACATCAGCATGGCTTTCCTTTGGAATGAATAATTACACACAGAACAGCAGAGCGGATCGAACTGTCAGGTGATCAAAGTGCAGTAATCTTTAGAACCAATCTATCAGTGATTTACAGACAGCTTAGTGATCACACACTAGAGAGAATTTTAACTGTGTACCTTAGGGTATGTCCTAAATGCTCCAAGGTTTACTTTTCCTGCAGATATTGTTCTTGTTGGATCAATCTGTAGAAACATGTCACGCTTGTTAGATGCATTTTACAAATTACTACAGGCATAAATAAACCTTACAGTAATCGTATTTCAGAAACATAGTGCAAATTGTATTAGTTTTATCATTAACAGTACTTTTTCAATCAGCATCTCTTGGTATGAGACTCTTTAAAAAGATGGGAATATCAACAACCTTCCATGGACCACAATATACCATAGTAAACCCTATATTAATATTAATTATATTAATTCTATAACCAGTAGAGGTTAAGTATTACGTGATCTGCTATGTTTTGGTGGAAAATACAGGAAACTAATGAAGGAATCTTCTTGCTAACTTATTAACTAATCACCTGTTTAATTTAAAAAAGAAAGAAAAAAAACATGAAGAAAAAGTAAGTTCCTAGGAAACTGTTCTAAATCTGTGAAATTATATCACAACACAAGAGAACTCACATAATGGAAATACTTCTTAAAGGTGATTTTTCCTTTCCTAGTGTAATTCTTTCATCTGAGCTACATTCCTTTTGACTAATTCCAGTTTTTTTTCCTTTATTGCCTTTGATAGCAATAGTTATACAAGTACTTCTTAAAATAAGGTTTAATTTGTGACCTGAAGCCCAGAACACACTGAAGGGCCCAAAGAGTTTCTTCAGACTTTCTCTTCATAGTTCCTAATGTCTTCTACCTTGCACTAGGCCACTGATTTAAATTTAAAAGGCATCTGAGACGCAAAGTAACGGAACTCCGTGCACACCCTTTGCTCTGTTTTCATAGAATCATAGAATGGTCAGAGTTGGAAGGGACCTTAAAGATCATCAAGTTCCAACCCCCCTGCCATGGGCAGGGACACCTCTCCCTAGAGCAGGTTGCTCCAAGCCCCATCCAGCCTGGCCTTAAACACTTCCAGGGATGGGGCATCAACATCTTCCCTGGGCAACCTGTTCCAGTGCCTCACCACCCTCACAGGAAAGAACTTCTTCCTAATATCTAATCTAAATCTCCCCTCTTCCAATTTAAAACCATTCCCCCTTGTCCTGTCACTAGACTTCCTGACAAAATTCTGACAGAAAAAGAAACAAAGAGAACACAAGAAACAGATTTTTATTCTATTGTGAGAGGTTGAATATGGATGGCTCAATACACTTTTTTGAGAAGTAGAACTTTAAGTTAAGAGTAATGCATGGATTTCTGCAGAGATACCAACACAGTGAAAATACCCTTGGTAAGCAATACCCACTGGTGTGACCAGTACGTGGCCAACAAAGCAAAAGGAGCAATTCCAATGAAAAAAGTTTGGATCTAACACTTCCATCATGCAAAATACACGCTACTAGAATATTAACAGACAGAAATCTACAAGTTGTTCCCCCCTCAACACAATAGTTTTACCAACTATCAGCCAGTACTTACAACCACTGCTACAAAGGGTTCTTGAAATTGCTGATTAAGCATCTGGGTACTGACGTCGATACCGGAGAGCCAGCAGCCGTAGCCGGGGTGACTGTGGTACCAGCCAATGGCGTTTTCCAGGCGACCAACCTAGCAGCAGTGAAGGGAAACAAATCCAGGGTTACATTCCCTTTCGGAAAGCATCAGCTGCCATCTGTCGGGCCTTCCAGCACACTACAACGCGGTGAGAGGACACACACCCACCCCATGCTAACTTACTGACGCTAAACTAAATACACACCTTATTTTGCTAAACTATTTTCTAGAAATCACACAATCTGTATCATTAACATTCTCTCTTACAGCTGCTACCACAGAACAAAGAACTCCGAGGACCCAGGAGCTCCTTCTTCCATGACTGCTGGAGTACAGAAGAGATTCCACAGGGTGAGATAGAGGGTAAGTACACTGGGACTCCTTAGCGTGGTAGACAAACTTCTTAGGGTGGATAAGACAAATATATTTGCCCTCATATAATGTCTGGTGTGTCTCATAGTGAAGGGCTGTTCATTATTTACTACAGTAACACATCTCACAGACATACTGACAGATTATTGCTAAGTTTAAAAAAATAACTTGGAAGGCTTGCTTTCAAACACCAGAAGCAAGAGAAATTACTGCTCAGAAAGCCAAAAGATGATTTTTTGAGATTTTTAGCATCAAAAGAACCTCAAAATAGATGTTTCCAAACACCACCCTTGGCTATGTCTACAAATACTGGAAGAAAGACAGAGAAAGCAAAAAAAACCTGCAGGAAAACCAACACACATTGCACCTAGTTCTGTAACCCTCTCTCAGGAATTGCTCACTGGCTGCTCCACACAGAGTTGAGTAATTTTGGTATGACCTTACATACCAGTTCTTAACTGAGAGTTCTGTGTTTGGGTGCATAAACTGCTTGGTTTTGCCAAATACCAAGTATGTCAGGAAGGTTAAATCAGAAAAATGTTAAGATGAGACAGAACACACCAAGTGCCTGCTGAATGGAGCATTTCTTTTGATTTGGTTAATAATATTTGTATTTTCTTTGCACCTCCCATAACAGACCAACAAAACACTAAAACCCATGTGTTATTTTTCAAAGCCAAATAACAGATTTTGATCTTATTAACACCAGACCCTCCCCATGGAGAAGCAAATAACTGGGACACTGACATCTGTAAAGTACTTATACAGGGGAATAAATAAATTTGCAATCTAATATTGAAAAGAGTGATTCCAGGAACAGCTACTTGCCAAAATCAAACGTGAAACAGGCAGCATGCAAGCTCTTCCAGAGCACCAATAAAGCTGAATTATTATATTTGCACAGAAGTTTAATTTCAAAATTTAAAACCAACCACAGATAAAACTGTACAATGTAAACAACTAGAAAACCCTGTTTCCCATGGTGAGTACTCCTACATAAACTCAGATTACTTTAAACACGACACAAACTAACTGTATACAAAATATATATACATGTATATATACAAAATGTATATATATATACATCCTAATTGTATGTGATCATAGAANGATCATCTTGGTGGCCCTGTGCTGGACCTGTTCCAACAGGTCCAGTGATATACTTACTATTTTGAAACCCATTATTTCTACCTAAGAATTGCATAGTATAAATATATCTTTAGAATCACAGAATGGTTAGAGTTGGAAGGGACCTTAAAGATCATCGAGTTCCAACCCCCCTGCCATGGGCAGGGACACCTCCCACCAGAGCAGGTACAGATATATGTTAAAGGTACCTACTTTTCTGCAACAACAGTATTAGCATCATGAAATTTATAGTTTCCAGATAAAAGGAATTAGAATAAATAAATTATTTCTACTTTTTCTCATAAATAGGGATGAATTATTAAAAAAGCCCCAGAATATTTCCAGATCATGTTTAATCTTTTCTCATGTTACAATCCAGCCTATTTCACATCTATATAAACATCCCTAACTGTATATAAAGCAGTGAATATAAGTACAACTCTCCAAAATAACCCAAGCATTGCTCTGTTAGCTGCAGTGAATAAGCAGAGGCTTTTACTTTTAGCTGGTATAAAATATTCTGAGGATTAAAGAAAAATCAAAGGGTAAGATGGGCCTTGAAACTATTTGAGCTTGGAGAGTCAGCTATTTCAATGCTTATTTGTAGTTTAGGATTGCCCTGTATTGGAAGAAGAACAGCAGTAGGTGCTGTGATGTGCTGTGCTGGTTTCTACATCAGCCACAGAGCAGATTCATGTTTGTGCTGTCCTTCTGCATGTGAGAATTCTACTGCATGAACAGGCTTAATTAATGTGACACGAATTTCTGAATACAGGGTGACAAAGAGGGGGAACAGCCATTTCACTCAGTTAAATTTCCAAATTATAAATATGAATAGCTCAGCTGCACTGAAACTTACTTACTCCTTCACAGGCTTTTTCTTCACAAATGTGTTTTCCTTATTTTTATGGAAAACAACAGCGTGGCTACGCAGTAAGACTTCAGAAAGCAAGAAGGGAAGAATAAAGCGTCATATTCCTGATCCACAAATAGTAAGTATCTCTGACACACAATTTATATTTAATTTTGCAGACTGTTTTTAGACACATGCAGTAGCAGTTTTAGAAGCACACTCCCTCCTTGTTCCATCTACAAGCCACCAGCTGCAGCCATAAAAACACTTCTTGAGTGATTAAAATGATTGGTAAAGGAAAGGAGAATCCAGTACTTGATCACCTATGTGGAAACATACGTGTGAAAATGTTTTGAGGGCCCTGCGTTCCTCGCTGCCATGACACAAAACAGGGCAACCAGACAGCCAGGTTATCACTGTGGGAGAAGGAAAGAGGAGCAAAGCCTGCAACGATTAGATTACCAGATCAGCAGCCACACCACAGAGGGAGAGAAACACCCAAACACCCTCTCCCACTTCTCCTCACCTGCTTGGCGTTTTCGATGTAGGCAGCCATGTACTCGTAGGCGGCCGCCTGAGCGTTGACACGAGTCTCAGTGCCCTCCACGGGCAGGGCGAAGCTGTCCATGATGATCATGGTTTCCCCATCCACCTTGCCCAGCATGAGTCCCATCACCTCCAGGTTGCCCCCCGACCTGGCGTGCATCACCATCTTCAAGAGGGCCAGCGCCGAGATCTTGCAGTACTTGAAGTAATGGTGGCTGAAAGAGAGAGGTAGTGGGAGACCATCAGGCCCCGTCCCGGAGCCCGCCCGGTACCTCAGGCCCTCGGAGCCGGCCCCGTCCCAGTGCCCGCCCGGTACCTCAGGCCCTCGGAGCCCGCCCGGCCCGGTCCTCACTCACTCTTTGGTCCATGGCTTAGCCGCCAGGATCTCCTGCTGCTGCTTGCGGTCGTACTTGTAGATCTCATCGATGCTTTGCGCCTCCTGCATGTTGTTGGCCAACTCCCAGGTCTTCTGCGCCATCCCGCTCCCTGAAGCGCCACCGGCCGCCGCCATGGCCGCCCCCCCCTTCCCTTCCCCTCACCGGGGCCGCGGGCGGAACCAAGTGCGGCCAGGCGAGGGGGGGAGAAGGAGAAGTGGTACGGTCCGCGCAGGCCCGCTGGGTCTGTGGAGAGCGGGGCCGCACCGCCCTCCGGAGCAGCAGGGGGCGCTGGTCCGGCGGGGTTCCGCCGCTTCCCGGAGAGGCGGTAACGGCAGCGAGACGCTGAGGGAGCTGCGGCCGCCGGTGAGCGGTGGGGACGGCACCGGGGATCCCTCCTTTCCCTCCGCAGCCCGGTCTGCTGGGCCCGGTGCGGGAAGGGGGCGGGAGGGGCCTTGTTCACAGGCCGCGGCGGGCGCGCTGGCTCCCCTTGGTGTGGGGCGGGATGCGGGGCGGTTTAGCGGCGGTGGGAGGTGAGCAGAGAACGGGATAAGGTCCGAACGCCGGTACCGGGAGCTGTGGGGGACGCTGAGGGCCGGTAAGGCCTAGAGAGGCCCGGTGAGGCCTACTTTGGCGGCAGCCGTTTGTTGTGCGGCCGTTGCCTAACAACGGCGCCGCGCACCCTTAAAGGGGCCGAGCCCGGCGTGCTCTGAGGCTGGGGATCGGGGGGCGTTCAGTGGTTCTGGGGGTACCTGAGATATGCACCCGAGGAGGAGGAGGGAGGTTGGGGAGGGGTGTAAGAGGGCGAGGTGTCACGTTTGGAGGAAAACATCTCCTGACTCTGAAGGTTTTCCCAGAAATTCGTGTCTTTCCCCCAGAAATTCGTGTCTTTCCCCCCGAAATTCCTGTCTTTTCCCCCGAAATTCCTGTCTTTTCCCCCGAAATTCGTGTCTTTTTGGGGGATACACACACACAGAGTTCGTGTTCCCGAAAACCAGAGAAACCCTTAGGGCAAAGGGAAAGGACTCCCCAAACTCCTTGGTTGATTATGCGGAGTGTTAATTGCCCTCGCAGTGACGACCAATTCGTGTTGTTTTAGTTAAAAGTTTATTAATTGTGAGCATCCGGATTCTGGATATTTATTTATTTATATTACTTTCTGGTGCCTTTTCAGAAAAGAATTGGAAAGAAAGGAAGGTGAAAGGTGCAGGAAGCCGGGCTCTGACAGCCAGAGCTCTCTAAATGCCAGTCACAGAGGCAGAGAAGCAGCCAGGGTTCGAAGAGATTAGGAAGTTTTCAAAGGAAAGCTTTGAAAAGTATTTCTTAACGACACGATTATGTGACCATATAATCTGTAAGTGCACTTATTTCAAGCCCTTCCCTCCTTCCCACCCTTCTGGCAGTTTGTGGGGATGGGAATTGACATTTTTGTCAGTTTTCCTGATGTTATTTTAATATGTCCTCAGCATAGAAAGGACATGGACCTGGAGAAATGGGTCCAGCATAGGAAATGATGAAGATGCTCAGAGGGCTGGAGCACCTCTGCTATGAAGACAGACTGAGAGAGCTGGGGCTGTTCAGCCTGGAGAAGAGAAGGCTCCAGGGAGACCTTAGAGCAGCCTTCCAGGATCTGAAGGGAGCTNGGTTAAACCCCCGTGTCGTATTACTTCACTTCTGACAAAGAGTCCCTCTCCAGCTGACAGTTTAGTGCTGCCACCTCGGAGATAGTTCCCTGTGTAACTGGGGGACTGTGGGAGCATTCTTTCCAGATGGAAATGTATCTGTTTATTTATTTCCACTTTGATCAGTCACACTTGCTTCACTTGTTACAGTAGATGATAAAATTGATTAATATTAAGTAAGGTACTTGCTTATACACTGGTATAATTTCTGAACTTAGCAGTGGATGCATCGTGTTCAAATTGTTAGTCTTGCTTAGAAGATTTTTTTTTTTTCCAGTATAATACACTCTTTTTGCTTATCTCATAAAGTTTGCATATATTTAAGAAGATCACTCAAGCAGAAGGATGTAAGATGTAAAATGTCAAGCTATTTTCTAAGAGGCTTTCAGCTGTTTTCCCCTCTGTTTAGCTGTGTTAAAGGTGGCATTATTTTTCTTGGTGTTATCCAAGGCCTGGAGTTGTGAGCTTTCTTTACGTGAATTGAGTTTCCTGCATAGTTCAACTGTAATTGTTTTGTCTTTGATTTTTTTTTTTAATTTATTATATTCCTCTCTTGAGCTATATGATAGGAGTGCAGAATGCTGGAATATTCATTGTGTTCCCCGTGCTAGATAGAAAATGTACTGCAAATATTCCTTTCCCTACACCAACTCTCAGAATAGGTTTGGTACTTCAAGCCAGTGATTTGGAAACAGTTCTAGAGTTTATAAATGTTATTGTAAATAGAGGTAAGAAATACAGACATTGCAGTCAGTGAGCTTTTGGAAAGGCTTCTCATTTATGTGCAGTGATTTTCCTCTTGGTGGCCATGCAGCCCTGAATAGGTGATGAGACCAACTTTTAAATTCTTTGGTGTGACAAGTTGTTTCACCCATCCATAACGTATTTTCGTGTTATTATGTAATCTAATAGGCTAAATACAATTTATCAGTGCCTGGAAACTTATCCCCTTTTAGATTTCTTTCATCAGTGTGCAAAACTAATGAGATTAAGGATTTAGGACAAATCAGATGGGGGAATTTATTTTTGGAACAGATCGTCCTGTATTCCCACTAGGAGTTGTAAATAGGTTGTCCTAGTTCCGCCTCCTTTGTAACAATATTAGAATTTTATATTATGAATCACAAATTTTATGTCATGAATCACCAATGCTGTCAATGCAGGAGGAAAAATTTAAAGGAATACATTTTAAGGAATACATCAGGCAGATGTATGCCTGTAGTTAGCATGCAATTATTTGAAATTACTAATGGAATTTTGACATTTTTTCTCTTAATATTACTTCTAGTAAGCATTTATCTCAGTCTCTCTGGCCATGCTATTTCATGTTTACCTATGTAGTCTCTTACTTGGTTGGTCGTTGAGCTTAGTTCTTGGTTTAATTCTTTGATCCTATTCCTGAAAGTGTTTTCTAATATACTTTTGTCATTGGCCTACAATTTCATACAGCCTGTAGGCTTTAGGAAGATACTGAATTAGTCTCAGTCAAACAACTGTACAATCTGAGTGTTGATGCCAGACGTGATGGGATTGCTTAGGAACCTGCAAAAGCAATCCTGTGCAGTCCTAAGCAATCACATGAAGTTCAGCCAAGCCAAATGTATGGTCCTGTACCTGGGATGTGGTGACCCCAGGCACAAATACAGATTGGGTGGAGAATGGCTGGAGAGCAGCCCTGAGGAGAAGGACTTGCGAGTGCTCGTGGATGAGAAGCTCACCATGAGCCGGCAGTGCGCGCTGGCAGCCCAGAAACCAACCCCAGCCTGGGCTGCAGCAAAAGCAGCGTGACCAGCAGGTCACAGGAGGGGATTCTCGCCCTCTGCTCTGCTCTGCTGAGACCCTACCTGGAGTCCTGTGTCCAGCTCTGGAGTCCTCAGCACAGGAAGGACATGGACCTGTTGGAACGAGTCCAGCAGAGGGCCATGAAGGTTAAAGGGCTGGAGCACCTCTCCTATGAGAACAGGCTGAGAGCTGGGACTGTTCAGCCTGGAGAGGAGAAGACTCTGGGGAGACCTGATAGCAGCCTTCCAGTGTCTGAAAGGAGCTCCAGGAGAGCTGGAGAGGGACTCTTTGTCAGGAAGTGGAGTGATAGGACAAGGGGTAGTGGTTTTAAATTGAAAGGAGGTAGATTGAGATTAGATACTAGGAAGAAGTTCTCTCCTGTGAGGGTGGTGAGGCACTGGAAGAGGTTGCCCAGAGAAGCTGTGGCTGCCCCATCCCTGGAGGGGTTCAGGGCCAGGCTGGATGGGGCTTGGAGCAACCTGGTCTGGTGGGAGGTGTCCCTGCCCAGGGCAGGGGGTTGGAACTTGATCTTTAAGGTCCCTTCCAACTCTGTGATTCAATGATTAAGTAGTGTGGGTAGAGTGAGAGGGACTTGAGGGTCATAATTTTCTTCTTGGTTTCACGCTTCCTTTAAGTGTGGGGTATAACACATGGATTATTTTTTCTTTTTTTATATCTGGAGGCTTGGTTTTACAGAACTCCTCCAGCAGAGTTGGTGAAAACAGAGTGGGGATTAGGATGAGTAGGCTTGTATGCAGTCATTCCTTTTGGTTTTTCTTTCTTCTTTCCATGGTTACTAAGTATGCAGCTTCACAGTGGTTTTAGTTCTGATAAGACTCTCCTAAGGAAGAATATTTAAAGTCTGAGGGTGTGCCTTAACTTCTGTGCAGTTCCTTTGCTGTGGATTTGATTGGCTTTTATTGTGAGGTTATCTCAGAGCAGCAAAATAAAATAAATAAGCTGCTAAAGATTCTGCTCTGAAGGGCTTTCAGTTAAATAGAGGTGCGCTGATAGTGAAAGAGAGGGAATCAGCTCTTCCTGAGCGTGTTTTCTTACAGGTGAGTGGCTTGGCTGATTGCACATCAGTGCTGTCTGATATTCAGCCTTAGAATTATTGCAGCATTGTAGCTGTTTTTATGATTTTATTGGAGGTAATGATATTCTGTTAGCTCCAACTCTAAACATACTATGCATGTATTCTGTGTTTTGTGGGTTTGGGTTTTTTTTTTCTTGTTTTTTTGTCTTGTTTTGGTTTTAAAGACTCCTCATGGTAGTAAGTGAAGCATAGATCTGATTGTATGATTTCATCCTTCTTTTGGAGTATACGTGTACTTTGCACATTTTGTACTTTTTTGTCTAACAATTCCTTTATCCTGTTTTTTTTTTTATGTTGACTAATTTGGATTTTATAATTTGCTAACAATAAGCTTGTGTTAGTGAAGGGCCATTGGGCCATGGATGGGTTTCCAGAATCGAATGTTTCGTTGACTCAGTGAACATCTTGTAGTTCAAATTTGAATATTACTTAACTGTTGTCTTAAGCAACTTTAATTAAGCTTTAAATTTGTGAGGCTCTAATGGGGAGGCGATGTTCTGTGTCTTTTCTGTCACCTTAGAAATGATGACAGAGGATTTAGAGAAATCTATTGAAGATCAGAAGGCCAAGTTGGCACGAGATAAGGCAGAACTTGAAAATGATCCACCTTACATGGAGATGAGGGTAAGAATATTAAATAACTTTCCTGAGTTTAAATGCTTCTGGTGCTTGATTTAAGCTTGATTTTTCTATGCTCTGTTTGTTGTTGAAGTATATATTAAAAATGTATCTATTAAAAGTAATTTTTAACTTAAATACTTCCTATCTGTATCTATGTAGATATTTCAAAGCTTGTTTGCCACCAGTAACTTTTGTATTTTGCAAGTGGGAAAGCTCTTGGAAATGATTATTGTTGTTTTTTCCCCCATCCTGAGGGAAGGTAACTCGCAGGGATCTGCGCTCTGCCCACATCGGAGCTTGGGTGTTGGCATGGGGGTGGAAGGTATAAATATCATCAACATTTCTGTTACAACAACTAGAAAATATAAACGGCAAATTACTTAATCCTATCAACTAAACAAAATCTGGTCTTGTCACAAATTTCCTATTAGAAATTTTAGTATCTGATTCTAAAGCTATAAAGCGTTCAGAATTTGCAGATCACCATTAAATTGTTTAGTAGTGCCAGTACCTGGCAAAAAACTATGTCTAATTCAAGCTAAGTGTTATGGTAACTGAATAAAGTACTTAGTTACAAAAGAAAAACCCCAAAAAACAAAAAAAAAACAACCAAAAAAGAGTTTTGATTTGTTTGTTGTTTGATGATATTTAGTTATATATTACAATACTGAGATTTCACTCCCTTTTTCATTTAATGAGAACTTTATGAGAATTCATCTTACCCCTTTGTGGGTAATACAGGTAGTTTCACCTAGTTAATAAAGCTTTCTGGAGAGAATAATTCACTCCAGAAAGGTAATTCTTGGGAACCTGTGAAGAGTTGGTCTTCCTTTATTTTTACCTTCTCTGCTCAGAGCAAGTGTAAAGTGAAGGAGAATAATGTTTTCAGGTAATAATGTTTTGAGTTCAATAACTGAATGTTTTCACTTCAGTAAAGTCCTAAGGTGTATGGTGAAGGTGTAGTAACAGGGAACTTGTGTTTTAAATTCATCCTGTAATACTCTGTAATTCTTTCATAGTTTCAAGCAGGGTGCAATACATCAAAACTGCCCCTGTGAAAGAAAAACCAGAGTGGATGTGTGTAAACTATGAAGCAATTGTGGATTGTGACATGGTTTATGACATAAATCACAATCTATAATTCAACTGAGTTCATGACATGAAACATATTTAATATATTGAACTAATAATTCCTGTGTTGTACAGGAGAACTACTTTTTTGGTACTCTAAGTGAAATGTATTAACTTGAGAATGTTTTAATCTGGCATCACCTTCAATCTCTATTCCCCAGTGCTAATAATGATGTTAATAATGTTATTCTTATATGTGATATTTCTTTCACCTTGTGATGCAGCCAGGTGTTTTGTTTTGTTTTCAGAATAAGGAGTCGGAGAAGTTTTCTGAAAGTAGCAAAATGTTAATCTCCATGGCTAAAGAAAATATACCTCCAAATAGTCAACAGAACTATCCTTCAGGTACAGTGTATTTCTTTTGTCTTCAAAATGCTACTTAAATTTAGTTACCTTTGAGAATTTTTGGAAGGAAATTGCTGCTTTGGATTTGTAAATATAAGATGGTCATTGCAGTTCAAGTGTATACCCATTCTTCAGCCTTCCAAATATCTTGGAATTTTTTTTGAATAAGGAAAATATGCCAAGCTCTTTCTTTTTCTTGTGAAGGTACCTCCATTAAAAACCACACAAACCAACAAACCAAAACCAAACCAGAAAGCTTCTTGCCAGTCCTTGGTAGAAGATCTGTCTTTTCCTGTTGTATTTGGGTGGAGCATTTGGAAGTCCATCCTTAATCTGGATTTTACTGCAAAAGGGTACGTTCCCTGTGCGTTTTGCCAGGGAAATAAGGATGCCTTTTCTTTCAGCCTCTGAAATTAAGAGTCTTAGTCCAATTTGGCTAAAATGCACGTACTTTAAACTAATTGTACTTTTAAATGTTAGGTGTCATTTAAACCTTTAGGCATAGAGTACTAAACTGATTGTGTTGCTTTTGTAATTTTGTTATAATGTGCTCATTTGGTTTATAGGGAAAGAACAAGTGCTCAGCTTTGCTTGGAATCTGAACCAAGTGAAATGGATAGATTTGCTTGCTGTGGCTATCATTTTTAGTCATGATTTTCTTTGAAAATACACGTTCTCCCTTTGGATTTTTGTGATTTCTGTTTGAAAAGGTGTGATAATGTTCCTTTTTCCATTCCTTCCTTGTCCTCCCATCTCCTTTCTATAGGTACTACTGTTTTTCCTTAGGCTGGTGAAGCTCAGGTTTGCTTTGACAGCATTAGAACTTTTCTGTGTCCTTCTTGTCAACAGGTGACTCTTTTTCCATGTGTAGACACTTTGGTTTTGTACCTTGTTAATTTTCACACTGTGCTTACTGTAATTTTGGTGTAATTCTGCAGCTTTCAGTGGGAGTAAAAGCTTAAAGAAGCTCCATTGATGGATATTTGATGTTGTTTATGTGATACCATAATCTATCTTTTAAATAAGTAGTCCTGCTACACTTAATGATATGTCCCCTATAATTTTAGCAGAATTTGTGAGCAGAAAAGTGTGTGTCTTAAGTTAAAATATGGAGAATTGTGGATCTGGGGGCCTGAACTGATCTTGGCTGCATTAAAAAAACATATTTTTAAAGGATGTTGTATAGAACAACAAAATGTTGATAAGAAGTTGTCACTGCACTTAACAGAATGTGACATGGCAAATAAATACAGCAAATACAAAATAAACAAAAGCAAAAAAAACAGTGAAAAAGAAAGCATATATCTTACTCTGATGGAAGCATTCAGACATATTATGCATGAAATTAGGATGAATGTATGTTAGCTGGAATATTTTTGCATATGCCGTCCTAAATTAAGTTTTTGAAGTTGGTAGTTTTCAAATATCTCCTAAATCACTACCTGTAATTGTTAACTCAGTGCTTTTCTGGTGGCCAACAAAAGGTCTTCTGTAATAAAATTAATTTTAAACCCTCTTTTGTTTGAATACTTGGCGTATGTGGATCAAAGAGCTTGATTCTCACTAATTTTTTTCTGTACTGAATTTTACCAGCTTCTCTGAAGTTACTGAATGAATCTTCACTCTGATGGGTTAGATACTTTTGATTTTTTTTCCCCTTGGTTTCCTATAGTTAATCCAACAATAATTTCATGTGAAAATAAAAGACTAAGTGGCTGAAACAAACCAATTTCCTCTTCTGTGGTCTGTTCTTCTTTGTGCTTACCCCTTTTCTGAGGGTTGCAATGGTACATAGTGTTTTAACAGCATTCGTGCTTACCTTATGCACAAAATTAGGAGGAAAATAACTTGCAGGTTGGAGAAGAATCTCCTGTGCAGAACTTTGCAAGATGTTTCAAAACAGCAGAAGACATTTAATTGGAGATTACGTCCATTGGTTCTACAGAACCAGCAGGCTGACTCCTCTTTTGGCTGCTGAGGATACCTTCTGACTTAGCTGAAACTAACCCAAGCTCAGCCAGCTAAGTGTATTTTTACCAAGTATATTTCAACCTTTTGTCTGCTTCAGTAGCAGAGTCATTCCCAAATTAGCAATTTTCAACATTTATATAATGTCATTTTTACTGTCTGGACACTGATTAATGCCCTAAACATTTAAAACACAGGGAATGTACTATGCAATAAATTTGGACTGATGTAAGAGGAAATCTTGAATTTCCCTCTTACTCCTTGCTCCTCATTTTTCATAGACCACAAGATGTAGAAATGCTTTCAGAGAAACAAGAGGAAATAAAAAAGCCAAACAGCTGGAATCTGTGTCTCTGGTTGTGGGGTTTTGTGGGGCTTGTGTTGTTTTGGGGGTTCACTGGCTCTCTGTGGAGAGTGGTGAAAGTGGCTGCAGAGGTGGGCTTCTGGGGCACAGGATACTTCTTATAACATACTTGTTTGTTGTTTCCAAAATATAAACTTGTCTAGCATTATATTTTAAAAATGCAGCTGTTACAAGACCTGATGGTCATCTTGGGAACAGTATTAAATGTGTGTTTTGGGTCTAGTACAACTAAAGACACTGAGGTGGAAAATCAAGGTGATTATTATTATCATATGGTCAGATTCCTTCTAGTTGTGTGGAAGCCAACAGATTTTTCACATGCTTCAGGCTAAACACTTGTTGCTTTCTAGTTGCAAAGTGAGTTTTCTCTTGTGAGATAAGCACAGCTTAAAAATATTGGAGTGATTTAGAAATAAACATGTCAAAGGAGGTTATTTGAAACTTACACTGACAAAACCAATAGTATAAAATAACCTAAATACTGTATGCATTGGGCAAACTATCCAAATAAATGTAGTTTGTATTACTTTTTTTTTTTGTAAGTGGGCAGAAGAGGCACAAGTTTTAGGAAAACTAACATCCAAAAACCGAACCATTTTTCTAGAGTGCTTTCTGCCCAACTACTCGGAGAGAGAAGGTGGTTTTTGTTTCAACAGTTTCGTAGAATCATAGAATGGTCAGAGTTGGAAGGGACCTTAAAGATCATCAAGTTCCAACCCCCCTGCCCTGGGCAGGGACACCTCTCCCTAGAGCAGGTTGCTCACAGCCCCATCCAGCCTGGCCTTAAACACTTCCAGGGATGGGGCATCAACAACTTCCCTGGGCAACCTGTTCCAGTGCCTCACCACCCTCACAGGAAAGAACTTCTTCCTAATATCTAATCTAAATCTCCCCTCTTCCAAATAATTCGTAATTACTGGTTGTGTAGTTTCCATTGCTGATGCTTTTGCAGCATGTGCTTTATATTGATACAAAATAGCATAATAATAATACTGTTTAATGGTGTTAAACTTTCAGGTGACTATGGCTTGAGTTTACCTCTTGGAGAAGAATATGAACGAAAGAAACATAAACTCAAAGAAGAGCTTCGACAAGATTATAGGCAATATCTCTCTCAGGTAAAGCTTCTTGGGGGGTTACCTGAGTCTACTGAGTCTTTTAAGATGACTCTCTCATTTTAATGGAATGAAAATGAATAAAATCTGTTTCAAATCTTTATGAGAATGCATTAATTATGCATGATGGCTGATTTAGAAGACTCAAGTAAAAGTAATTTCAAAATTTTGTCACTGGGAAGGGTTATAGATTTTAGGCTTCTACAGATCTCTCTCCATGAGACCACATATTATGTAGTATGTTTTATTCTGAATATTTCTACTTAGTTCTGCTTCTTTCTTAGTTTCTTCTTAAGAATTTAAAATATCATCTGCTACTTACTTAAGTATTTATGTGTTCTATGCTCTGTAATTCGGGTAAGAATATTCCTCTAATTAGTGTGACTCCATTTGACAGCGTGTTTTCAGTTTTAGAAGTAAAAGAACTTTGATGTTCTGATTAGCATGATTTATATGTCACAGTTTAAAATTGAAATGGTATATATATAAATGTCATCATCTTGGGAATATTCTGTATCCCTTCTTAGTTGAATGGGAGACAAATCAGGAACCAAATAATTTCTGTAATGCTAATTATCAGTACCTTTAGTTCTGGAAATGAAAGAATGGATGGAATTTAAGAAGTTTTTTTTGTTAAGTCAACTATTTTTGAGTGAAAGACACTTTTTGAATAGTATCTTTTCCCTGACTTTTAGGGTATCTCACAGGCAAAAAGAAAGGTAGGGTGCCTGCAATATCATTTTTTTCCCCTTCAAATTAGTTGCTTTTTGCTTTATTTGAAAGCTTTGTGCTTTTTGAATTAAAAAATAAAAAAAAATCATTACTTTTTTGCACTTTGTGTGTTTGTGCATGCTGTAGTGATTAGCTGTGATTAGCAGCATTGTTTGCTTTGTGCAGTATGATTGCTTATATTTATTATTTTCCATTAATAAGATTTTAAAACACTTGATTTCCTTTATTCCTTTGCAATTGCTGTCGTTGCTGTCTGATGCTGACTCTACAAAAGCTTTTCTTTTAGTAGACATTTGCCTCAAGGCTTATCAGTTAGAGATAAGTTAACTCAGCAATATTAGGAATTCAGATTTTTTTTGTTTTCTTCATATATTTATAAAGCTGGAATGAAATATTAAACTCTGTAATATTATAATATATCATTGGAACCACAATCAGAGGTTTCTTCTTCCCTGTCACTGGGAAATCTCATCATGGTGCTTAGGAAAGGAGTAGAGCCAGTTATTCAGCACCTAGTGGCCAGAATGCAAGAAATACAAGTATTTTGAAGACAAAACTAATACCAGAGGCACACCTTTGCAAGCTTTGTTCAATTACAGTAATTTTTAATTATTCATTTCATTATACTCTGATGTATGTGTACTTTTCAAATTTAAGGCTGTCCATCCAGGTTGTTCAAATTTAGCAACTTTACTAAAGGACCTGAAGGGAATGTGGCAGAAAGTGTCTTTATTTTGCTGGGGCTTTGAATAACACATGTATGATACAGCATATATTAGCATGCACTAAAATCCTGAATAACAGTAACAACAATAACAGCAGCTTTAACCAAAATGATGCTTATATAACTGTTGCTTCTTGTGTAATCTGAAACTTCAGGTTATTTTCAAAGTTAGAATATTGGTTAAAACAACGTTTAATATAATTTTTACATTAACTTCTAGTGTTTTTCTCTCAGTTGAACTTCAGTTTTACAATTTTAGGTGGATTATTTTTATTTTTTTTTTGTAATGTAGTACATGTCAGCTATGTTAAGCTTGTAAGGCCTGAGGAAGACATAGGATAAAATCTCTAGTCTATTTTTCCAACGTACACAACTTCTAGCAGCTCTCATAGGGATGATATTGTGGTTAGTAACTTGTTTAGAAAATGTAATTTCCATATCAGCTTCTGATTTTTTGGCAAATACCTCTTTAAGATGAGAGGTAGTCTCTACAGATGTGTTTCAAATTGTGAAAAAAGTTACTTAATAAAAATTACAATTTATTTACTTTTTCTGGCAAAAAAACTTAGCTTTCCACATTCATAGAGTCATAGAATCATAGAATGGTTAGAGTTGGAGGGGACCTTCAAGATCATGCAGTTAGTTCCACCCCTCCTGCCATGGGCAGGGACACCTCCCACCAGAGCAGGTTGCTCCAAGCCCCATCCAGCCTGGTCTTGAACCCCTCCAGGGATGGGGCAGCCACAGCTTCTCTGGGCAACCTCTTCCAGTGTCTCACCACCCTCACAGCAAAGAATTTCTTCCTGGTATCCAATCTAAATCTCCCCTCTTCAAATTTAAAACCATTACCCCTTGTGCTATCACTGCAGTTCCTGACAAAGAGTCCCTCTCCAGCTCTCCTGGAGCTCCCTTCAGGTACTGGAAGGAATCTGTATTAATCTGGCTCTCTCAGTGCTTGAATATTTGCACAGGCATTCAATCTCTGACATTTTTTTAATATGTAGTTGTGAAATATAGTTCCTAGTGATGTAGTTTTGTACTGGAGCAGATAGAGCTCTTGCCTATTGACGTGCCTCTAGTCCCCTTTAAGATATGTTATGACATAAGTGGTGGAAGAAATCAGTGCTGGTGAAATACTGTACCTAACCCATTCCACTCATCAGCCCACGCCACACAAACAGATGATCTTTTTATTAAAGATAATTGGCTTTATAAAACATAATTGACTGACTGACAATGGCCTGAGGATGTTTTTAGTAAAGCAAGTGATGTATGAAGAAGCCAGAGGAGCTGGAAGCCAAGGATGTATTCCAGTGTTGGTGCTTGATTTGGAAGGCAGATACATGACACAGCCCTGGTCCCACGCTGTGGCCCAGGGAGCTTCATGGAGCAAGAATAGTGTTTGCAGTGCTAAACTCTGGTCTGAAAGTGATTCCTGTAAGGAATTACAGGAGTTGGTGATGGATCTTTATCCTGAAAAGTTCAGGGACTGCTGTTCTAGAACTCACAGACTGTTGAGAATGCAGAGTGGTGACTTGGCCTCGGTTCCACCTCTTAAAATAAGAGGTAGACATACGTTTTCTGCAGTTAGAAAAAGCTATTTTTAATTGTAAGTAAGGCAGTGTCTCAGAAAATTCCTCTTACACTTGCACAGGTGCTTGTGCTTGTATGACTTGGTTACAGGAGAGCTGAGTAATGGTGAGGTTTTTTGAATAAAAATATATTTTTTAATATACAGAGACTAATTTATGTAATCCTTGTAATAGATTAATAGGGAAGAAGTGACAAGCACTTTCAAATTAAGCTTAAATCTTGACAAAGCCCTGTACTTTCTTCATTCTTTGACTTCTGTTCATTCATGTGTTCCAAGAACATCCTACATTTTCAAAATGGGCACGTTGTCTTCACTCTTTATTTCATTAAATTGATCAAATTTGTTTCAGAAAATGTAATTGCTAGCAACTACTTAGCAAGTAGGATTTGATATTCAAAAATATACATTGAGTGATTTTCCTATGTTTTTTTTAATGTAGAAAAATTACCTGACTACTGGTGAAGTAGATCCATATACTCAGGGATTATCTCTTCCTATTGATGAGCGGAGGTCTGCCAAGGTAATTATCTGGAGGAAATTAAGGAAATTGTGTAGAACTTGAAAATGAACCTGGATGTTTAAACTAATATGGAAAAGTTATTCCCACTGATGTTTTTGTGTTTGATTGGGTTTTTTTTTACACTGTTTACAAATGAATGTTTTTGGAGGTTGCCATTAGACTAATTTTCAGAAAAGTAAAGTCTTTAAATGTTGTTGTTTGTAGATTTTTAGTCCTGTGTTACTTCTAATTACCTGCAAATTACAAGTATATGTGTAATTCTGATACTAATTGAAGGTTGCTACTTCTAATTCACACCTGCAGGGCATGGGGTGTGTTCAGAAACTTTAGTGGTTGTGCTTGGGTTGAGAGCATTGTCTTTTCTTCTATGTATATTTTTTAAATTTATGACTCTTCTTACTCCAGCCTGGGGATAATTTTAAACGTAGTTGTTTCTACAGTGATATTCTAATCAGTTCCCATCCGAACAAAAGGGAGTGTGTTCCTGCTGGACACAATTTGTTTTGCTGTCTTTGTGTATACTTACCCTCCTTTCTTATCCTCATGTAATTCCTTTTTTTCCCTAACAGCTAACTCCAGAAATCTAAATAAAGTTGGATCTGGTATTTCACGTATTGCCTGCTGTTAATGTAGGGATTGTCCCAATTTCCAATCTTTCTTTGAGAGTACTGATAGTGTTTTGTGCAAGGAGTACACATTCTCTCTCTGCATTTAGCTCCTTTGCTATCCCTGAGGTTTCTTACCAGTTTCTGGTCTTGCTTTTCATATGTTGGAGAAAGAGACCAGCCATAACAATCTGGTCCTGGAGGTTCCTGGAGGTTAGAACATGAAGATAGAAAAAGCACGTGTGGATCTTCTTAACCTCTCATCCATTCCTCTGATGAACAGTATAATTCTGTGAAGACCTGGGTTCTCTCTCCTCCCACCCTCACATTCTTGGCCTTATATTCCCAGTTCCTTTCTTATCTTTGCTTGTAAATCCATCCAGGAGGTTGAATCAGCAAAAAATATTGTAATTTAGCAAATATTTTTGCTGACTCAGCAGATGCTACTAGTTGGTTGGTGGGATTGCTCAAACCCCAGTGGGAATGTCGGGCAGAAAGAGGAACTGTTGCTGGAGGAGGACTGGATTGTTGCACTTTTAGGGGTTTTATTTGTTTTTTGGGGGGTTTTAACCCAGATTGCTTCGGAGTTGCATTGTTGCTCTGTGTGTGGAGGCACAGTGTCACTGTCACCTGGTGCAAGACATCCACAATGGAAAGTGTTGGTCTTGCCCTTGCTGTGCTTAATTATGCTTTCTGCCTCTCTTGTGCTGGCAATAATGTTTGACCATGAGGAGCCAGGTGAGAACTCACATAAATGAATATTCCTTGTTATGAAAAAGCCCCAAACTCCAAATTATACTGGTGCTTAAAAAGAAAAAGGTGGGCAGCAAGAATGAAACGCCCAGGAAGGGGAAAGGACAACTTCTCGGTGGCAGCAGGTGTTTGTGCTGAGTTCATGTCAGCTTCCAAGTTTTCTTGAACTTTGTGTTCATCCTTGCCAGTGTGCCTGCTGGAACAGTGAAAGATAAATCACCTTTGATTAATTCTGTGGAAATTAAAGACATATCTGGACTGGAAACATGCCTGATCATTGCTGGTTTTGTATCATAGCAACTCAGCAGTCGTTGAGATTTTCTGGACAAGTGCATCGTGTCCTTTTTACCCATTTATTTATCGCTATTGTAGAACCTAAAAGCAGCCAGAAGGTGTCACACTGGGCCCTGCTGAACAGTTTGTCTCTGGGCAAATAACCATCAGAGGCTGACATTTGCATTTTGTTTTCCCCTCTTAGGTAAAATGTGCAATCACACAACGTATTGAATTTTCTGCTGAGTATTTTGCCACCTGCTAATGACAATGCTGATGCTCAACTTAAAAAATAGCCCTCAGGCAGCTTTCACAGCAGTCTGGAGGTTTCATATTGTCACTGTCAGAAAACCTACAGACACAAATTCTGGGGAAAAAAAGAGTATGTTTGAGGAAGCATTGGTTTCATTAGTGAAACTTACTAAGCTAGTACTTCCCTGGTGACTGAGATATCATTATTGTTTGAAATTTGTTCATGGGAAAGTAAATATATATATAACGTTCAGATTTTTTAACACCTTTTGGTTTTTTATTGGGAAATACTGCAGTGGAGAAGAGTATGATTTGTAACATCATAATATAATCATCTTTTTTTGTTTATATGATGGTTGAAATGAGGTAGTATGAGATACGCCGTGCTCCAAACATAAGGTACTAATATCAGGGCTTACTTTACCTGGAGACTTTTGTGTTCATATTATAGTATTTGGCTGTTGACAAAATTGTGCCTGCACTCCCTAGAAGTGGTGGCCAAAAAAGCTGTCTCTGTACAAAACAGAACCTGAGCAAGGTGGTCATAAGTATTATCACCTTGCCAAAGCAGCTAGGACAAGGTGGATAGATCTTGTTTTTCGTAGTTTTTCTTTCATTCTTTGCTCTTTTGACTCATTTTGCAGTTTTTCTTTCATTCTTTGCTCTTTTGACTCATTTTGCAGTCAGCTTAACTGCCTGCTTGAATTTGACAGTTCAAATTATATCCTAAACTATGATCTATAATCCTAAAACACATATTATCTACACATATATTTGTTGTTCTGTTTTAATCATGAGCAGGACAAGTCACAACTAACCTTAACACACACACACACACACAAAATTGTATGTTTAAAAGTCACCTGTAAATATGTCCAGATTGGAAATAAGAAGGTGATTTCTAATTGTCAAAGGAGTGAGACTTTGGAACAATTTTGGAATAAATTTAGCAGGAAGGAGGAAACTTGACTGGTTTTAAGGTGGAATTTGATATCCAGTAGTGTTACTGGGGACTGGACTACATGCCTAAGGAGCCCAATCTTACAGATTTCTGATCAAGAGAAAGTACTATATTCAAGAACAAACGAAAAAAAGAGCTTCATTCCCTATTCATTTCTATATCACAAAGAAGGGGGAGGGAAGATGCAGAGCTTGCATGTATTCATGTAATACGACAGTGCTATGAAATGAAAAGCCACTCCTCCAAAATGCAAAATTATGATGTCCTTTTCAATGCCTGTTTTAGGAGAAACTACGGCTTGAAAGGAACAAGGAGTACAATCAGTATCTCAGGGATAAAGAAGAATGGAATGAAAGGCTAAGGAAATTAGGGAAGAAAAACACAGAGGTAATGCAGTTTTACTGAAGCTGATACGAAGAAGAACATAAATGATCTTGTCAATTGTTTTATGGTTGATGAAGACATAACAAGTAAGACAAAATAAGCAAAGAATATAATTCAATTAGGCTGTAGCTTTTTTAATATATCTAGAAAGTCCTGGTTACAAGTCACACAATACAGTTTTTGATTCCTGCTTCAGTCCTGTCTGTCTGAAAGGATGCTTTCATTCTGCTCTGTGTCTGAAGCAAGTCCCTGGATTGTTCTTGGTGATAAAGGTGGTGCCCTAAAAAGCTGTCTCTGTACAAAATATTGAGCTCTGCACCGTGCTCCTTAGCTTTCATTTGCAGCTGCTTTTTCCTCAGTCTTTGTCCAGTTCATGAGAGAGCAAGGCAAGTGCTAGCTGTCAAATACATGCTGCTGTACAGCTGTGAATAAGAAACCTCCCAGTCTTTAGTACTGAAAATGAGCTAGACACATGCATATTTGAACTCAGATTCTGAGCTGAGAACTTTGATTGTGTTGCAGGAGGCAGCTGAGCACCACACAGCCACTCACTTGCTCCCTCTGGAATGTAAACATCCATGTGTTATCAACACTGGTTTTATCACAAATCCAAAACATGGCTCTATAGAAGCTACTCTGGAGAAATTTAGCCCAGCAAAAAGCAGTACAACAGTCAAGAGGGTGTTCTTAGGTCTCTTTAGCATTGTTGTGAGACCTGGGGTTTTTTTAATAACCTGGAAGCAATCCATTGATCTGAGGAAGCCTGTGTAATGCTTGTCAACTGTAAAATCTTGTGTAAAATGGGTAAATTTTCTTTTTTAAATATTGTTGCCTTACTTCAGTGATGGACTGCAATAATTTGGAACTCTCATCTAATGCAGGTTTGATTTAAGAAGTCCTTCCACTTTTTTTTTTTTTTAATATGGAAATTCTTGAGTGTACCATTCTGTGACAGCTGGGTTGTCCTATGAAGGGACTTGTATTTGTGCTCACAACAACTGAAAGTTTGTCTTTCTTACAACAGTTGGCAAGTGCAAATATCTGTGTATTCATAAGTTCTATCTAGAAGACTCTTTCTTTTCTATTTCCAGAAAGATTGTTGTTTTATGAGAAAGGTCTTTTTCTCCCAGTGGATTGGAGTGTAATACAGTTGAAAACTCTTGTCATTTGTGGAGACAGCTGTAAGGTAGTATTTAGGCATCCTTTAGATGTTGGAATTCACTATCTGGTTCTTGCTGGCTTCTTCAAGGGTTGGAGTGCTGCACAGCAGTGATCCCTACGAAGTATGTGGCAAAAATGCAGCTTGTGTTTGTGTAACTGAGGCTAGAAATCTCTAAAAATTTTTCTACTTATTAAGGGATTTATAAGAACAAAGAGGAGGAAGAAAAACTGGTGAGGATTTGTTGAGGTTCTTCCATCTCTGAGGGATATCTGTCTTTGAGCTAAATGAATGGGTCTTGTGGTTAACATACGTGACCTCAAAAGTTTGATCCAGCAGTTTAGATAATGATAGGATACATTTCAGTCGCAAGGAATCTCTGGAAGTCATGCAGTACAGCCTCCTGCCCAGAGCAGGGCTTGCTTTGCAGTCTGATCATGTTGGTCATGCCCTGTCCCGTTGAGTTTTGAAAGAATGGAGAATCCACAGTTCCACTGGACGACCTGTTCCACTGCTTAACTGCTTGATTGAAGCTTCTTTCCCTCCGTATCCCATTGGAATTTCCTTTGCTGCAACTTGTGACTATTGGTTCTTGGAAAAATCGTGATTCTGGCATCTCTGTAAGCACAGACTGCAATCACTAGTTCCTCCTGCCCCCATGCATACCCTCCTTATCCTTTGTCCAGGCTGGACAAACCTAGCTCTGTCAACTTCTCTTTTAGGAGCCTTAACCATCTCAGTATCCATCCATCCTCTTTCTCCAGTTTGTCAGTGTCCATGGGGAGGGGGAAAACCAGGCACTCAACACCAGAACCTGAATACTGAATGAATACCAAGCAGAGGAGAAAGATTGCTCTCCTGAGACCTCCTGAGATGCTCTTGCTAATGCAGCCCAGGGTATGGGTGGAAGGGGATGCCCTGCTGGCTCATCTTCAACTAGTTGCCCACTGCCAACCCAGGCTTTTTTATGCAAAACTGCTCTCTAGATGGTTGGTGTGTGGCATCCATCATTCTGTCCCGGATGCAGAAGTTTGCATCTGTATTTGTTGATCTTGATGAGCTTTTTTTGTCATCATATTTCTCCGGTTTGGTAAGAGCCTTCTGAGTGGCAGTCATACACTCTAGTGTATTCAGTGGTGCCCAGTGAGAGGACAAGAGGTGATGGGCACAAACTTGTACATAAGAAGTTCCATCTAAACATGAGGAGGAACTTCTTCACTTTGAGGGTGACAGAGCCCTGGAACAGGTTGCCCCAAGAAGTTGTTGATGCCCCATCCCTGGAAGTGTTTAAGGCCAGGCTGGATGGGGCTGTGAGCAACCTGCTCTAGGGAGAGGTGTCCCTGCCCAGGGCAGGGGGGTTGGAACTTGATGATCTCTAAGGTCCCTTCCAACTCTAACCATTCTATGATTCTATGAGATGTGGTGGAGTCTCCATCTATGGAGACATTCCCAATCCACCTAAACATGTTCCTGAGCAGCCTGGTCTAGGTGGACCTGCTTTGCTCAGAAATGCTAAGGGATTTATCCAAACTCATGTTGTTTGCTAGAATGCTGTATTGAACACTGATCCAGTGTCTTACAGGGCTGCTTTTTATCCACTGAACTCTCCTTTCTCATAGAGACATCTCCTGGGTAGCAAAGAACTAGATTAAGAAATGATCAGGTTAAAAGGTTGTGCTTATAGGTAAGAAGTGTTTCAGACTTGCTTGAATCTGGATAGAATAAAGATACGTAGTCTTTTGTATAAAGTTAAGTGTTTTTTGATTCTTTGCACCTCTGAATCTGAAGGTCAAATTGGAGTTGGTAAGAGGCCTGTCCAGGGTTGATAGCCATTCTTCTGAAAAATGTTAGCTAAAAGAAAGAGTGCTTTTTGTCCTCAAGGAAAGAAAATAAAATCCCTATCTTTTAAGCTCTCTTTGATGTATTTGTCTTGCTCACCTCCTGCCTTTTCTGCAGTACCTTTTTAGGGATTGTTTGAAGAAATACAAACCCAAGGTTTTGCTCAATGCAATTTGTTTAAATGCATACTTTTTAATGTATTTTTTTTTCTTCCCATTAAACAGAATGAGATGGACAGGAATAAAAGACCTGTTACTGTTACCAGATTCCAGCCAGAGCTACGTACAAAAGTACAGCCCTATAATACTGGTGTAGAACCTCCCAAAAAGGATGCCTTTACTTCTACAGAAGATGAAGAGCTGCTAAATAAGAGATGGCTGGAAGAAGACAGATATCATAGGTTGGATGATGATGTTGAATTAAGAGGTCGACTATTAAACAGAAGGCTTGACGAAGATTTGGATGCTCCCAGTCGAAGGCATCGTGTCTTTCCTAGCCAGTCTGTAATTCCAATTAGGAAGCATCACAGACTTGATGAGGATCGTGATTTTGGTAGAAGATGCTACAGACTGGACTATGATCCTGAGATAAGTGAAGAAATGGACCCGAGATTTAGATGTGAAAGCGCTTATGACAGAAAAACTCCCCGTTTTTTTTATGCTGAAAGGTATTCTTAATTCCATTTTCTCCTTTATTTCTGTAGTCTTGTTGACAGTACTCTTTGCTGTCATTGAAAATTAGACAAGTTTCAATGGGAAAGAAGCATTTTTGTCCTTACTTTAAAAGGAACTTTGCAAGTTTTAGAAAAATATTTAAAAATTGGACCAGTACCTGAGACTACATTGTTCATTAGTGAGTGTTTTGTGTATTAATGCAAACCAAGGATACTAAAGAAATTTCCCCCCAAAAAGAAGCCTACAACTTGATTTTATATAGAGTAATTTGCCAGAAAATAGTAGTGTTTGAGAGCAAACCCCTGCACCCAAGGTGACATGTATTTTCTTAGTTTGTAATAGCTATAGCAAGTCGGGTTTTCAGTTCAGATTCCAAAATTCATTTTGGTGCGTGCCATTACATAAATGTCAACATATCAGTTTGAAATGTAAACATTTCAGTTCTGGAGTCCTCAACATAGAAAGGACATGGAACTGTTGGAACAGGTCCAGCGCAGGGCCACCAAGATGATCAGAGGGATGGAGCACCTCTGCTGTGAGGACAGGCTGAGAGAGCTGGGGCTGTTCAGCCTGGAGAAGAGAAGGCTCCGGGGAGACCTGAGAGCAGCCTTCCAGGATCTGAAGGGAGCTCCAGGAGAGCTGGAGAGGGACTCTTGGTCAGGAAGTCTAGTGACAGGACGAGGGGTAATGGTTTTAAATTGGAAGAGGGGAGATTTAGATGAGATCTTAGGAAGAAGTTCTTTGCTGTGAGGGTGGTGAGGCACTGGAACAGGTTGCCCAGGGAAGTTGTTGATGCCCCATCCCTGGAAGTGTTTAAGGCCAGGCTGGATGGGGCTTGGAGCAACCTGCTCTAGGAAGAGGTGTCCCTGCCCAGGGCAGGGGGTTGGACCTCCATGATCTTTAAGGTCCCTTCCAACTCTAACCGTTCTCTGATTCTATGATTCTATGATATATTAGAAAAAAAACCCCTTATTTGACTGCATGTCTTGCTAAATGGCAAACTTCAACCATTATGTATCATTGAACCAAACCCTCGTGGTGTTAATTGGTGCTAATCTCAGTCATAACCACACAATTTGAATAAATATTTAAGGAAACCCAACCCAACCCAACGAGGGTGTTTTAGATAAATCATTCAGGAGGAAAACTGCTGTTATATACTGTTCATTATTATTCTTTACTGTATTAAATGATAAAACAGTTTGGTTACTTTGACAGAAATTGTTAATTTTTCTGTTCTAGCTTGCTCATTTAAAAGAAAAATACCAACCAAACACAACCTTCCCAATCACTCATGGTTTGGCCACCTGGCCACCTTTTTGGTTATTCCAAATATGCTTTCAAAAACAGATGGGTTGTGGTGTGAAATAGTACAAACCTGAAATAGATGTGGTTTGCACAGCTAGATTTGAATGAAATAAAGCAGCATAGAGCAGTAAAGTTTCTTGTAAATAAAAATTGTTAAGGAGCTTGAAGGAGTATTCATTTATTCACTTGACAGATCTTGGGAAGGTGGGTGTTGTAGATGCCTTGTCTTTATTCTTTGTTGGTTTTTTCCCCCTGGCCTTTGTGTTAAGCCAGAATTACTTTCCTGCAGTTGCTTCAGTGAAGAAAACACTACTGTCTTTTCCCCTTGTTAGGCAAAATGATATCTTTTCTTTTTACTCTAGAATTAACACTTCTAGAAAAAACAGAAGGAAAATTCTACCACCCTTAACAATGTTAAATATTACAATCATCTTTGTTAATTGCTGGTGGGCTCTTAAATGATCTTTTGAGCCATGGCTTACAGGGATAATTTTCTGTATAGTACTGCAAATTAATAACTGGGGAAAAACAAACCCTAAAATGCTCTTCTACTGCAAAAGTCTTTCCTAAATGGAATGAAGTCATGCTGCTTTTCCAGTTTCAAATACCAATGGAGTTGAAATAACTTCTCCACAAAAATAGCTTTTGGTATTTTTTCTCAGCCTTTTTTCTTACAAAAAAATTGTAAAGAAATTAAGTAGCTATGGAGAAAATGAAATGTCTGGGAGCAATGAAATGTCTAGAGATCCTTTCCAGCTCTGGCAGTTCTGTGATTTGGGAGATGCAGGCTATATAAATGGGTTATTTCAGAGTTTCAGATTGCGTGTTCAGATGTGCTTCTAAAAGCATGTATTTATTCATGCAATGTTTCCCAAAAAGACTAGGAAATGGAAACAGTGGTTCAATAGATGGCAGGAGTGAGATTGCCTGTTTTCTGCAGAATGGGATTCAGAGAGGAGAATGTAAAATACAAAAATTGTTCCATCCTGTAGTGTAATATTGGTAGGAATGAACAAAAGAGGTTTTAGGGCAGGGTGGTCTTGTCCTGCAGCTTTTCAGAAAGAAAAATAGCAGAAGCTTGACTTGGTGTTTAACAAAAAGAGCCAAAATGTCTGTATTTTTAACAGCAATGTTAATCCTCTGTGTTAATTAACACTCAGAAGGATAATGTTCTTTTTTTTTGCTAGGTAGCTGTTTGCCTCTGCCTAACAATTAATAATTTAAATAATAGTAATAATTTTTAAATAAAAATGACCGTTTTTGAGGGTTTACTTTGTTTCTCAAAGAACATATACAGCATTATGTATGTAAAATATCAGCAACAGTGGTGTTTGAACCAGCAGTAGACAGTGTCATGTTGAATAGAAATAGACCATTTTTTGATTATTCCAGAAAACACTGATGGTGTTTATACAAGTGTCTGTGACTAATACATCACTAGGCAATTTGTTGCCTATTTGGGGAGATCTCTGAAACAGTTTGAGTTCCAGTTTTCTCTTAAAAGTGAGTGCAGAAGATACTTTATTATTGGCAAACTTGGTGCATCTTCTTAAACGAAGTTGCTGGGCTGTCATCTGAATTACTTGAACTTAAATTTGTACATAAAGTTAAGGTTTGGGGTTTTAGGTGTGTATTTTCTACTTCGATAAATTTTTATTGAAAATTCCTTTTCGTTATTTTTTTTTTATTGCATGTGCTTTGTCATTTTTTTTTTCCTTTGCAAGGAGCACCACTGAACATTTTCAATTCATGTATTCAGTCTCTCCTGAAGAATCATAGAATCACAGAATGGTCAGAGTTGGAAGGGACCTTAAAGATCATCAAGTTCCAACCCCCCTGCCCTGGGCAGGGACACCTCCCACCAGACCAGGTTGCTCCAAGCCCCATCCAGCCTGGCCTTAAACACTTNCATCTTCTATTTACTAACAGCTCAGCTTCTGAAGAGTTAGCATTCTTTTTCTGGATTTCAGGCAAATTCAGCTTTTCCAGAGCACATTTGACTCACCACAGCAGCTTAATTCCTAAGGAGGGCTGTTTTTATTTGCTGTACTAAAGTTTTTACATTTTTAAACGGGCTTTATTAGTTTGGAGAGGCAGATGTTTGTAATGGGACTTTTCGGAAAGGTTTGTGTTTTGACAGAGGCACAAGTACTGTGGCATATTTCAGCAAACAGGAATGGTGACAGGAAAGTGAGAGGAAGTGTGAAATATTTTGGTTCTGAGGAGTGGAATGCTTTAGTCTGTCCCCAGCAGCCAGGTTTGTCCTTTAAAGAGGCTATAACAGCTTCTTGATTGAATTGGGCTGTGTCCTGGCCTGCCATGCTAAGTTTACTGCTTTTTCCAAAAAAATTTGCCTCTTGAACCCTAAGATTGGTTTCTTTGCTTCCTCCCCGTGTCCTTTCATCACACTATGGACTGGATTCTCTGTTTCCTGACTGTGTTTTGGTCTTATGGCAGTTGGATCATTATCAAAAAGATGATCTTTGATCATGAAAGAGGATCATATTATGCCAAGAGGATGGATGCTGTTCTTTCATGTTGTTCTTGTGGGTTGTTAAGATGCCAAATTGATGTTTAATAATCTGCTTGCATCCTTTTGCCTTTGATTATTGGCCTTTATTTAAACTGCAGAGATGAGCAGAGCTGTGGATGTTTTTACATAGAAGAAGACGATATGGGGTTGTTCTTCTGTGAATACCTAGTTTGGGGTTTTTTGTTGGTGGTCGATGGCTCTGTCCAGCTCTGGAAAATATGTAGAATCACAGAATGGTTTGGGTTGGAAGCAACCTTAAAGACCATTGAATTCCAACCCCCTTGCCCTGGGCAGGGACACCTCCCACCAGACCAGGTTGCTCCAAGGCCTGTGTAGCTTTGTTAGCATCTATTGGGTGTTTTATTTTACATTGAATACCTCATCTTGCCTTATTTTATCAAGATAACTTGAAGTCCTCATTAAAGAGTTGTCGATTTGGAAGGCAAGGAGAACCTGTACGATTCAACCACCCCAGATCTTTTCAGGAAAAGCTCCTTTGGCATCTTTGGAATTATTTGGCATTTCAATTACACTACTTTCTGTGTAGGTGATTCAAATTTTAGCTTCGGAATTTTTGGATACGTATCTCTTACCTTGATCAAAAGTCACCTCTCCCTTTGAAGTGCTGTCAGGTGCACAGCAAAGGGTAGGTTGCTATTAAAGAAGATTTTCATGCCTGAATTCACTTTTCCACCAGGCCTGTCCAAACTGTCCTAGACTTTGGTGGCTCCTGGGTATTAAGAGCAACAGGATCTGTTTCAATTAATGCAGTCTGAACCCTGAATGCTCTTCAGCTCTCAACGCCCTTAACTCGATGATTAAAGGCTGGATGAAAGCGGGCTTGGGAATTCACACTTCAGAGGGAGCACTGCCTTGGCAACGCTGGCAAAGCCAATTATTTCTCGAAATTTTGGGTGGTATTTTGAGAACTGATCCTGCTGTCCAGTGTGCAGTCAGACCTAGGATCCATTTGCACGAAACTGCTTGACCTTTGATTTCAGCTTGGATGTTTTTAGGCAAATGCTGAATGTTTTCTCTTTCCTTAAGGCCCTATCTGGATGGAATAGTAAGAGATCTGCCTGCAGATTATGAAGATGAATTCAAGGAGAGAACTCGTGTGCAGCGGATCTCCAGAACTGGGAATTCTAGGTGTGGTACACAGTGGATATTTTCTTCTTCTGATAATCGTGCTGCAAAATCACCATGAAAAGAAAATGTTTATGTAAAATCCCTGATACATTGTCTGAAATGGATGATAGTTTTTCCTGCAGCTGGGATGTAGTAGAACAAGAAAAATGTGTTTCCTTTGAGAACATCTTTTGAAGCTTGCATGCCAGTTTTCTTTTTGAAACAGCAGTTCAGCTGTTCTCCAACATGAAGACTTTTAATGAATGAAATAACATGGAATCCTTCTCGATAGTAGTTTTAAAATTCCCCCTCCTCTCTTAGAATCATAGAATGGTTAGAGTTGGAAGGGACCTTAAAGATCATCAAGTTCCACCCCCCCTGCCATGGGCAGGGACACCTCTCCCTAGAGCAGGTTGCTCCAAGCCCCATCCAGCCTGGCCTTAAACGCTTCCAGGGATGGGGCATCAACAGCTTCCCTGGGCAACCTGTTCCAGTGCCTCACCACCCTCACAGGAAAGAACTTCTTCCTAATATCTAACCTAAATCTCCCCTCTTCCCATTTAAAACCATTACCCCTCGTCCTGTCACTAGACTTCCTGACAAAGAGTCCCTCCCCAGCTCTCCTGTAGGCTCCCTTCAGATCCTGGAAGGCTGCTCTCAGGTCTCCCCGATCCTCTTCTCTTGGTTTTGCAAGTCCTGAAGTGATGTAAGTAAATGAGGCAGGAGCAGAACACTTGTAAAGCCCTTACATGAACTCTTGACTGGCACCACTCAGTCTGTCAGTGCTGCTGAAGTGCTCAACTGAGCCCGTGTTTCTGATGCCTTCAGATACCACAGGCAAAAACAAGAACTGGGAGAAACTCCTTTTTACCAGGCAGCTTCTTCTTTTGCTTGTGATATTTATTTGGATTTTAGGAGAGCTGTTTCTCTTAAATGTATCCCATAGTGATGTAAGTGCATCTGTCGCGTTTCACACGGGCTGCGGGTACATTCTCCAGCTTGATCTTTCAATTTTGTTTTTTGTCTTTGCCAGAAATCAGGTACCAATTAGTTCTTCAGCTAATGAACAGGCCAAGTCTGCCGTTGAAATGCCGTACGCAACAGGCCTCGCTCTTGGTACGTATGAAAACCTAACTGATAGCACTGAGTTGGCCCTTCTTTGCATATTTTGTTTTCCTTTGGGTGTAATTAAAAACTAGAAAAAGTAGGTTGTCCCCAAGACTGGTAAATAAATATTATTTACAGAGAGAAAATAAAAAAATAAAACCATATTCCTTTGCACCCTTAAAATAACAGGGCTTTCCAATTAATTTTGAAGAGCCCAAGTTTCTTCTCAGAGTTCGTTAACAGTTTGAGGCCCAGAGAGGCTCTTGAGTTTTTTAATGAAATGATGTATAAGAGAAGTATTAACCTCTGTATTGTTGAAGGCATGGTATTGAGAATTAATTGCAGAAATATGGGAGATAATGCTGTACACAACCTTGTGCAAGAACAAATGAATCTGATCATCTCTACTCTGATTATCTCTGACTGCTTAAGTGTAGCTGTCAAATTTAGCAGGGAACATTATTATTGAACGTAGCAGAGAGAAATAGTGTTGAAAATAACATTCCTAGCTCAAAATTGTAAGGCAAGAATCAAAGAACTGTAGTAGTTCTACAGATTGGAGCCTTTGGAGACAAGCTAGGGTTGAACTGTGGAAAAATTGACAGTTGTCAGAATAATTTCTATTTATTTTTACGTTTGAACTTACCTGATGTTCAGTGTGAGATGTGGGAGATCAATCTTTTGGAACTGTTTAAAGGCAGCATTAAATGGTCAGTCTCACTGATCTGTTCAGTCATTTCTTGTAGTAAATTTAATACACAAAGTTGTGAATTTGTATTTCTAGCAGTCCTGGTCAGGAGAAGAATATTGCTAACTAGGTTGTATAAAGATTTAGTAAATTGAAACTTGAAACTTTTGGAAATGAGAAGTGATTTCGGGCTCCTCAAAAATCACAAACCATGAGGTTATCTGGCAACACTTTGGTCGCTTTACAGTCCTATCACACTAATTGAATACAAAAATTCAGTCATGCATGCATCATGGGTGGGGTTTTGTGGTTTGGTTGGTTGGGGGAGGGGGTTTTGGGGTGAGTTTTTTGTTGGTTTGGTTGTTTTTTGTTTTAGTTTCTTCGCTGCTTCCTTCACGTTATTGTTCAGCTCACCTTCATTGAAGATCCATGGTGAATTTGTGAAAAGAAATATGTTAGGAGTTGTTGTGTGCGATAGTCATGCTACATAGAACATGGTGATGATGGTTTGCTTTGGTTTGGTTTTAAAATAATAAGACTCCACATTTATTGTGGGGGAATTAATACAAATGAACGTTTTTTTGGGTTCTATAAGATCCATGTGAGATGTTACTGCTGTTTCCTTTTGCTTGTACATATCTGCCAAGACTTTCCTTATTCTTAATAGTCATGGGAACCATCCTAAGAGTAGAGCAATTTGCTTTCCTCCTTGTGGGTTTTACTCTTTTCCTTTTTAACTTTCATTTTGATCCAGAGCAATGCCTCATAATTTTGGAATGCCATAGTATATCTTCCTCAGTTGAGCATTAGGGGGAAAAATAATACTGAAGCAACTTTTTTTAGTGACTTTGAAATTTGTAGCTTCCCGACTATTCAAAACCAGCCAAACTAGGAAAACAGTAATGAAAATTTTAGTAGTTTTGATCATCATACACAAAACGAACTACATATAGAAACTAGATAGACTATACTTGGGAGTGCTCGTGGATGAGAAGCTCAACATGAGCTGGCAGCCCAGAAAGCCAACCGTATCCTGGGTTGAATCAAAAGAAGTGGGAGCAGCAGGTCACGGGAGGTGATTCTCCCCCTCTGCTCTGTGCTCCTGAGACCCCACCTGGAGTCCTGTGTCCAGCTCTGGAGTCCTCAACANGACCATTCTATGATTCTATGATTTTTCTTTCTCAGTAAAGATGCAGTGGTTTTATGCATATTCCCAGATTGTATACTCTGCTGTTTCGTGTTGTAAATTGACTGAAATGTGATGTCTTTGTCTGGTACTTTTTATGTATTCTGTGGACCATTTACTCAAATGTGTGGATATTTCCATTAGGTGGTCAGGACCGAGAACTTCTCCAAAGGAAAAAAGAGAAATACAGGCAAGAACTAATAGAACAGATGGCTGAGCAACAGCGAAACAAGAGACGGTAATGGGAAGTTACTATATTTTTAAAAGATAATGGCTGAAATCTAAAGGAATTTTGTTAATTCAATGTGGTAAGACTCATTTTCATAACTAAGGAATTCCAGCTAACTGGGTAATACTAAATACAATTCAACTCACTGGCAGGAGAGCTTTAGTTTTTAATAAAATCACCAGGTTCCAGTGGAAGAAAGATAAAAGAGTAACCTTTTACTTTCAATGCACTTGACCATCTGGCTTATGCAGAAAGTAAAATATAAATGTCTTGCTTACCTTTTAGTGGCTGCCTGCCAGTGATAGTATTGATGCATAAAAACACATGCTGATATTGGTGAAGGGAGAAGGAATTAAAAATAACAGTTTTGTTAATTTACAGATAATGTGCAGTATCCTCTCTTGACTCCAGAAGAAACCAAGTGGAGTCATGTCTTCTGTTACCTTGTATTTTCAAAGTGATTTTAGCTGCAGAGATGTGATGTTTGTGCTTTGAAAGAATGAGTATAGCTGTTACTGCTTTCTGATTTAATAATTTCTTTTTCTTTTTGAAAACAAAATCAGTGAGAAAGAACTTGAGCTCTCAGTTGCTGCTTCTGGAGCTCAAGACCCAGAAAAGAAGGTAAAGAACTTGACTTTTCTTTCACCTCTACAGACTTTTTCCTTTAATTACATGTACACCCTGGTTGCTCAGTCACGAAACTCTGTAGGGCTTTTATGCATCGATAAATGGTGTGAGTTTTCCTCATAGGTCATTAGTACAGAATAATATTGAAGCCAAGAGTGATAAGGTTGTAACTTACTACACATGCTTTCAGCTTAAGAGGAAAATACTTTCACAGAAGTTATTGAGCATTGTTTTTTGCTGTGACCAAGTGGAAAGTTTGTACAAGCAGTGGGTATCATGGAAAAAATACTTTCCAGTGGTAGCCTGTACACACACACACGTTGCTACCTTTGGGAATGGAAAGTATGCTCTAGAAAGTTTTTGTTCTTTTTCACTTAAAAAAAAATAATCCAGTTGTTTTGCAGCCAAGCTGATCTCATTGGAACAATTTGTTATTTCAAATTTGTAATTGTTTTTTAAACTATCAAATGTAGTATTTGCATAGGATGCTTAATACTGTGCTTCTTGTAAGGCTTAATGCAGAATTATTGCCATCTGCTCTTCCTTAGTGAGGTGATTATTAGTCCTAACAATTTTTATTAGCATATATGAAATAGTGGATTGTCAGCACTAGTAACATTCGTACCAGACCAATTGTCACAGAACCAGTATGATTTTCAGGTGTGTTTGTGAAGTGCCCAGAGCTGTTGCATCCTGGGCGCAGTTGAGAACAGCTGCTGGAGGCGTAGGATGGGTAACTTCCTTGAGGAAGAATAAACTGGTATTAATTTAACTGGTTACCAGTTTAAATTATCAGCGATGCCGTTTCTGGAGAGCCCAGCAGAGATGGAAGGAGCTCCAAAAAATGAAGATAAATGATTAGCTGTAAGATGCTGCTTGTCAGCATGTGAGGCAGGAGGCTGAGAATGCACGTAGATAAGCAACGAAGCTGAATCAAAGTTCTTACTCCTAAATGGGAGGGGAGGACACCATCCAGTGACCTGGCTGCGTGTTTCTGCCCTCTCTGCTTTTAAGTTCTCTCCTGCTTGATGGTTCCCTTCTGTGAACCCATTCACCTTGGTTAACAGGTAAAAATCTATGTCTTTTCTTGCTGCTTTCGTTGGTTTACAGAGGTCAGTTGGCTAATTGGGGATTCAGGTGGTGAAAGGGAGAGGGATGGAGCGTACAGCTGGGAGCCAGACAGGAAAAGAGGGGGAAAAATGAGCAGAGGATGCCGGCTCTTTCCACGCAGCCGGCTGTAAGGTCAGTGTAAATAGTTCTGTCTCATCAAAGCTGAGGAGGCAGGAGCACGCTGTGCTGAAGCACTCTAGAGACCCTACACATCTTAGCCAGGGGCTGAAGGTGCCTGTTGTAGGAACAAAATTATATCCAGAGCAAGTCCAGGGCATGTGTAATGTTTCAAAACCATTAATTTAGCTGAAAGCCTTCAATTAAGTAGAGTTGCTACATTCATTAAGCAGCAGTCACTGTTAGCTTTAAATTGCCTCTCAGGGAGGGATTCTAATTAGGTAGATTTCTTGATTAATTACAAGTTGGTTAAATAGCAATGCCTGATTAAGGATCTATAAACGTAGACTGTTGTATATAGTGCTTGTTTGAAAGGAAACAATCCCCAAGATGAAGTGAGTACTGTAGTCACATCTGAAATGAGCTACAGAGCTGAAATCTGGGACACTTTGGGAACTGTTCACATCAAACTTGTTAGTGAGAAAGGCTGTTTTCAGTGTTTTCCTGCTCAAGACACTGGATTTGAAAAGACAAGTTTAAAAAAAGAGAGAGAGAGAGAGAAAGAGAGAAAGAGAGAGAGAGAGAGAGAGAGAAAGAGAGAGCGAGAGAAAGAGAAAGAGAGAGGGAGAGAGAGAAAGAGAGAAAGAAAGAAAGTCTGTAGACTACTTTGTAATTTTAAATTGCTGTAGCTTTGTATCTATTGTCTAATTTTGAATTCACATCCAGAAACTTGTGGTTAAAGTTAATAAACAAATATTCCCATCTAGTAGGTTTTGTGAATCTTAATGCTGTAGTTCATGACTGGCGAGTACTAACTGCCTTGTATATACTGTCTTGCAGCTAAGTGATGAGGAGGTAAAGCTTTCATATTTTGCTGAAACACTTCTCTGTCGTAGGGTATCTGGTTTGCTGTTAGATAAGTAATATTTAGCTGTTTGCTGGTGTTACTCTCTCTGAATGCATGTTAAACAAAGCACTACAATGTTCAGACCAGTAAATACAGGAAGAAAATCTGGTTTATCTACGTAATGTCTGATTTTATTCTGGTCTTCTATTAAATTGACTCATTTAAATGAACATTAAAATATTTATGCAGAGCAGCTGGTACAAGGGCTTTTTGGGTGTGATAGGAGAGTTCTGAAACTAACTGACTTGCATGCCTTTGCCTTACCTGCATGTTGCCTTCCACCTTTCTCTGAGGCTGCCAGTTGTCAATAAACATTTGATGCTTTAAAAGAAAACACAACAACCCCCCAAAAAATTTTGTAAATGTTGTGGCTGCAAAATAAAATCAAAGGAATCCAAAAAACAGAATAACAGAATTGCAAGGAAATGTTTATTGGAAAAAGTCTCAGTGTGTGTTTTGTTTTTATTTTTACTGATGATGAGCTATTTGAGTTTTCTGGGGGATGGGGTGTATTTTAGACACTTTTCCTATGCATAATACTGCCAGTGTAAGAAACCAGTGGTTGCAGCTAACTTGTGTTACAGACAACTGCATAAATACTTTTTAAAAATCCTGGGTAGTAACTAGAGCCATATGCTTCCTGAAACCTGCCATAGAGGCTGGATTTTGTAAATCTGATAAACACGCTGGATTTCCTTGTAGTATTAGACTTTCAGTAATTCCTTGGGGGAAAAAAGTGCAATTACTAGAAATTTGAACAGCTAGTTGGGACCCAGTGAAGTGTTTAACACAGCCTAAATGGAGCTTCAGAATGCTTCCTAGTATTAACAAAGTAACTGCTTTTTTTCTTTTCTTTTCCTATTTTTTCCTCCTTCAGCCAAATAGATTGAAGCAGTTTGGCTTGACAGTCAGAGCTTCTGAAGAGAATGTGCCTCCTGAAAGGCCTAGGGTGGCCTTCCAAACTCCGGTGCCCGTCCCTTCAGCCTCTCCAGTGAATGAAGACTATCACAGGAGCCTGGCCAGCACCCTTGGTGAACTATCAGCACCCAGGTGCTTCACCATCGTCTTTGTTTTGTGTGTTAAATAAGATAGATGCTGAGCATCTTAAATCTTATCTCTTAGCACTTTGTCTACCCCTCTTTGAAATACCCCCAGGGTGGTGACTTAACCGTTTCCCTGGGCAGCCCATTCCAATGCATGGGAACTCTTTCACTGCAAAAATTTTCCCCAATATTCAATCTGAACCTCCCCTGGTGCAACTTGAGGCCATTTCCTCTTGTCCTGTCCCCTGTTTCTTGGGAGAAGAGACCAACCACCCTCCTTTCAGGGAGTTGTAGAGAGTGAGAAGGTCTCCCCTCAGCCTCCTCTCTCCAAGCTGAACACCCCCAGCTCCCTCAGCTGCTCCTCACAAGACTTGTTCTCCACACTTCTCACCAACTCAGTTTCCCTTCTCTGGGCTCCTCAATGTCTTTCTTGTCATGAGGGGCCCAAAACTGGACACGACACTCGAGGTGGGGCCTCACCAGTGCCCAGGACAGGGGAACAATCACTTCCTTAGTCCTGCTGGCTGCACCTCCTGATCCAGGCCAGGATGCTGTTGGCCTTCTTGGCCACCTGGGCACACTGCTTGCTCATGCTCAGCTGACAGTCCACCAAGACCCCCAGGGCCTTTTCTGCCAGGCAGCTCCAGCCACTCTTCCTCAAGCCTGTAGCACTGCATGGGGTTGGTGCGACCCAAGTGCAGGACCTGGCACTTGACCTTGTTGAACCTCATCCCATTGGCCTTGGCCCATCAATCCAGCCTGTCCACATCCCAGAGCCTTCCTGCCAGCACTCCCAGGGTAGGCTATGAGTCATGCTGTAGAAATGACATCTGTGATGTCCATGGTGTATGACTGAACCATGTTGTGAAGGTGCTTGGGGTACATGTCCAGTGGTGTTGTCTGTATTGTTCAGAGGCTGGTGTGCCATGTGTCTGGCCACTGTTAATTAAGCCATCTCCCAGGGGTGAGCTCAGGAATGCAGTGTAGGCAGGGACAGCTGCCACTGGACATCTTGGTTGAGACTAAACTAATTTGAGAGAAGAAGCTTTAGGCTCTTGGCTGAAGCTGGGCTGTGCCATTTGCCCTTTGACCAGGCAGTAATCCTTGGCTTGTTTTAGTTACTATTACTGATGTAAACAGTAAGTATCATTAGCTGAACTAGTTAAAGAAGGCAAGCTTATTTTATTTCATAGAATCATAGAATGGTNCAGTTTGATGTACTTTCTGTGTTGAGGACTCCAGAGCTGGACACAGGACTCCGGGTGGGGTCTCAGGAGCACAGAGCAGAGGGGGAGAATCACCTCCCGTGACCTGCTGCTCCCACTTCTTTTGATGCAACCCAGGATACGGTTGGCTTTCTGGGCTGCCAGCGCGCACTGCCGGCTCATGTTAAGCTTCTCATCCATGAGCACTCCCAAGTCCTTCTCCTCAGGGCTGCTCTCCAGCAGATCTTTCTTTAGATCTCTGCAATAGTGTGGGTTCATGTACTCCCTAAGGGAAGGTTAATTTCCTACTGAGGCTTATTGTATCTCATTTCTTCACAGCGCTAATGAGAGCTAAACTGGGCTGAGCTAAACCTGGAGTTTTCCTATTGTGAATTCTGTCTTTTTTTTTTCCTTTCTTTTGTTCATTCCTTCTTTCTTTCGTCTTTTAATGATCTCTCTTTTCACTTGTACAACAAGACAAAAAGTTGTGTTCCTTTTTTCTTCCAGGCTTGCACCGATGCCACCACCTCCACCACCAGTTTTGACAGACAACTACAGAACACCTTATGATGATGCATATTACTTCTACGGGGCGAGGAATCCTTTGGATCCCAATCTTGCATATTGTAAGTTGATGATTTTAGGTGGATTGGCTCTTAGACTGATTCAGGTAACTGCTTTTAATCTAGTTAAACAATGAATAGAGTAGAACTAGTTGCAGCAACTTAAAACCAGATCTTAAATGTGTTGAATGAAAAGTAGCCTCTTTATTTTCAGTAGCAGTTTTGATTGAAGTAGTTTTCTTCAACTGCAAGAGGGGCTATAGCTTCCAGAAATCTCACTCATCTCTTGAACAAGCTCTAGTCTCAGCTACTTAGCCATTACTCCTACCAGATAATTTTCTTCCTAGTTTTGATGATCAAAACATTTCTTTCTAGAATTGCTTTAATCATACTGTAATTGATTTCATGTTTAGGTGTTGTTACAATTTCAGATATAACTTTAAGTATTTGCAAAGGAACTATATCAAGTAATCAAACTTCTTATTTTAAGAACTCCTATCTACCCTTTGACTGCTTTGTGATGATTTCACGAGTGAAACAAGTGTGATGTGTGTGGGGAGGGACTGGATTTTGTGGTGTTTTTTTTTCCTTATTTTAAATTTTTGCTTTTTTATATGAAAAATCAGGAATAGTTTTAAAAGGAAGTTGTTCTACCTTCATAGAATAGTTATAGAATGGTTAGAGTTGGAAGAGACCTTAAAGATCATCCAGTTCCAACCCACCTCCCACCAGACCAGGTTGCTCCAAGCCCCATCCAGCCTGGCCTTGAACCCCTCCAGGGATGGGGCAGCCACAGCTTCTCTGGGCAACCTGTTCCAGTGCCTCACCACCCTCACAGCAAAGAATTTCTTCCTAATATCTCATCTAAATCTCCCCTCTTTCAACTTAAAACCATTCCCTCTTGTCCTACAGCTCTATTCCCTGATCAAGAGTCCCTCCCCGTCTGTCCTGTAGCCCCTTTAGGGACTGGAATGGGCTCTGCGGTCTCCTTGGAGCCTTCTCTTCTCCAGGCTGAACAATCCTAACTCTTTCAGCCTGTCCTCACAGGAGAGGTGCTCCAACCCTCTGAGCATCCTGGTGGCCCTCCTCTGGACTTGTCCAACAAGTCCATGTCTTTCTGTTGAGGGCTCCAGAGCTGGTCACAGTACTCCAGGTGGGGTCCAAGTTAAAATGAAGGAGGAAAGAAACCTTACAACTACTCTTTTACTGGTTGATTTGAATTGAGATTTGTGTCTGCTGAGGAATTTCAGGCATGCTAGAGACTTAAGAGCAAAATTAGATTTCTTTTTTTTCTTCTTCCCCCCCCCCNTATTTTGGTGTTTAGTTGTTTGCTTCTGCTTTTTTACTCTTCTATTAATATGAGCTCTAGGTTAAAACGGTTTATGGTTTAGAGTATTAAAGAAACTAATACTTACAAGTCACATCAGAGAGTTAGGTTGTCTTAAAACTATTTCTTATCGTTAGTTAATTGTAGAATATGTCAGTGGAGACATTTGTCAATTTTAAAGGGATTTAGTTGAGTTAAAGAAATAGATTTGTACCTTGGCATTGTGTTTCTTGCTTTAGGGAGCATTAAGGATTAGTTGAGTTTGTTACAGAAGTTGAGAGTTTTGTGTGTAATTCTGCACTCACAGAGTTTGAGCAGTGAGCTCTGCTCTTTTAAATAGTGGCAAAAGTTTATTTGTGAGCATTCAAAATAGTAATTTGGTTTTTATTTTTACTGTGTAGATGGTACTGGTATGATGGCAATGCAACCCACACCTAATCTGGATCTTCCTTTAGGCCAAGCCCCAGTAGAGCAACCTGTGTAAGTACTGTCTGTGTACACATTCTTTGTTTGTATTTATCTGTATTAATATGCTTCTCATGTTGGGAGTCTTTAATTCAAAGGCATGTTCATTTTCAGCAAAAGTCTTTTAAAGGCAACTGTTCAGACTTCTAATTAAGGATTTCTATCTAAACAATAATTCAGTCAACTCCTATTTTTATATGGTTTTATGCAAACGTTTGAGATTATAAATTGCCAAGCAATTTATTTGGTTTTTTTTTAAATTTCACCCCCTCTGAACCCTGTAATGTTTTCCATTTGTATGTCTGATTTTCCAATTCAGAAGTAGCATTGGACAGAGGAATACAAAAGACAGACAAAGAAGCTCAGGAGTATTTTCTAACGAAAAAACAAAGCCTTCCAAAGAGGCAACATTATCTTATCAACAAGAACTACAACAGCAGGTACTGAGTGTAATAAAGCTTCTGATGCTTTCTTCTTTTACTTTTTAACATCTAATGTTGTAACTGTAGTACTCTTTCAAACGCATTTATTTAGTTTATAAACAAAAAGCTATCTCAACTCTCTCATTTTAGCATTTCAGGTGGACAGTGAGCTCAATTTTTTTGCCAGAGGAAGAGTGAATGTTAAGACTGACAGCAAACAGATTAGTTCCAGGCATGGAGTTTCCTATAATTATTTTCATAATTATATAGCAAAAATTATACAATATCTTGCAGAACAAAATCAATCAGTTGTTGTGCTCTGATATTCCTATTGAAAGATTCCTTTTGAGCATTATTGCTATAATTTCAATTATTGCCTAATTTCAGTAAGTTCTTTGTGGTCATTTAGATCCTAACTGAAAAGCTTCCCTAATGTTTACTTCTAGTGTGTTTGTAGGTGATGTCTTATCTCTTTTCAGCTTCCTTTTAGATAGACTAGGTAAACTTCTTGTCTTCTGTCTTCCAGTAAACATCCTAGTCCCTTACTCATTTTAGTAGCCTTTTGCTGCTGCATGTTGTGGGAGGTTTTTATTGCTAAAATACATTTGACCATGATGAGACGTGTCATTTCAGAAGAGATTTTGCTAGGACCAGTTCAGTGACACTTGTATTTTCTTATCATCTTCTTCTTTATGTATTTCTTCAGTGGAAGTAAATAATTGCTATAAAAATATTCTCGCTCTAATTATGACTGTGCATAAGGATAAAGGAGAGGTTGCCAATCAAGGTCAAATTAAGAATAAAATAAACATTTAGGAATAGTGCCTGATATTGCACTAACACTTCTCTGAAGGCATCTTCTTCCTATAGTCTTAAGTGAATTTTATCTTGCCGTAAGAGAGGCTGTGCACTTTGACATAGAGGTCTAATAAACGTGACGGGACAGTCTTTCAAAGTTATTATGCTGCTAATTGATGAAAGCAAACAAAAAAGTATTCTGTTTTTTGTTTTTTTTTCTGAAAGGTAAGCCTGTAGGCAGTTGTAAACAGTTGACAGGGCTAGATGGGTCTTTGTGTTGACTCGTTATATCTCTTAAGAAATTGTCACACCCCGTGATAAAGGAAAATGTTTATTTAATGCTCAGAAGAAACAGATGTAAGAAAAATAGAATCATAGAATGGTCAGAGTTGGAAGGGACCTTAAAGATCATCAAGTTCCAACCCCCCTGCCATGGGCAGGGACACCTCCCACCAGAGCAGGTTGCTCCAAGCCCCATCCAGCCTGGCCTTAAACACTTCCAGGGATGGGGCATCAACAACTTCCCTGGGCAACCTGTTCCAGTGCCTCACCACCCCCACAGGAAAGAACTTCATTGAAATACATTGATATCTTTCAGCTATAAAATAGGAGCTAATGTTTTGAAAGCTTTGAAAAGAAGTTGGACTTTTAAAACAGCTGTTCTCTTTATAAAGGCTATATTAAATTATTAGGAGACTTAGCTGTATAAATTTAACCTGATTTTGAAGAACAAACCATGTGAGCAGTTCCGTGTTATTTGCATACATCATCATGTCTTACTGCAGAAAAGCAATTCATCAGTGGTTCTAGAATTGTGTAGCATTCTAGGAAGGCATTTATTGTTAAGAGTCTTTCTTTATCTCCTGACATCTCTGGTCTAAGTTGTGGTTAAACACAATATATGGTTGGGATAAGCAAGCGCTGTAGTGTTGTAGAATTTTGCCTGTTTGATTTTCGGGCAGTATAAATTTTTGTGTCACAAGATCCAAGGATATGGGGCTTTTGATCTACTGCAAGTGTCTGCTGTGAATATTTCTGGAACTTGGAAGTGTTATAGTGTGTATCTGTATGTTTCTCTGTGATTACACACAACTGTACATGCACATTTTGACAGCAGTACTCAATGCACTCTCTGCAATGTAGGCAGTGAAATAGTTGCAATTCACTTGGTATAGAGGGAGGGAAAGGGTAATGACAGCTTGCTCTGTTAACTCTATATTAAAATTATACTTAATGTGATATTTTCATGCAGCTCATTTGGGTTTCTTTGGGTTTAGATAAGAGAGAGAGAAGAACGACGCAGAGAGAAAGAGGAGAAGGAACGCTATGAAGCCAAGTTAGAAGCAGAAATGAGGAATTACAACCCTTGGGGAAGAGGTGGTGGTGGTGCTCCTCTCAGAGATGCAAAAGGAAATCTGATAAGTATGTTTGCCAAAGTTATAAATTACCTTTTCAGGATGGATGTTTTCTTGCTCTTGTAAAGGTTCTATTCAGATATATTATCCCTTGTTATTCTGGTATGTTACACTTACACTGGCAGCTCTTTGTTAACAAATACAAGTACTAATTTCAAGCAGATTAACTCTAGCAATGTTTAAGAGAGAAATTACTTTGATTTCAGTTGAATTGTTCAAAAAATACAAGTTGAACAAAATGAGAAACAGATATCAACTATAAATGAATTCAAAGTGCAATAGTAAAGGGAGGAGGAGGAAAACGAGCTGTTAGAATCAGCTGCTGTACAAATATGTTAAAGTTTGTTGTGAAGACTTTAATTTAGATATTTTCCTGGAACAGGATTTTTTATTGGTTTTCTTTTTTAAAAGTCACTTCTAGGCTTAGAAAGCTCTACTTATGATGTTGAAAATTGGAAGGATGTTTGAATAAATATATAAAGCTAAGTGGACTGCTTAAATTCCCCCAAGTAATACTGCTGGTAAATGGCTGTATAAATAGCAGCCAGACAGTGGTAATGTTTTTTAAGATGTATTTTTTTTCCAATTACTGTTTTATACAAGATGCAGCTGTGGTGAGCTGAGAGGTAGCTGTGCTGGGGGCAAGCTGTTCATCCACCCCTCCAGTAAATTGGAGATAGATGGAAGATTAAAACTCAAATTCCTGATTCTCGTTCTTACTGAATCCTACAATATTTTATCTAAAATAAAAATTGTACTCAGTAGGCACAATTAGTTTTGTAAATTTCAGAATAAAGTTACTAACACTAAATTCACCTAAGTGCCACAGGTCCTCTTCTGTTGAACACTCAGTCTATAGAGCAATTTTGGAAATCCCCTTAATGGTGTCTCATTGAAGCTAAGTCAAATGGACTTGAAACTTTTTACTCTTTCTCTCACCCCCAGGAATTTGAATGCTTCCGATTAATCTGGGAAAAAAGAGAATACCTAGTGAATTCCCCGGAGAAAGTGAAGGGTTGTCTTTGAGACAGGCGTCTCTCATATGCATCCAGGGCTATCAGTCAGTTTCCTCTGGTGCAAAATACATGGTGGAAGCAGTAGCAGTTATGGTCCAAAATGAATAGAAGTGGTAGCTTCTGAAGTGAGTCAGTTGAATAGTTCTAAAACTATTCATTTCTGATGTGAAGCAAATAGATTTTTTTTTTTTTNGAATGCTTCCGATTAATCTGGGAAAAAAGAGAATACCTAGTGAATTCCCCGGAGAAAGTGAAGGGTTGTCTTTGAGACAGGCGTCTCTCATATGCATCCAGGGCTATCAGTCAGTTTCCTCTGGTGCAAAATACATGGTGGAAGCAGTAGCAGTTATGGTCCAAAATGAATAGAAGTGGTAGCTTCTGAAGTGAGTCAGTTGAATAGTTCTAAAACTATTCATTTCTGATGTGAAGCAAATAGATTTTTTTTTTTTTTTTGTTACTGGAATGTGATTGTGAAATCTGATTAGATTTTTAGAATATGTTTTCTGTGAATAAAATATGGGAATTTTCAATGCATGGAACACTTACGGGGCAAGGCTTTATATATAAATAATTAGTTTCAGTTTTACAATACTTGAGCAACACAGCTAAATTCACAGTGCAGTTCAAGGATGGGAGGTAAAGCTTAAATGCTTTTTAAAGATTGTGTGTCTGAATAATAAGTTTAGAAGCTTGTGTTGAGGATCCAAGCTTGTGTGTATCCCCTGAGCAGATAGAGGTGTTCACACGGCTTAGCTTCAGACACTGCATTTAAGTCTCTGCTTTCTCTCTCTCTATATATATAATGCTGTGAGTAGAGAGGACCTAAGGAAAGTGTAGAATCATGGAGTCATTTAGGTTGGAAAATACCTTTAAGATCATTAAGTCCCACCATTAAGCTAGCACTGCCAAGTCCACCACTAAACCATGTCCTTAAGCGCCGTGTCTATGCCTCTTTTAAGTATCTCCAGGAATGGTGACTCCACCACTTCCCTGGGCAGCCTGTTCCAATGCTTAGTAACCCTTTCCATGAAGAAATTTTTCCTAATATTCAAACTGAACCTCTCCTTGTGCAACTTGAAGCCATTTTCTCTTGTCGCATTGGCTTTGGACCATCAATACAGCCTGTCCAGACCCCTCTACAGAGCCTTCCTACCCTCAAGCAGATCAACACTCCTGCCCAACTTGACATCAGCTGCAAACTTACTGAGGGTGCACTCAATCCCCTCATCCAGCTCATTGGCAAAGGTATTAAACAGAACTGGCCCCAATATCAAGCCCTGGAGAAACACCGCTTGTGATGGGTTGCCAACTGGCAGCTCTCTGTCCAGCCTGGCTTGTCATCTTCCCCAAAGGCTCATCTTCCCCACTGGGTTGTCTTTTGGCACATGGGGACAGCCTGCTCCTGCACCTTCAAGATTTTCTTCTTGAAGAATGTCCTTCCTTCTTGGATTCCTTTGCCCTTCAGGACTGCCTCCCAAGGGACGATGTGAACCAGTCTTCTAAACAGGACAAACGCTGCCCTCCACAAGTCCAAGGCAGCAGTTCTGCTGACCTCCTTCCTTCCTTATTTCTCTGAGAATCGAAGACTCTCTCATTTTGTGGTTGCTATGCCCAAGACAGCCTCCAACCACCACATCACCCACCAATCCTGCTCTGTTCACAAACAGCAGATCCAGCAGGGCACCTTCCCCAGTTGGCTCCCTCACTAACTGGGTCACTTTCATTAGCCTGAGCTCTTTATGCACCTCCTGATCAGCTTATCTCTGTCTGTAAGTGGGGAACCAAGGGAAAGAAGTTTCTTAGCCTGTTTTCTAGAATTACACATATATTTTCCCCACCATTTTTTTATTGTGATGGATAAGCTATGAGTCAAATGTTGTGAAACATAACATACTGTTCCTGCCATGTCTCTTTTTTTTTATTTTTATTTTTCTTTTTAATGCAGCGTGACGGGTGTTTTTATCCTCTTGAAAATGTCTGTAAATAGCTTTTGAGACTCCAGTGTATGCAAAGGTTGCTTTACGAAGAGAGATGTAATTTAAAGTTCTTGGAGTCTTCTTTGTGCTTAAATGACCAGTAATTCATGGTTATCAGAAACACAATTTAAAAAGATAATCTGGACACTCTGTAGTGTGTTTTTGTCTTGAAATGAACCTTCTAATTGGCGAATACTTCAAAAATGAACTGAAATTGACATCTTTGATCAGGAATTTCATGGTAACTGAGAAGCATCATGTTAATTTAGGTGAAAATGTTGGATGACATTGCTTTGCTTCCATTCAGAAATCTGCACCTGGATTATTACTGAAGCCTTGAAGATCAAAACACGCCTTAATGGTTCATTGTGTTTATTGCCCTTCATATTAATCAAATAGAGATTCAGCACTTAAAGTACTGATACTAAACTTATTTTTACAGCTTTAGGGAAGTAGAAGAAGGGGTGATTTCTAAATACCTGATAGTCAACACAGTCTTGTCAGTCATTTTTCTGCCTGAACTGTTTATCTTGCCATTTCATAGCATTTTGGGGCAGGGAAGAGGGGAGGTTTGCTTTGAAGATTCATTCCTGACAAAAAATCCACAAACAAAATAAATCTTCTAATCAGTGAATTCCTGATGTCTGTTAATTCACCTGTAGCTTCTATATTCTTGTCTTAGCTTAAATTTTTGGTTCCCAGGAAAAGTGGAATCTGCTTCAAAATGCCTGTATTTCTGAGAATCTGTGGTGAACGTGCCTTTTGTGAGAATAAAATATTATAAACAGTTGTTTCCCCTTCCCTCTAGCGGACTTGAATATGATGCACAAGCAAAACGAGGATGCATATCATAACCCAGAGGCAAGACTATATGAAGATAAAAGGGCTATTGTATCTGTTGACCAAAGTTTGGCCTCCCCGAGACCTGAGAACACAGAAGCATCTACAAATAAAATAGCAGGTTTTTAAGAATACTGTATTCCAGCTCTGTTTGTAGGTCTTAGCCATCAAAATTCTGTAGCTTCTTTACTCCTTTCTTGTAGTCCCGTGCTAGCGTTAGTGCTCTCTACCTGTGAAGTCAGCTTTGTGCTTCTTTCCCAAACTTCCTCCTTGCTGTCCCTGCGTGCATTGCTGATGTATTTTCTTGTTTGTCTTGTCAGTTGTGATAGATGATAAGTGTTTTAGCACTGAACAGTCAGGATCAGTCCATTAGTTTTCCAGGTTCAGTGTTGTGTTATCAAATCTTCATGCACATCTGTTTTACTTCGAAACGATACAGTAAAATGCAAGAGTAGAGTAGGAGAGAAGATGGAATTAAAGCAGGAGGAAGGTCTGCAGATATATGATGTTATAGGTTAAGATGAAATTGGTATAGTAACTAGGATAATGAGTTCTTAAAAGTTACAGGTTAATTGGGTACCTATGCAGCCCTGTGCACTGCCTCTGAATTTTAGGGATTTAGCTTTACTTTCCTATTTAAAGACGGCATCTTTCTCTCACTTCTTACATTTTGTGAGACACCTACATGAGGGAAGTGTGGTGCTCTGGACCCGTCCCCAATTTGTTATGGGCAAGGGTCTGGACTGCTGATGGTCTCCTCAGGTGCTGCGTTTCTCTCTCCTGACTGAACTGTTGCACTTCTGTTTAAGAAAAAATAAAAAATTACATGGTGTCTGGGGCATGGATCTACTTTGTAATTCAGTGTCCTGACCACTGGCTGTAGAATCAGGGTTCTTTATTCTCTCTGTCTTCCCTCTTGCTGGTTCTCTCTAACATGCTGTATATTTAACCAGTTAGTAGGGAGTGAAACAGGCAAGGCTGATAAAGGAATAATGCAGAATAGCCAAGAGCTCGCTGTCTGGATCCCTTATTTTGGGATTAGAAGATGGTGGAGATCATCAATGGGAGCTTTGTAGTCTTGCACCTTCAATTTGATTAGTCAGGCAGTAAAGTGGCTTTGTGTAGGCTTTGGGGGTTTTGCTTGCTTGTTTTTGTGGTGGTGGGTTTGGGGATTTTTTCATTTTTTGTTTGGTTTTGGTTTTTTACACTATCCCCTTAAAGAGGAATTTGCAGGATAGTAGCTGCTACACAGTAAGTACATTCCATGACATCTTCCACAGTAACTTGGCTGTCTTGTGTCCATGCCTTTTAAACAGTATATAAAATTTATTTTGACTTTTAAACAGTATATAAACTTTATTCTGACTTTCTGCATGGAATATATCCTGAGTGAAGCAAATCCATTCTGGTAAAGCCACATATAAATTTAGTTCTACGTTGGAAGGGTTCAAACAGTGATTCCCTGTAAGGTAAAATAATGCTCCCCTCAAAGTGTACTCCTCAGTATGGAAGCACAGGATTGATTCTAAAGCCAGGCTGTAGCAGCAGACACAAACATTCCGATGGGAATAAATGTGTTATTTCACTATTATCTGCCCTGGGTGGTACATCCCTATATAGGGACGAGTAAAGGGGAAACATGAGAGCAGCTACAGCCGTGTTCATCTGAGCTCAGTGGAGCTGTGGCTCTTGCCCATCCTTGCACCATCCTCTGAAGCACGATTTGAATGAAGAAGGTGCTGTGTCAGGTGAAAAGTTAACACAACTTACTCTTCCTTCTCTTTAATTGCTTTTGCCTCTGCTTCCTGTTGGGAATCCTGTTCTGCAAAAGCTGTGCTGTGGGGTGTCTGAACTAATCCTCTTTTCTAGAGCTTTTGGGACTCTAGGGATATGACACTCAAAAACTCAGGGCTGAGAATAACTCAGTAACCCCTCACCAGTGGAGTTCCTCCCAGTACAGGGAGGAAATCGAACTGAAGGAGACCTGGTGTTTCCAAATTCATAGTGTGGAAGGCACCTTGCACTGGCAGAATTCAATCTCCTGACTGGTTTGAGTTTTATTTGTCAGTTTTGGGCTTTGTTTTTTGTAACATCTGTTGCTGTTTTACCTGAGCATTTGCTGTGTTAGCATGTTTTGTTTTTAAAGAGTGAATAAACCTAAGGAAGAGAACTGCATGTGCTAAGTCAGATTAATTGCAGGCAGAAAAGTTAGGAGATGTCGAATCTTTCCTCTTCAAATTAATTTACAGATAACATTTGTAGATATTAAGCGGTGGGTTGGACAGTAGAATATATGACTTTTATAGCTGTTGTTTTGTAAAATGACAGCTGGCTTGGACATTGTTAATTGAGCAGTTAAAATCTGACAGTGTTACAGGCAGACAATATATGGACTTTTAATCACAGCTGTTGTTTTCAGCAATTCCCTTGAATTATGGCTGTCGTAAACTACCTTTTGAGGCAAATGTCTCAGATTCCTGCTTCTTCCCTCTGCCTTGCTGTCTTAAATTTGCTTTGATCTTTATCTGTAATTCTTTCCCCTGACTCTCTCCCTCCTTAGGTTTTACATTTGCACAGACCTCTCCTTTTGCTCGAGGCAATGTGTTTGGTGAACCCCCATCTCCACAGCATCTTAAGCGACAGGAGTCATACAAGAACTTCCTTCGTCTACAGGTGAATGCACACACCACTTACCATTTTGTTAAATAAATTTAGAAAAAAGAGACATCAGTCAAACAAATTCATCACTGCTGACCAAAGACATTATCCAGTTATAGACAATTCTGTACATAAGATGTGTACTAAGGTTATGTGTATATATATTCTCAGATTTTTGCCTTACCTAATATATATGTATAAAGAAACAAAGATGTTTGCCCTTGGAAGGCTGCGTGATACAAATCCATGTTCATCAGAATGAAGCAGTGATCAGTGAGACAATAATAGAATCATAGCATGATTAGAGTTGGAAAGGACCTTAAAGATCATGGAGTTCCAACCCCCCTGCCAGGGGCAGGGACACCTCCCACCAGAGCAGGTTGCTCCAAGCCCCATCCAGCCTGGCCTTGAAGCCCTCCAGGGATGGGGGAGCCACAGCTTCTCTGGGCAACTCCTTCCAGTGCCTCACCACCCTCACAGCACAGAATTTCTTTCTGGTATCTAATCTAAATCTCCCCTCTTCCAATTTAAAACCATTACCCCTTGTCTTGTCATTACACTCCCTGACAGAGTCCCTCCCCATCTCTCCTGGAGCTCCCTTCAGATATACTGGAAGGGACTCTAAGGTCTCCACGGAGCCTTCTCTTCTCCAGGCTGAACAATCCCAGCGACATTAATGAGGTTATTGATGAACATATGAAATATGATTGTTATTCTACCAGTTTCTTATATCACAAGAATGAAATGTCAATTTAATTAAATTCCAGAATCAATGAAGTCCTAGATAATTTAGAAGTGTAGAAATGTCATATGGCAGTTTGATGCGGATCTCTTAAAAAGATCAAGGCCTTTTCCATGTATAGTGCTGCCAAAAGTAATAAAGGCAGACCTTTGGCTTCAGATAGTCAGTGGTGTATCTAAAAGCATAATTGTGGAGAGGAAAAAGGTAATCAGTATGTCTTTTTTGTTTTGGTTTCTCATCTTCCATTATTGAGTTAGTGAAGAAAAGTGCGATTCCAGCACATCCAGAGTAGAGTAAGCTTTAGTAGCATTTGTAATTAGTGTTCTTACTGAGAGTGGCTCAGTGAAGAGTGGTCAAAAAGAAACAGGAGAATTTCAGTTCACTTTAAAGGAATTCTGAGGCTAAAATGTAGGTCTGGCCCTGGAATTATTTCAGCTGCTCCATGTAATCCTTGATTGCACGCTTAGGTACTGCCAAGGTCCGTAGAAGATCATGGTGGTAAACGTTCATCAGATTGTTACTGGAATACTTCTTTCTTTCTTTCTTTAGAAATAATAAATAATTAATCATTTCTAGATTGAAGAAAAGAGACGTAGGGAAGAAGCAGAGCGAGAAAAACTTAGAATGGAAGAAGAAAAAGAAGAGAAACGGCTAGCTGAACAGAGGAGGAGAATTCAAAAAGCATATGAAGATGAACAGGAAGAGAAAAGGAAGAAAGAGGAGGAGGTGTAGTATTTTGATGCTTTGACTTTTTTCATCCTAAGATAACCCTTGTTCCATATTGATCTCCTCTAGATTTATGAGGTAAACTGAGAAGTATCCTGTGAATTGGTCTTTGTTTTTTCAATGGGTGTACATTAGCCAGAGGAGAGGTATACAATTGTCAGTATTAACTAGTGCATTCTTCTTGTTATGCTGCCAACTTGAAATACTGTTAATTCTTCTAAGAAAAATTGTATAGCTTTATAACTGACAATGGTGCTCCCCTTTCTTCTGGTCTCTTAAACCTAGTTCTCATGGAGTTATTTGTATTCTGAATGTAGCCATACAGGAAGACTTTTTTAAAAACCTTTTTCTGAATTGGCCAGGATATATCTTTGAGATAAGAATATTTTGGAAGAGTGCCAAGCCAATCTAATTTATTCTGTGCATGGAGGTAAACTTGTGATTTAATTCAAATCCGAAAGATTTATTTATCATCAATTGAAAGAATTTGCATCATTCGGAATCTCATAAATAATTGTAGGAGAAGAACACAAGGCCATCAGAGACGGAAAAGTCTTTCAGTACCCTGTGGGATTATGAAAGATCACAATGTGGGACTTCAAGATAGAAACATAGAATTGCCTGGGTGGGAAGGGACCTTTCAGATCATCAAGTCCAACTGTCGACCTAAAACTAACAAAGACCATCACTAAGCCACATCTCTGAGCACTGTATCTGCCCATCTTTTAAATACCTCTAGGGGTGGTGATTCCACCACTGCCCTGGGCAGCCCATTCCAATGCTATGGAACCCTTTCCGTGTAAAAATTGTTCCTAATATCCAATCTGAACCTCCTCTGGTGCAACCTGAGGCTGTTTCCTCTTGTCATTGCCTGTTCCTTGGGAGAAGAGACTGAACACCCCACTGGCTACACCCTCCTTTCAGGGAGTTGTAGGGAGCAAGAAGGTCTCCCCTCAGCCTCCTTTTCTCCAGGCTGAACACCCCCAGCTCCCTCAGCTGCTCCTCACAAGACTTGTTCTCCAGACCCCTCCCCAGCTCCGGACCCTCTTCAGCCCCTCCATGTCCTTCTTGTAATGAGGGCTCCAAAAAAGGTTTCTAACAGAACACTGGGCTTATATTGTAGATTCTCTTCCCTGGTAGGAGCAAGTTAGTTGGATGAGTCTTCTCCTCTGGATGATAGAGCTGGTCTAGTATAGAGTAGGAAGGTTAGAATCATAGAATCATAGAATGGTCAGAGTTGGAAGGGACCTTAAAGATNGTATCATTGCTCACTAACACAGAGCTAAACCTGAGACTGGATGATAACTTTCTCAGTGGGCTTGCGATGGGGTGCTATGTGTTTGCAGTATGTTTTGTTTGAATCTGAATTTTTGGAAATGATGTAACTTCCAGCAGATCTGGGGACACAAACTGGTGTTTACTGAAGTTATTATGAATTCTGTTAAGTGATGTTAGCAGAGCCAGGACTGCAGATGTATAATGTTTGCACGGCGTAGTTTATAATTTGGATGTTTGAAGTCAGCCTAATGAAATAGTGCTTTTGCTTCAGACTAATGGCTTCGATGTGTAATTTTAACTTCTCAAGGAAAAACAAAGCAGAACTTTAATAATGTTGAGTCCTTTTTATGTACTAATAATGTTTGTGTTACAGCGGAGATTGAAAAATAAGGAAATAATTCGATTAGATGAAGAGAGGAAGAAAGAGGCAGAAAAAAGAAGGAAAGAAAAAGAAGCAAAGCAAGATGAACAACTTCGGCAACGTTTTGAGAAAGAAAAGATGGAAGAGGAGAAGAAGATGGTATGATCAGTGACTTTCTAAGATACAAATACTTCTTCCTAACTTCCAATAATAATTGAATTTCAAAGAAATTATATGATTTCTTAGACCTCTACCTTCAGTGTCGTTCCCCTCTTAGTTAATCAAGCTATGGTACACTTAGCTCACACACACAGCAGCTGATTGAAAAATCAGACATATTACAGGGGAACTTATCTTACTGATCAAATGCATGTTAAAAAAATAGTAAAAAGAAGGTAAGGAAGAAAAATTATACACTCTATAGTTGATTTTTATATCTGCTATGATGTACCGTGGCCTGCTTTTGCTGAGCTCCAAATACAAATAAAAATAAAGTTGTATAATTTGAAGGAGCAGAGGACGGTTTATATTTAACAATTATGTTCTTTGTAATTTAATTATTTTCCTTTGAGCTGGATGATGTCAGAAGTCCATCACATAGAATTCTGATGGACAAAATCTACATAAATTATAGAACTGTTCTTCTAGAAATTTCTACATGTCATTTCTCTAGTATGGACAAATACAATGGAAGTGTCAGGAGGAAAAAAAGGTGTGGAACTCAGCCATAAATATGGAAAGCCTACATGATAGAAGAATGATATAGACTTACTGTAAGCAGAAAATAAAATGACATGTAATATTTTTGCTGTAATTTTATGCAGTTAAGAAAGCAAATTAAATACAAAAATAATTTAATTGAGATAAGCAGAAGCATTTTTCTGTCAAAAATATCCACAAAACTCTTCATTTCCAAAGTAACTCTTTGTTCAGAACCTACAGGTCCATAGTTTCAGTCTCGTGTTCCTCCTTGTAGGTTTCAAGGCAGCCTTCTCCCGTCATTCCTGTGCTTCAGAACAAAGCAATAAGAAAAGAAGAAAGAATTCCCTCTGCAGAGAGCCATACATCTTACTATGCACAAGTATGACTTTTATAGTCAACTTTTACTGATTTATTTAAGACAATAGGGGGTATGAAATCCCACCAGGTTTTTATGTTTGCCAGTTGTTACTGGAATACCACAGATTACAGTTACAGTAAGAGGCCGCCCAGAGAGGTGGTGGAGTCTCTGCCTCTGGAGACATTCAAACCCCCAGACAAGTTCCCGTGCAACCTGCTCTGGTTGACCTGCTTTGGCAGGAAAGTTGGACTCTCCAGAGGTCCCTTCCATCCCCAGATCATTCTGCCATTCTGTAATTAATTTGCCATGAAAATGAGAATCTGGCAAAATAGTTTATGGTGCTTTTGCAGAAAATCTTTTAAGACTTTAAACCTTATTTTAAACTGTTGCTTTCCCTAAATGTTAGAAATGCTCTGGAGGAAGGTCAGTGTATTTCTGTGTCTTTGCAGTCCTGGGTATAGCTTTGTCTAGATACCTAAACAGCACATTCTAGGTATTACCATAGTAATTTGGATAATGCATTTAAATATCAGATTTAAAAAAACCTTAGGCCTTAACAACCTGTAAGGTTATTATTCTGTCTCCCAGTAGTAGAGATAGTTAATGTAAATTGGACATAAAATAAGGAAGTAAAATGCACTTCTGTCTGCTGTATTTTCTTCCTTTGACATTGTAACATTTCATATTCATCATGATCACTAGCAGCCTCCACCACCGAGGGCTCCTTCGCCGCCCGTCCCTGCGAGAAGAAACCAGTTGCGTGCACTTGGTAGGTATTGTAGCATCCTTCCAGGATCTGAAGGGAGCCTACAGGAGAGCTGAGGAGGGACTCTTTGTCAGGAAGTGGAGTGACAGGACAAGGGATAGTGGTTTCAAACTGAAAGAGGGGAGATTTAGATGAGATACCAGAAAGAAGTTCTTTGCTGTGAGGGTGGTGAGGCCCTGGAACAGGTTGCCCAGGGAAGTTGTTGATGCCCCATCCCTGGAAGTGTTTAAGGCCAGGCTGGATGGGGCTTTGAGCAACGTGCTCTTGGGAGAGGTTTCCCTGCCCAGGGCAGGGGGGTTGGAACTTGATGATCTTTAAGGTCCCTTCCAACTCTGACCGTTCTGTGGTTCTATGATTCTATGATTGTCTTTACTGCAAAATCACTTTCTGTCACATCAAAACTGCTCTCAACTACAATTCTCTCTTTGCTGCAAAGGAATAATCTTACAAAGTTTACATTCTATGTGGGTGTTCTCTCTCTTAGGATTACCAGTGTATTAGTATCGTGTGTCTGTAGTGTAAATACAGAGTCCACTTGCTGGTATTTCATAGCTTTTCCTTTTTTTAAATACAAAGAAATGTTTCCATTGAAGTTTGGATGTTTTCTGCTGTTCAGGGGATTTGCTCTTCGTGCTGTCCCAAAATACAAGCTGTGACCTAATTTCTAGTGCGTGGGATTCTGGTGTTTATATAATCCTTTAATTAACAGTTCATCATATTTGTTCTTTCACCTTACATTTCTGAGGCAGGAAGAAGAGTGTCTGTGACATTCTTTACTTTTACATTATTTGTGTTAAATTCCAGAGGAAAGAAAGAATGTGATAAATGAATTATCAGAGATGAGGAAACAGCTTCGTAGTGAAGAGAGGAGACTTCAGGAACAGCTGCTAAATGTGGCCAGTGATGATGATGTACCCGTTACACGGTAAGAATTTCACCTTCAGACTGTTAGATTTTGCACAGGAGCTCAAAGCTACTCTGTATTTAGTATTAGTTGGCTAAAATACTTGAGTAAAATAAAAATATAAAGATAGAGCTTGTATATAAAACTTTCTTTCACACAACATGTATATGGAGTTTTCCTAAGAATCTTGGAAAAGTGGAGTGTAAGAGGGGCTGTGCTGGTTATATTGGGAATCATAGAATCATAGAATGGGCAGAGTTGGAAGGGACCTTAAGGATCATCAAGTTCCAACCCCCTGCCCTGGGCAGGGACACCTCTCCCTAGAGCAGGTTGCTCCAAGCCCCATCCAGCCTGGCCTTGAACCCCTCCAGGGATGGGGCAAATGAATGCTTATGAATAGCATAGTGCTGTGGAAGTACTTTCTTATTGAAAATCATATCCTTTTTATTTAAAAAAATGGTTTGCTTCCAAAATATATGAATTAATCATACCAATTAGTTGGAAAACACTCATCAGATCCTTGGTCTTAGTTCCATTCCGTAAAGTATGAGGGTTTTTTTTTAAGTAGGTTACTCCTTTTTATAACACAGTTCGAAGTGTCATAACTTTCAAATTTATTTTCCTGTTTTGATAGCTTTATTTGAGGATAAAATATGTGACCTTTATTGATACTATATTCCTCTGTAACTCATTCATGTTATATATTCTGCTTGCTTTATAAACTCTTCAAGTGGGAGGAGAGAGAAGAATCCAATGGACATATTTGAGATGGCCAGGCTTCGTCTGCAGGCTCCAGTGAGGAGACCTTCATCGAAGGAGGCACAAGATCCCGTGAACGTACAAAACATCTGGGACTTTAATGAGCTTAAATACACAGGCAGGTAGATCCTGTTATTGATGAAGAAGGTAGTGAAATGGCTGCTCTTTTCTCCCATCTTCCAGACCATTTGGGATTTAAAGACATAAATAAAACTTAGCCTCTTGACACCCACTGTCCATACATGACATACTCTGTGGACAGTGTTTTGTACAGGAGTGTATCTTGCCCTGCTGCCCTTTCTAGAAGTTCATACAATTTATGGCATTGTGGCTGAATTCTCAGGCAGAGCTCTCCTCTAGTCCTTGCTGTTTAAACTTCTTAGGCATTTGATATTATAATCTTAAGAAAAGTAGAGTGAATTTATTTATTTTTTTTTAACCCACCAACAAAATGCGATCCTGAGTAACTTTCTGTTTTTATTTTACCAGAAAATACATTTTTTAAATATAGTAAAACTGTAAAATCATTGCTGAAGTGGCTCGTCCTCTTGGCCATTGTCACTGTTATTTTCAGTGCCTTTCATAACTTTGAAGCTAGTTCTTTAAAAATGTTTTCCAGAATTTTAATTACTGGGAAAAACTTAAATTTCTTATCTTTGCTCTAGACTCTGAAACGCGTCTGGGCTTGAGGCACATGTATCCTGACCCTCCAAAAGATGACCAGACTCTAGAGATTCAACAGCAGGCGCTGCTGAGGGAGCAGCAGAGGAAGCTTGACAGAATGAGAATGAGGAGAGAAGCAGAAGGTAAGGAGTGAACAGTCTGAGATAATTTCAGTGAATTTAGTTTATTTGTTCTGCATTTGGTAAGAGTTAAAAAGCACCAGCTCCAGTTTTACTTCTTTCAAGTTCAAGGTCAACGCTGCAGTATGAAAGTGTAAAACACCAGAGTGCTGGAATTCTGTTGTAATGTAAAACATTAAAAAATTGAATGCCTTTTTATTTATTTTTATTTTTTTTTAATTACTGTGACTTTCTTTTTGGTAATTTAACTGAGAGTAATTTAACTAGCGCTTTGTACTTGGGGAAATAAGGAAGAGAAAAGTAGTTTTAAGTAGTTCTTAAAGAAAACTACAGAGCAGTAAAACTCTTCAGCTGATTTGTGATAAATGCATTAGCGGGGAAGTTCCTTGTGGCATTTCTTCAGTTCTCACAGAGGAAGCAGATGGCTTTGAGACTGTGAATTGATTAAAATGCAGCCGGTGTGTCTTCACCTCAGTCTCTTTGTAATGGATTAAATTTCTTTTATTTTGATAGTCTTGAGTTGACTGTACCAATGTTTCACAAATCTCTTATCAGGTAAACAGATATCATGAGAGTTCCTTTAACCTTTCCAAAAGTTACAGTTGCAGCTATACAAAGGAACTCAGTTTTGAGTCCAAGATGCAAATTTCTGTGAGAAAAGTATTTATCTCTCTAATTCAGACTGGCCTAACTGAATTTTTGAAGAGAAGGTAACTTTATTTCTGTGCTGGGTTAGCCTCAGCAAGCAACCAAACTCCTGTCCAGCTGCTGGCTTCCTCATGGTGCCGCCTTGAGTGCTGTGTCCAGTTTTGGGCCCCGTGGGTCCCTTACAACCCCAGATCATTCGGTGATTCTGTGGTTTTGTGATTCATGCAGCAGCCTCTTGTGCCCTAACGTGTTGCCTTGACAGCTTCAATCTTGCTGCCTGCCCACAGACTGATGTTTTCCACGTTATTCATTCAACACTTGGCCATGCCCTTTCTATAACAAGTGTTTACAGTATTGTTGTAAACACAGCACAAAAGTAGTTCTGACTCTGCTGCAATATAAAGAGAACATTTCCAGAATTCAGCACAATTTGGGACAATTTTAGCATTTAATGAAGTGTGACTACATCTTCCTAAAAAAAATATAGTTGGTTTTCAATTGCCACAAAAATAGATGAGCTTCCTATTGCTGGATAACAAATCAGGTTTTCAAAGAGATGGGAAGTGACTGGTTTTGATTAGTGATGAATAATATAATGCTGGTGTGAAAAGTATGTTTATTCTTTGTGAGGGACTAATGAACCCAGCCTTAGGAAGGGATTCCACGTGCTCAGAGTTCTTAGAAATAATGCACTACTGAATTCCTACACCTGGGACGTGGCAATCCCAGGCACAAATATAGGTTGGGCAGAGAATGGCTGGAGAGCAGCCCTGAGGAGAAGGACTTGGGAGTGCTCCTGGATGAGAAGCTCAACATGAGCCGGCAGTGCGCGCTGGCAGCCCAGAAACCAACCCCAGCCTGGGCTGCAGCAAAAGAAGTGTGAGCAGCAGGGCCAGGGAGGGGATTCTCCCCCTCTGCTCTGTGCTCCTGAGACCCCACCTGGAGTCCTGTGTCCAGCTCTGGAGTCCTCAACACAGAAAGGACATGGAACTGTTGGAACAGGTCCAGCGCAGGGCCACCAAGATGCTGGGAGGGCTGGAGCAGCTCTGCTGTGAGGACAGGCTGAGAGAGCTGGGGCTGTTCAGCCTGGAGAAGAGAAGGCTCCGGGGAGACCTGAGAGCAGCCTTCCAGGATCTGAAGGGAGCTCCAGGAGAGCTGGGGAGGGACTCTTTGGCAGGAAGTCTAGTGACAGGACGAGGGGTAATGGTTTTAAATTGGAAGAGGGGAGATTTAGATTAGATCTTAGGAAGAAGTTCTTTGCTGTGAGGGTGGTGAGGCACTGGAACAGGTTCCCCAGGGAAGTTGTTGATGCCCCATCCCTGGAAGTGTTTAAGGCCAGGCTGGATGGGGCTTGGAGCAACCTGCTCTAGGGAGAGGTGTCCCTGCCCATGGCAGGGGGGTTGGAACTTGATGATCTTTAAGGTCCCTTCCAACTCTGACCATTCTATGATTCTATGATTTCTCCAGTTCCACTTAAATGGACACAATGAAACTGGAATAAATGTTGCATTCAGGTGTTTTAAAAACATTCAGTAAAATGTGTGCAGTTTTGAAGAAGTAATGCATGAAGATGATAAAGCTGCCTTCATTTTTTGGTAATAATATGCTGATAAAACTTTCAGTATGCTTTAGTGTTAACTGGTTTTATGTCATTTTGTCCCTTGTCTGTGTGGCTTTTGTTGATGAAGAAGATGCTGCTTCTGGCCCCCAAACCATGCGACTGGTAAGAATAAAACAGTGGGGGGGGTTGTTATATTACTCTGCCCTTTTCAAGTGTGAGAAATAGTGTGTCTTTCACAGATTTGGAGAAAGGAATTACACTTAAGGAACAAGACAGCAAGCTTATTTACTCCTCTTCCCTGTCAGTAGAACGAGTAACAACTTCCTTAGACCTGACATGCAAGTTGTTTATCTTTTATGTAGAGATAGTTTGATTCTTTAGCTCCTTTATTTTTTATATTCATATTATTTTATGTATTATTTTATATCCATATGATATTAGATTGCTGCTGGGAATGGTATTTAGTAGAAAAAGCCAAGCCAGAAGCAGTTGCTCTGAATTCAGGTGGCTTAAGTGATGCATGTGGCACTCAGTGATTAGATCTGTTGTCTCAAATGAGGTCTATTTTTTCTGACTTGATGAAAAGAGCCTCGTAGAGTGCTGTCAAGTTGGAATTCTACACTAACCCAAACTCTGGGGTAACAGAGTTTGATTCTGTCACACGAGGATGTGAAGCCAACCATACAGAATGGAAAACTGTGCCAGAGCAAAGCCATGAGCCTGAAGGATAACACTGCAACCACACACAGAAATGAAGCATTCCATATTAAAAAAAAATCACCTTAAGGCATTTTATAGTTGTAATTTGTTGCTTAAAATTCTTCAGAGCAATGCTTCACAGTAAAATAATGTTTTCTCTGGTTGTTCCCTCTGATAGTTTCAACTGCTTTGATTTCACAGTGGTTCAAAACAAATTATTCTGGTGTAAAATTTCTGTCACAAACAGTTGTAAGCCTGCAGGGAGCTAGAAGTATTACTCTTAGTGCTTGTTGTTACTATGGAAAAATTTGTTATTTTAATGCTTTAATGCTTTAATGTCAAGCCTTGTAACGTGGTGGGATATGTGAAATGTAAGGAGTCGTTCCTCATTTGATCAGTATTTCATGCAAACCTTATGCTGTCGTTTGCCTTGCAGAAGCTTGGCAATTAATTTACATTCATTACAATTTGGCCCCAGAAAGATATCGAGGTGTCTGAATTTGCCCATCTTCTCTCTTGTTTTTGTAGTTCCGGAATGAATCTGATGAATTCCTGACGAATTCACTGTTGGAATCAGACAGTGCATTTATTGGTGAGTTTATCCCTCCCCTTAACCATGTTGTGAACATGATGAACGTGTCATTTCATCCAACAATGTGTCTCGAATGATTGTTACTCTTTTAAAAGTTGTGGTGCTTGTTTTAAAGTATTAGGAAATTATGCCTCCCAATTAAAATGCAGATCTTTATGGATTGTGCCACATTAGCTCCTAAAGCTAATGATAGAATCATAGAAACATAGAATGGTCAGAGTTGGAAGGGACCTTAAAGATCATCAAGTTCCAACCCCCCTGCCATGGGCAGGGACACCTCTCCCTAG
>VXBW01003048.1:334626-395643 GCA_013400375.1 Thinocorus orbignyianus
CTGGATGATCTTTAAGGTCCCTTCCAACTCTAACTATTCTATGATTCTATGAAATAACCTTACAAACTTACAGTCTTTGCTGGAGGGGAGATGTAATAGATTCCTACAAGTGCTTTTTAGTAAAAGTAGGTAGGTTTCTGTACACCAATGATTTTTATTTTTATTTTTTTAATTTTTTTTTTTTTTTAATCTCTGGTTTTGGTTAAAAGCATATTTTTTCATGTTAAATGTATTCAAGCTTATTCTGTTCACGTGCAGGTCCTGGAGCCAGGGCATGGGACCTGGTGCTGGGAAGGGCACGGGGTCGGGCTTTCAGGCTTGTAGTTTGCAACACATTTTTATATGGTGTAGGAAATGCTGTTCATTATTTACAGACCAAATGATGAGAGGATGCTGTAGGAGAGTCCATACAGAATCGGGCCAAATATCCTGCCTGTGACAGCAGCCAGAGTTGGCAGGAAGGTCAGCAGGATTGTGTGGATAAATTTCCACGCTACGCCTTGTGTGCATCATCTCCTTTGGTCTGGTCTGAATCTAAGAGAGTCCTGCTTGGTTTTATTCCCCACTTTCACAAGGTTCATGATATTTCCAGTCCTCTCTCCTATTTCCTCCTTCTTCCCTGCTAGCCAATTCTTTGCAGCTCGGTAAGGGGATGGAGTTAACTTTTGGTACTCTTCACTCCTTCTTTTTTTCCCTAGATCATTTAAGACTGTTACAAACCACGTGCCCCAATACTGAGCTGTAGGCACTAAAACTTTCTTACCCTTTGTATTATCTGGGCTTTATAAATAGCTATTAATATTCTGAATATCAGTCTGGTGACTTCCATCCCTGAAATGAAAAATAAAATCTCATTACCTGTGGGCTGCCTCTTCTGTGAATTGTGCTGTTCCCGTTGTCTGAGGGTCTTTTGTGAAATACTTGTGGTGTATTTTAACAATGTTTTTCATTTCCTAAGAAGAGAATAAACACTCCCCTCAGGGTTTTATATTTTTATTGACACGGGTTTAAGATCCAACTCAATTTTGGAATAGATGTCAGCATCACAAATGAATTTGTCTTCATCTCCTAGGGGTCAGAAATTTGAGGCAGTCAGGAAGAGAGAGGTCCATCAGTTTTGGGGTTTTTTTGCCTCACTTGAAACCCTGCCTTTCATTAGTGTTAATGCAGTGATTTGAAAGCAGTGGCATGTCTGGATGACAGATACGTAAAGGAACAGGCAGCATCTGGTGAAACACTAAAGGTGCAAAGAAATTCTTCTGTAGCTTGTACTTTGTTTCTGTTGGGATCCAACATTTTGTCGAGTTCTGTGCCCAGCTCTGGAGTCCTCAACACGGAAAGGACATGGACCTGTTTGAACGGGTCCAGCGAAGGGCCATGAGGATGATCAGAGGGCTGGAGCACCTCTACTGTGAGGACAGGCTGAGAGAGCTGGGGCTGTTCAGCCTGGAGAAGAGGAGGCTCCGGGGAGACCTTAGAGCAGCCTTCCAGGATCTGAAGGGAGCTCCAGGAGAGCTGGGGAGGGACCCTTTGTTGGGAAGTGGAGCTGTAGGACAAGGGGGAACAGTTCTAANTTTAGGAAGAAATTCTTTGCTGTGAGGGTGGTGAGACACTGGAGGAGGTTGCCCAGAGAAGCTGTGGCTGCCCCATCCCTGGAGGGGTTCAAGGCCAGGCTGGATGGGGCTTGGAGCAACCTGGCCTGGTGGGAGGTGTCCCTGCTCAGGGCAGGGGGGTTGGAACTCCGTGATCTTGAAGGTCCCTTCCAACCCAAACCGTTCTAACATACTGGCTTGTTTCAAGGCATAAACAGGTTTGAACACTGTCTAGTATTGGGATTTCTTTGAAAATGATCTCACCTCTCTTTTCCAGGTGCTAACGGGGAAACGTTTCCTCCTTTAGGAGAAGTTAATTTACCACCACAGCTTCCACCTTCTGCAAGGGAGAGGAGACGAATCAAGCAGAGAGCCTTGGAGAGAGCTGTAAGTATGAGGAGCAGATGGGCTTAAATAAGAAGGCAGACCATGGATCTAATGCTGCCAGACAGTTCCTTCTGTCCTTTTGGGGCTGGATGATGGGAGGGAGTAACATCTATAGCTATTTGCCCTTTTTAAAAGTGAGTTATTTAACAGAAGGATTTGTGCATTTCTCAAATTTTCAGCAAGAAGACATTCTACCAGACCAGATGCCATTGCTGCAGCCTGACAGCTTCTCTGTGCACTCCAACTTCAGCCTCGACCTCGAGCAGTTGAAAAGCAAGAACGAAGAGCGGTTGCGCAGGCTGACCGAGCTCCAGCAGAAACCCACCCTCTCAGGTAGGCTCCGTGTGGCAAGAGGTAGTGTAGGGAATGCCAACACTAAGGAACTACAATAATTAAAGGCACAAATATTAATAGCCTTCCTGTAGCTGAACTGTGAGATCTAAAGTAGGAATTTGGAGAGGGAACTGCTGGAGAGGGTACAGCAAAGGACTGCAGAGATGATGAGGGGCCTGGAGCATCTCTTACGAAGAAAAACCAAGGGACTTGCATCATTTTAGTCTGGAGAAGGGAAGACTGAGGGGGGATCTGATCAACACCTGTAAATACTTCAAGGGTGGGTGTCAGGGGGATGGGGCCAGTCTTTTTTCCGTGGTGCCCGGTGACAAGACAGGAGATAATGGGCACAAACTTGAACATAGGAAGTTCCATATAAACATGAGGAGGAACTTCTTCACTTTGAGGGTGACAGAGCCCTGGCAGAGGCTGCCCAGAGAGGTGAGGGAGTCTCCATTTCTGGAGACATTCAAACTCCACCTGGACACGTTCCTGAGCAACGTGCTTTGGGTGGACCTGCTTTGTTAGGGGTGTTTGGACTAGATGATCTCCTGTGGTCCCTTCCAACCCCAGATCATTCTGTGATTCTGTAATTACTTACAGAGTTCTGTAGCTGGTGCAAAAGATTCCCCAGAAAATTTCAACACAGCTTTTTTTAGAGTGGGTTTTACTGGAGGGTAACAGACAGGGGGTTGGAACTTGATGATCTTTAAGGTCCCTTCCAACTCTAACCGTTCTATGATTCTACCTTGGAGCTTCTCCACAGGCTGATGTAGATCTACTCTGTGTATGAGGTACCAATTATGGCAACTATTAACGACCTTTAATTTCTGACATGGGTTATGACCTGGTTGATGCACTCTGGAATCTCCCAGGTTTGGGAGGCAGTAGCTGTGCTGTTTGGGCAATTACAGCATCACTGGCCTTTTTTATAAACCTAATGGGAGTGCAGATGCCGGCAGTTTTTCTGCTTCTGTTGCTATGGGTACTCTTACAAGCACTCCATCCCTTTTTAATTTGTTTTAAACATTACTGGTATTTTTAAGTCGCTAAAAAAACCCAACCCCATTCATATTCATTTCTTCTGTAATCCAAACAAATGCTGGACTAATTTTACTCCACCCAAACATTTTTGCTATGTAAACTTCTTCTACTTCTCTGCCCTTCTGTCTCACTTCTTTTGTAATTTCAGCCTGTGTTGTGTCATCTGCACCTTTTATTTTGTTTGCCTTCTGTTTGTCCAGAGCTTCAGCTCTTGGAAATGGAATGAGAGCTCCTTTTGCTCAGCTGTGGTCATTCAGAGGGCGCTGCTGCCCCCACTCCTCTTCCCTCCTCATCCTCAGTGACAAAAAGGAGTGAAGCCAAGAGGTTTTATTCCTTTTCCCTTGCAGTTTGATAGAAACACTATGGAATTCTCTTCCTTTCTGAACTTTTCCTTTCTCCTCCACCCTCAGAACTGTCGCTGGGAGAAAAACAACTCTGTGGAATATATACCTAAGGAACTCTCACTGCTTCTCTTCCCTTTAAGTGACTGGGAGGTGGCAATTTACAGACTTTGTTGAATCTTAGGAGCTGATGCTGTTGGCAGAATAGTTCACTTTCCTTTACGGGACTGGTGTGGGAATGCTAAAGCCACCCTAGTATTGCTTCCTTAATTGGAAAATTAGCATGTATTGGCACCAGACCTTTTCCTAAGCATTCCAAAAAAGACTATTCCCATGAATGCAGACTTGATGGGCACTCTGGGCAACGAGGTCCCTGCAGGGCAGCAGCTACTGTTTCCCGACCGCGTAAAGCAGAGCAGACTCAGATGCGGAAGAGGGAATTCTCACAGCTCTGAGCACACTAGATGTGTGGCTGAGACCCTGCCAGGGGTAAGAAAAGTTGCTCAAGGTCTCCCAGGTGTTCTTCTGTCCCATTAAGTAAAGGAATGCTGGAGCCTGGGATGATGTACGGTGGCAGCAGCACTGATTCCGTGCTGCTGGAGTTTGTTTTCTTCTAGGGGCAGGACGAGCTGTAGTCAGTGCTTAGTGAGACCCCAGACACCTCTCAATTCCTAAATCAGTATTTCATGTGAAGAAATCTCCTTATCCCCAACCTCCAGATACAAGCTGTGAACTACCAAGTGGCAATTCCCAAGAAAAGTCTTTATGTGAGGCCCAATTAAGAATTTTATAGAGTGTATAAAGTGTTAAAATGCATAATGGAGCCGGTTTGTGCTGTAGCTGCTCTGCTCTGCTTTCTAAAAGCAGCACAAAGTCAGTCTGACAGGGTGATGTGTGCTATGGGCTTATCTCCAGCCAGAGACTTGTTCTTGCCTCCCACTGCTGGGAGATCTGCTGGCTTTGCCTTTGAGGCCGGTCACATTTAGCCATGGGGCAATGCAGCCCCCTGCTCTGAAAGTCCAGTTTGTCTTTAAACAAACCCCAGTTTGGTTTTTCTTTTAGACAAATACATTCCCTTATTGTTTCTAAAGAACATCCCTGCTCTAGTGAAAGGTGTCCCTGCCCATGGCAGGGGGTTTGGAACTTGATGATCTTTAAGGTCCCTTCCAACTCTTCTGTGAAAAAAGGAGCAAACAGAAAATTAATTTTCTTTAGATACTGTTTTCCCCACCGTTGTCAATCCCGCCATAATTTATGTGTGTGTAAATCCTGCAGGTTCCAGCCTTTAGCAGAGTTCCTCATCTGACCCAGGATTTCAGAGGCTTTCAGAGACTGAGAGGTTCCCTCTCTGCCAGCGTTCAACCTGGCCTCAAGCAAAGGAGGTGGCTGGCCTGAGGGAGAGGGAGCTCTGTTTATGCTTCTCACAGAATCATAGAATGGTCAGAGTTGGAAGGGACCTTAAACATCATCCAGNGTTGAGGACTCCAGAGCTGGACACAGGACTCCAGGTGGGGTCTCACAAGCGCAGAGCAGAGGGGGAGAATCACCTCCCGTGACCTGCTGCTCACAGTTACAGGGATTTATTTTAACCCAACTGAGGTGCTTTGGAGGATGAGCAGAACTTCTCCCTGGTATCTAAATCTCCCCTCTTCCAATGTAAAACCGTTACCCCTTGTCCTATCACTGCAGTCCCTCTCCAGCTCTCCTGTGGCCCTCCTTTAGGTACTGGAAGAAGCCCTAAGGTCTCCTTGGAGCATTCTCTTCTCCAGGCTGAACAACCCCCAGCTCTCTCAGCCTGTCCCCACAGCAGAGATGCTCTAAGATCTGAGAAGCTTTTGTCCCATTTAGGGGCTGAATATTTCTCTCCTTTTCTCAGGTGACGACCTCTCCTTAGGAGACCCTGCTGACCTGCTGAAGCGCCCTCCAGCTGACGATGGCCGACGGCCCGGTTCCATGGAGACGGTGGCCACCGAGCCCTGGCTGCGGCCCGGCACCTCAGAGACCCTGCGGAGGCTCCTGGCAGAGGAGAGGAGCCCGGGGAAGCTCTCACCTGAGCTGCCCCTCAGCTGGGGAGGCCTCTCCACCGCCCACGGCTGAGGGACCCACCTTCCAGCCCTCCTCTTCCTCAGAGAGAGAGTGTGGAGCCGCGTGTTATCCCTCCAAATAGCAATAAATGGAGTAAGAGGAGCTGGATAGAAGCAGGGCCAGAGGGCAGGGCTGCCTTCTGCCTCACCGTGTAGGAAGCAGGGGCGTTTTTTGCACTTTTTAGACAAGTTTCAGCCTCAGAGCTGGACTTACCACAGAACCCCAGTGTGTGAGTGTGTGTGTGAATTATTTGATATTAAATCCAAGTTAATTTTTAGCTTTGTTTTTAGCCAGACCCTCTAAACCTGTCTGGAAGGAAGAGTAACCAACCCTCCCACCCCCACCCCACCCCCGCAGAGGTGCACTTTAAGCTTTTACAGCAAGAGTAAGTTGGAGAAGGGCATTTGTTTTGAAAGCTCAGCAAAGGGTTTGGGGGAAAAATAACTATTTCTTACAGTCCCAAGCCTGGTACGTGCTGGAAATACAGATGCTGTTGCATATATTTAATTTATGGATCTGATTTAAGAGTAAATAAATTATTTTGGTACTAAAAATGGGAGAGCAGATGTCAGTTTCCTTAATTTATCTTTTGCTTCAGCTTATGTTTACTCCTGAACAGCCTAGAAGGTGAAGGTGGTCTTCAAAGAAGCAGGAGACATGTGGAAAAGCTGAATAAAAGCTCGGAGCTTCACCAAGAAGGATGTGTAGGTGGAAGCAAGGTTTTTGGAGTCCAGTGAACTGACCCAGCCCGGTGAATGAAGGGAGAGAGGATGCAGCTTTCCTCCCGGATAGGGATTCCCAGCCGGAGGTGGACCAGCAGGAAAATCAAGTGACAGAACAGAAATAACTTGTAAAAAGTCATTTTTTTTTGCTAAAACACTGCTCTTCAAGCGTCTGCCCACCTGCCTGAAGGCCACAGCTGATGGGAGGTAAGAGATGCTGAGAGAAGGACTTCAGCATTGTGTTGGGTTTTGCTTCTCCGGGGGTTTAGCCTCTGCCTTCCCAGAGGAGGTGCCAAATCATCCTTACCCTGAGTTTTTGGCTCATCAGCTCCAAGCCTTATCATGTTCTCAGTTTGGGTGAGAACCAAGGGCCAGTAAATAGTGCAGGGCCTTGGTGTACTCCAAGCCCTGGTGGTGGGGCACAGGCCCAAGGGCTGCTCCATTCTCAGTTTCCCAGAGGCAGGAATCCCAAAACAACTTTAAGCAGCTCAGGTAACATGTTTTTTTTAATCCCCCCTTATTCCAAAGCCCGTTTCCTGTTACTGTTTTAATTCCTGGAAAGCAAAGTGTAGTATTTAAGCTTCCATCTACAGGGCTCATCTGACTGCTCCAGGCTTTTTCTTCCTTTTTAATTCAGTTTTCTTTTTAAACTTACCCCTTCTCTTCCACCCTGGAAGTGCCCAACAGTGAGGAGACACCTCCCAGTCCACAAAGGCCCCCCCAGTTCCATCCCTAGTGGGAAGGGGCTGGAAAAGAGAGACTGAGGAAACTGTACAACAAGTAGTTGTGAATTTAGACCGGTTTTGATTGCACTGCTGAAAGAGTTCAAAAACTTTATTGACCTATAACCTGATTAGAATATGCCAGATGAGAACCAAATATTGTACAGAAAGTTGTACAGAATTGGTTTGTGGGTTTGTTGTTTTGTTGGTTTTTGTTTTTTACATAGAAAACTTTACATATCTGTACCATATACATTTTTGTTTTTGTTTTGTTTTGTCCATCTGAAAAAAATTTCTACATCCATTGTAATACAGAATATGCTGCTGCACAATCTTCTCTTTTCAACCATCGGAGCACAATTCACAGTATGAATACATCGCCAAGAAATTTAACCATCCCCCCAAAACCATGCCAGATTTGTTACTTTGAATATATTCAACATTAAATTCTGTACAGGAGAGTGAAATCTACATCAAAACGAAAGGAACAGGGTGAGAGCAGACACAACCGAGACTCAAGTTCCAGTCCTTGAAGGATCAGCATAATTTTTCAATGGCTCCTTTATACTGAAAAGCCCTAAAACAAGTATATTACAGGTAGTTAAACCTCAGTCGTGGGATTTCTACCTCTGGTCTTGATGGGTCAGCAACACCAACCTCTGGGCTACAAAGAAACCAAAAGAAAAAAGGAAAAAAACAAAAAAAAAAAGAAAAGAAAAAAGGAAATCACAACACCCTCCCCCCTTCAAAACCAAACAAACCATAAACCCAAACTTCTAGTGCATTTGGTAAACAATGAAGTGTTCTGGGTTTTCAGCAAATCAAGAGGACAGAAAGAAAAGAAGGCGAGGAAGAACTGTATAGTGTTTGAGAGTTTATATTACAGCCCTGCATCTCTGTACATTTTTCACAGCAGGATGATTTACCGACGTCTCAGCCAGCCTGAGTGTGCAAAAAAATCTCAGAATATCCGACATAGTTGCTAAATATCTTTGTTTTTTCTTTTTCTTTTTTACCATGAACAATAATCTCCGTTTTCTTTTCACTATATAAACATTTTATCCTTCAAAATACAGCTCTCCTGAGTTGTACTTCTCGCAGAAGCTCAAACCTTTACATAGAAGGAAGTTCTTTGGGTTCAGGTCACCTCCACACACGCTCCCCCAAAACCTTCTGCTGCTGCTGCCGGGGCCGGGGGTGGCCTCTGCAGGGGGTGACTGTGCTAAAAACCTGCCCCGTGCTCAGCACTGGGCCGGGCAAGAGAAACCCAGAGAGATAATCCATAGGGAAATCAAGGGAGTGGAGTGTGGCAAGCCTTAATTACAGTTAATTACAGTACCGTTAACCCTCGGACACGCGCTGCCGCACAGAGAGACCGTTTTTAGGGATATCCAGAGAGAGCAGCTCCGTTCCTGCAGCTGAGGAATAGAAGTTAATTTTAAACCCAGGAATACTCAGTCACTGCCTGCTACTGCTTGCTCATTCCAGCCTCTTGATCCGGCGGTTGGGATATTTGGAAAACCACCCCGATCCGTAGGAAAAACCTTCGCAGAACAGCTCGAAGCTCCGGAATAAGGTCAAACTGCATAATTTCACACAGGAGGGGGTAGTAGAAGGAGGCGTGAGCCTTGAACTGGGGAGGAAAGAAACAGAAGGAAATGATTCTGCGTGTTGCAAGTGAAGAGTTTTAAACACTCTGCCCCCAAAGTCACGGGGAGAAACCCACACGGTGACAAGCAGAAACATTCCTCTTGTCCTGTCTCTGGGAACCACTGGAAAAAGCCTGGCCCCATCCTCCTGACACCCACCCTTGGGGTATTTCTAGGTGTTGGTCAGATCCCCCCTCAGCCTTCCCTTCTCCAGACTAAAAACACCCAAGTCCCTCAGCCTTTCCTCATCAGAGAGATGCCCCAGGTCCCTCATCATCTTTGTAGCCCTTTCCTGTACCCTCTCCAGCAGTTCCCTGTCCTTCTGGAACTGGGGATCCCAGAACTGGACCCACTGCTCCAGATGGGGCCTCCCCAGGGCAGAGCAGAGGGGCAGGATGACCTCCCTCCACCTGCCAGCCACACTCTTCCTGATGGACTCCAGGATGCCATTGGCCTTCTTGGCCACCAGGGCCCATTGCCAGCTCATGGACATCCTGTTGTCCCCCAGGCTCCAGAGCTGCTCTCCAGCAGGTCCCCCCCAACCTGTCCTGGGGCAGGGGCTTATTCCTCCCCAGATGCAGGACCCTGCACTTGCCCTTGTTGGATTTCATCAGGGAAGCAGGAGTTTCATCAGAGAAACAGGAGTTCTTTCTTTGAAGAAAGCCACTAATCCTCTTCCTCAGCAGGGAGGGGCAAAAGCAAGTTAACACACACTCCCACAGGATTTTGAGCATCTTTTCCATTTTCTCAGACACGTTTTACTTCATCACTCCCTGCACCCTCACTCTGCATCGCTGCTGTCGGCCTCTGCCACCTGCACTTTCAGCCCTTAACAAGGAGAATCTCTGGAATAGCGTCAGCTTTTCACGTCAAGTATGGATCTGCGTGTGAAGAACCGGTCTGCAACTACTTCTTATCCATAAACTTTGTCCCACACCCCATTCCCAACAGCTACTCACCCTTTCATCACTTATCTTCAGGACTTTAGTTAAAAATAAGAGTAATAGGTTAGTCCAGGCTTCCCGATGACTTTCTGATGTGAGGGTGAGGAAGTAACTCAGAGCCTCACTGCAGACACTGGAGAGAAAAGACACAAAAATGAGTAACTAACAGTTTATTTGAGCTCTCTGGCTTTGGGAGCTTTGGCTTTGCCATTCCACCAGTACAGAGCCCTGGTGCAGAAGAGCAGTGCTCTAGGAAAGCCACCAGATTCCTGATTAGTAACAGAAAGCAGTGATTTTGCTCAATTCAAACCAAAGTCCTAGGGCTTCAGAGTTAATCACGCTGACAAAACCCAACTGCGCTGCTGTGTGAGTGAGCACCGGTTCCCTAAAAGGCCTGAGGTTACTGCAAGAACAACAGCAGGATTTAGGTGATCACAGAATGATCTGGGGTTGGAAGGGACCTCTGGAGATCATCCAGTCCAACCCCCTGCCAGAGCAGGTCCCACAGGAACATGTCCAGGTGGTGTCTGAATGTCTCCAGAGATGGAGACTCCCCCACCTCTCTGGGCAGCCTGTTCCAGGGCTCTGCAGCCCTCAAGGATCCTCCTCATGTTTAGATGGAACTTCTTATGTTCCAGTTTGTGCCCATTTCTTCTTGTCCTGTCCCTGGGCACCACTGAAAAAAGACTGGCCCCTTCCTCCCGACACCCACACTTTGAGTATTCATAGGCATTGATCAGATCCCCCTCAGTCTTCTCTTCTCCAGATGAAAAAAACCCAAGCCCCTCAGCCTTTCCTCATCAGAGAGACATTCACTTCCCCAATCATCTTCATAGCCCAACTCACCACCAGTGGTGGTTTTCTCAAGGTCTTAAACCCATTTGGAGCACAAGACATCTAATGCAGACCTCTAACACCAAACCATTTCTCCCTTCAGCCTCCTGCTCGTGAAATTCTGTAACAACCTCTTTCATACTGCTGCTGCTTTCTTTGATTTCACTGAGGTCAAGAGCAAACCTGCTGTGCAGAATCCCGAGGTACTTAATTTGGAATCTGCTGCTGCAGTTGACTGAAAAGGTATGTGGAGCTTGGAATAATCTGAAACAATTCTGAAGTTCAGAGAAGCACAGGAGCTTCTGTGTGGACTTTCAGTACGGAGGAGGGTTGGGGCTGCAAGCAAAATCAGGCTGTGGACTAGATCCTTCTAACCTTCCCTTGGAAGAGAGATACTCCAGGTCCCGAATCATAGAATCATAGAATGGTCAGAGTTGGAAGGGACCTTAAAGATCATCAAGTTCCAACCCCCTGCCATGGGCAGGGACACCTCTCCCTGGAGCAGGTTGCTCCAAGCCCCATCCAACCTGGCCATCATCTCTTATTGCGATGACCACCCTCCTGCTGGGTCAGCTGGAGGAAGTTCACAGCCAACAGAGGAGAGGCCTATCCTTTTAAATAAAATTAGACAATCCTTTTCTTAAATCAGAAATAACATCCAGGGGTTCAGCTCCCTGGGCCTTACTTGAGCAGCCTTTGCTGGACTTCCTCCCAGGCGCTGGTGCGGCTCTCGTCCATGTACATACGGAAGAGGATGCGCAGCCCACAGGCCAGGCTGCTGGTCTCCTGCTTCAGCAGGTTGGGCTTCGACTTGCCTTTGAAGCCTAGAGGAATTCCAAGTGTCCATTTAGATTGTGTTTCATTGAACATTGTTCCTTACAGCCCTCCCAACCCACTGCTCCTTCCATGCATCTTCTGCACGTAGACAGGCAGAATCACAGAATGAATCACAGAATGATCTGGGGTTGGAAGGGACCTCTGGAGATCATTCTGTCCAACCCCCTGCCAGAGCAGGTCCTCCTAGAGCAGGTTGCACAAGAATGTGTCCAGGTGGGTTTGGAATGTCTCCAAAGACGGAGACTCCACCACCTCTCTGGGCAGCCTCTGCCAGGGCTCTGCCACCCTCACAAGAAAGAAGCTCCTCCTCAGGTCTAGTTGGAACTTCCTCTGTTCCAGTCTGTGCCCATTTCCTCTTGTCCTCTCATTGGGCACCACTGAAAAAAAGACTGGCCCCATCCTCTTGACACCCATTCCTTAAATATTTCTAGGTGTTGATCAGAAGACAGAAGAACCACCTCATGGAATTAACTTCTCATGAGTTGGTACAACAGAGCACTGCTACAGATGACCCTGTGCAGACACACCAGCACTGGGTTTGGCACCCATGTTTATAGAAGCTTCCAAGTCGAAGTGAAACCTCTGTGTCTGATAAAAAGGCACCTGAATGACAGGCCACTTTGTCACAATCCTCTCTCTACACTCTACACTGCCTTATTGCTTGTTTTTCACAAAAACATCCACAGCACTGCTGTTTCCAAAGCTGTAAGGGTACAATCAAACTTGCTTTGCTAGCAGAGGTCCCATAAATATTCACAGTACCTCACTCAGGGTGAAGTGGTTCTGTGCAGCGAGCCCAGCAAGCCCACCCCAGCCTGGGCTGCAGCAAAAGCAGCGTGGCCAGCAGGGCAAGGGAGGGGACTCACCATTAAAAATATTTTGGATGCCTTTGGTGCAAGACACAATGCTACAGAGAGTCAGTTTTCCATCCTTTCCAGAAAATTATATATATTTCACTCATACACTGGTAGGTAACAAACCCCTCCTAACAAGTTTTGGGGTTTTGTGCCTGAAACTTCCAATCCTGGGACTCACACCTACAGCCAGGGAAAGTTTAAATTTGAGGAAATCCTAAATTTAGGAAATTTGCAGCTGCACAGATGAGATCTCCTCCCCTCAGGATTCTGGGGCTACACATTTACAGCCCAATATTCAATTTTACATTCTTCATCAAAGTACTTTTGACCTAATTTTGCATTAATTCAAAGCAAAGTCATGCATTCTCACAGAATATGTCTCCAAGGTGACTCACCTGCTTTCCAGAGAGCCGTCCTCTGTTCGTTGTTTGAATTAAAAGCTTTAGCAAATCTGTGAGATTCCAGCAGACAATCCAGGAGTTTGAAAAGCTGCTGGGACGTCAGGAAACGATACATCCCTTGGTCTTGTGTATCTACGTGGACATCGAAGTCTACTGCATCCCTCTATTGAAAGAAAAAAGAAGAATAAAAGGAGATTTCAAGTAAAAACTCACCATTTTCTTCAGCAAGTCCTGTGATAACTCAATCCTACCCCTGTTTTCATCCACCAGAGGAGAAAAAGCTGTTAAAAGGAGAACCACCTCTGGGTTCTACTCACTTGTGCTGCCGCCAGATTCTCTGCATCCTCCTTTTTGCTGGTTGCAGGGAAGAAGACAATGTTGTCGATAGTCTGGATGAGTTCCAGTTGTACAACGCATTTGATCAGAAGAGCAGCAAACAGCTTCTGTTCTGGAAACTCTTTAAAGGAAAGAAAAAGAAAATTGTTTGTTAATTAAAGAACTGCATTTTTTTTTCTTCTTTTTTGAGATACTTTGGGGGTAAACTGAGTATTGGCTTCACTTTAACCACATTCATAAGCCGAGCCTGGAATCCACCCATGGCAGTTACTCTTCCAAAACCAGCAGTGATCACCTTGGTAAATTAGCAGGTTTCTTAAAAAATTACTAGTTTTTAAAGTCATGTACCATATATTGGACAAATATTCAATGTTACCTAAAAGCCACCAGAATTAATAACCTTGTTTTCAGCATCAGTGCAATGGCAAGAACCAGAGGTGGAGACTGGCCACGTTCAGAGGAAGCTTCAGATGGCACCAACAGCACTGATGCCTGATCGAACTTGAGGCAAGTTCTACCCCCACCAGATGCCAGCCTTTTTAAGCACTGACACATCACTTTGCACAAGTATCTTAATGGTTTGATACACTTTCTTCAAATCAAGTTTAAATACATTTTATTCCCCCCCAGCCATCACTTCTCTTGCAGCCTACACAGGAGGAACTATGAAGAACTATGTTTTATGAAGAACTCTGAAGAAAAAAGGAGAATGAAAAGACTCATGTACGTATCATTATAAGGGGGGTACTTTTTTACTATTTTAAATATTCTGCTTTGGGTCCAAAGCCTATGAATCAGCAGCAGAATTCCAGGATTTTAAAGCACAGGTCAAAAACGTGCACCCACACGAGTCCGACAGAATTCTGCCACACTACAGAAAGACAACAGTTTAATTTTCTTCATGTCATCGTGTTTCTAAAGTTACAGCTGGGGTTAGAGCTAAAGGCATCAAACATCTGCTAAATGAGACTCTATAAAAGGGGAAATGACCACAAAACACGCACTTGCTGTGGGCCTGGTTTTACTCATTTCTTCACCTACTGTGGACCCTGCGCTGGGCTGACAGGGACGTCCGTCTGAAGATCTGGGCTGAATGGAATCGTGGATATCTACTGACTTCTGGGAGATTGTGTCCTGAAAAGAAAGGCAAAAACCCCCCACAAATTAAATAATGAACTTACAGAAAACTTGTGTGAGTGCTGAACTCTTCACAGAAGACTTTTGTTTCAACACAGCACTACTTTTTCACTCACTTTAGTGCTATTTGGATGGTTGGACTAGATGATCTTAAGGGTCTCTTCCAACCTAGACAATCTATGGTTCTATTTGTCATTAAGGTTCAAGAAAGATGTACTAAAGAGATGACTTCCTAAGAACTGAGAAGTGTATGAGGTTTTCCCTAAGGTTCTGATACTGGGAAATGCAGCATCTACCTCGATCTGCAAGATAAACCTCTCATCTTCTGGGAGAATTTGTATGAAAATGTGAACACACGGCTCTTAAACGGCCAGTCCAAACAATATGAGGTGTCATCAAGCTTTAATCTTTAATTACCTTTACCTCCTGGAATGTTCTGAATGACAAGGTCCTGCTCACGTGTCTGTGGGTGCTACAGGAATTCACCACAGTACAATGATGGAGGAGGAGAACATTCACATCAATAAAATGCCCTGATTTAAAACCTTTTAGCCAGACTTTCTGATTCTCCACGTTGGATCATGCTCTTTTGTCAGCTACAACTCAATGACTCTGGAGAGGAATTGCTGGGGTTTTGGTTTGCTTCGTTTTTAACAAACACCTTCCTCTTCCATCAGTTGAAATTAAAGTCTTAAAAAAATCAATGGTAATATCCACTGGTTTCATTTCAGAAAGCGTTCGTTTAAAGAGGGAAGTGTAATTAATAATGAAATATGTTCTAATTAACAGCAAAGCCAGCCCCTTACCCAGCATTTCTACTGGCATCTGTTCCATGGTGTAAGTAACATCAACTCCCTGCACTTGTGTCATCAACAAGATTTAAACCTACTCAAACAATTCCTACGAAGAACTTAATGAACTTCTCATAGATATGGCTACAGAGAGTAGAGCACTTCATTGTAGTTGAACTACCCAAAGAAAAATTGGCTGGAGATATCTAAAGCCTGCAAAAATTCTATCCCACCAAAAGAAAGGATCCAACATATATCTCTATCACTATTCATTAGCCACGTTCTGTTAAGTTTGAAGTTGTAAAGCATCTTTTTATGCTGAAGACAAAAAAGATGTTTGAGAACATTCATGTTAAGCTACGTCAAAGAGCAAAGCTCTCTCAGCTGATTCACAACTAAGATATTAAATGTATTTCCCACTTTTGCATGCTATTGTATTTGGATAAAAACCGTAGCCAATGTTTAGATCAAATGTTTCACACATCAAACCACTGCAAATGAGTCAAGATATAAGCAAGCACGTTCTGTCACGTGGATGCAGAATGGTCAGAGTTGGAAGGGACCTCAAAGATCACCGAGTTCCAACCCCCTGCCATGGGCCAGGACATGAAACAAAACCTGTGTCCCAGACCAGAAAACAACTCAGCCCCTAAATACAGTATTACAGAGACTTCCCAGGCACAGGACACAACCTAAAACACACACAGGGAGTGATTTACACTAAATTTCTAGAAGCTTTGCTGCAAATAGGCCTGTAATTCTTTTTCTCAACCAATTCCTTGCCATCTTTAAGCATTAAATAGCACTTTGTCTGGGAAAAAAAAACTTCTTCAAGTGCCTCAACATTGAAAAATGGCTTTAAGCTAAGTACACTTTCATTTAATTTACATCCCAACACATTTGTACCCAACTCTTGTGAGCTTTTCAGACACCACTCACCAGTTTGTCTTTGGCATCAGAGGGAGACGCGGAGCCAAACTCCCCACTGACCGGTCGCCAAGTCAGCAGCCTTGAAAACAAAAAAACCCCCAAAATTAGGAAGTCTGAAACACAAATCAGGACCAATGTTCTAAAAAGTCCATTTCAATACAGTAAGTGTTTTGGTTTGTTTTAATCTAAGCATAGAAATAGTCGGATATAGATACTTCTATGAGTGAATAAACTACTTTCATTTTTAAGCACAGTTTATTCTTTCACACGTACTGCAAAATTTAAGTATTGTGTTTCTGCCAACTGCCTTGGATGGACAACTGGATGATGTGGAAGTGAATTAATTTTTCTCAGAAATACTGGATTTGGCTCCAGGCAGTGCTCCACTGCTACTGCTGGGCCTTGTTCTCCCACACTGTCTGAAGTTTTCCATGGAAAAAGGAATGAATCTACCCCAGGATAAATCACAGGATCACAGAATGGTTAGAGTTGGAAGGGACCTTAAAGATCATCCAGTTCCAACCCCCCTGCTGTAGGCAGGGACACCTCTCCCTAGAGCAGGTTGCTCCAAGCCCCATCCAGCCTGGCCTTAAACACTTCCAGGGATGGGGCATCAACAACTTCTCTGGATAACCTTGGATTCACTGCTGTTACAAGGTACCAAGACATTGACAAAACTTCTGCTGTTTTCCTGCAGCACGTTGCTGTCTTGAAGATCTTCACCTTAAGCACTAAAACATTACTACATCAGTTGTAACTTACTGAGACTCTCTGAGCCTGCCAAGAATTGATGGGAATTGGATTAAAAAACCTAAGAACAAGGGATGATGGGACCTCTTATCAAACCCACTGCTACAAAGTAAGGCTAAGGTTATTTGTCCTTGTTAACATCTCAAACTATTTAGCCTCCATCTATGCTTGATGGAGGTTTGTGCCTGCATATCCTAAGCGAGATCTCTCCCGCTGTGTTAAGGATCCTAAATTAACATCTCACTGATCTTCACAAAACTAAAACCCGTGTAAGTAAATAGAGAAATCTGAGATAAGGGCAACAAAGCTGGTGAGGGGTCTGGAGCACAAGTCTTATGAGGAGAGGCTGAGGGAGCTGGGGTTGTTCAGTCTGAGGAAGAGGAGNAGATGATCTCAAAAGGTCACAGAATCACAGAATCACCTTGGTTGGAAGGGACCTTTTAAGATCATCAAGTCCAACCAATGGGGGGGGGAAACAAAACAAAACAAAACAAAAAAACCACAAACAAACAAAAACTACACAACCTAGGTGATTCTGTGATAAAATCCTGAGGCACGTAATGAGACAACAAATAAAACAGAGCAGTCCCCTTCTCTGGAGACCTTCAAGCCCTGCCTGGATGCAGCCCTGAGTGCTGTGCTCTGGGCAACCCTGCTTTGGCAGGGGAGTTGGACTGGAGGATCTCTAGAGGTCCCTTCCAACTGACAATTCCCTGATTATTTATAACACAAAAGTAATATATGCAATATCTAGCACCCAATTTATCATCATGCTCCAAGAAATTCTGCTTCTATTTAGTCTACATACAACAGTTTTTTGTTCACCCCACTCAGTAGCCATCTAACAGCTTGGAATCAGCTGAACTATTTTACAAAGTATAAGTATTAACAGTCCTCTTACGCGTGAGGGATTGTAGTTTTGAAAATATCCAGCATACAAGTGCAAGTTTTATCCCAGATTTCCAGGGTGAACTTTTCACCATTCAGGATGACAACATTCTCCAGGCAGTTCGTACCAGAGCGTGCCAGTTGCTCGTTGTCTGGGGAGAGACAAAACGGCGCGTTTGTTTATTCACACTCAACGCAGTGAAACGTTTGCATTGTTGGACAGAAACTGCTTCAGTCCTACCTTGCTGCACGCACCAGTACAGCTGGGCAAATATATCATCCAAAAGAACATCACTGAGCACCTCCAAATACTGTGTGAACACATCACAGATGGCGTAAAGTGCGTGGTTGCAAGTGGTCGTCATCCACTCGGCTTTCTAGGAGAGGGAAAAAGAGAAGTTGAAATGTTGTTTAAGGTGAAGCCTTCAGGATCCACATCCCTCAGCTTGAATTGCTTTACTGTAACACACAATTCTTTTCTCAAAACCTCCCCAAACTTGGAGCCCCAACTGCTAAGCAGCAGGTTTAAAAAAGAACCTACAGAAACAGACAAATTGATCCTGGAGATCAGAATATAGACAAGCACATCATTAGACACCAAGTTTTAGCGTCTAACCCTACCTCAATAGTTCAACAACAAGCTAAGTGTTCTGTGTTCCTTCTAAATATCTTCCAGAGAATAAAAATTTAGAAAGTGAGACGTGTCCTTCTACAAAGAGTTGACAATTTTGATCAAACTCCTAATATTAATAATTTATGAATAATTTACTTTAGTATGACCATTTCTCTTTCACCTCCTTGTCAGGACAGAACCTGGTCCTGGTTTCTTGGGTCAAACCCTGTTTGGCTGGTCAAAAGGCTGCAGTGAAAGCACAACACTGGTTTTTAGGGGTTTTCTTCTGTATGTGGTTTAGTTTTGGGTTTTTTTTTTTCCTAGTCACCAGCAAGTTGTGAACTGGCATAGAATCATAGAATGGTCAGAGTTGGAAGGGACCTTAAAGATCATCAAGTTCCANCTCCAGAACTGAACACAGGACTCCAGGTGGGGTCTCACAAGAACTTACTTCTAGTTGTGGCTTCCCTGCTGATTACAAGCCTCATTCCATGGAGCGTGTTGAGGTTTAACCTCATTATTTCACAGAATTGTCATGGTTGGAAAGGACCTCTGAGATCATTGAGTCCAACCACACACACACACAAAATTCCTACAATCTCAGGCACTAGAGCATGCCCTGAAGTGCCACATCTACACATTTCTTAAACACCTCCAGGGATGGTGACTCCACCACCTCCCTGGGCAGGCCCTTCCAGCGCCTGACCTTCAGTGAAGTCATTCTTCCTAAAATCTCACCTAAACCTCCCCCACCACAACTTCAGACCATTTCCTCTGGTCCTGTCATTATTCCCTTGGGAGAAGAGGCCAACATTTTGAGGTTTGCCTTACATTAATCGATAAACTCTATTACTAATCAGTTTCTCTCCCCCTTTCTCACTTCAGTCTGCTGTTCTGGCAGCTTCATGTTGTCAAATATCCTGAAGACAATCCGAAACAAATCTTGCCACCAATGTTTTTCGTAAGTATGGCCGTAGGTCTTCATTATTTCAAACATTACCGTCAAGCCCCTGAAATGAAAAAAGAACAAAAACACCTTAAGAGTTACAAAAAGACATGCACTAGACCAAATATATCCAACTGCCACAGCAATAACAAACTCAAATACTGTTAAAAACATCATACATGGATCTGACATGGATCAGTCACGCTGGGACACCAAAATTAAGTAGAAAAACCAGTTTGGTTGAAAAGAAGGGGAATAGTCAGGAAATACTTTTGAAAACTGTGGTAATTTCAAATTAAAATAGGAAAAGAACTTCTTTACAAACAACCACAACAATAAAGGAACGAGTATTGGGTCCAGTGGAGGGCCATGAAAATGATCTTTAGCTTCAATTTCTTTTCAAATGAACGATTTAAATAGTTCTTATCTTCATGATTTCATGGGTACCCATCCTAAACAGGCACTGTTTGGATATTTAACATAATGTATTTGACATAATGCAATCACGACCACGTAACTTCACTATTTATTAGAACAGAAGCTAGAAATTTCATATGTAAAGAACTGAAATTTCCATATTCATATGTAAAGAGACTGAATTTCCATATTCCAGCATCCATTTAGAAGGTGTTTTTGGAAAGTCTGGTGATCCCACAGTGCTATCACCTCAATTACACACGTAAGTCATTTTCAGATGATTGTGTTTGCTAGCAAAGTAGTCTGCATTTTCAAAGTGTAAAGCGAGCCTTTTAAAATTTTAATTACAAATACTGATTGTTACCTGGTTCTTACATCTAATTTGCATCTATTGATGATACAGGACAACTCAAAGAGAATTGGGAACCATCCTCGCACCCACACTCTGTCTTCGGGAGCTACATTCATGTCATCACTCGTGTATTCCTTGAACGCCTTGAGAAGAAAACACAGGGTTAAATGGAGTTGTAAGAGCAAGTTTCTGCAAAATAAAACACAGTCTGGGCCATAAATAACCATCTCTGCTGGACTGGTATTTACAGCCTGACGCCTCAGGTGAGCTGGCAACCAAAATAACACCGAGAAGATGAAATCCTGGGTTGCATCAAAAGNGCTGATGCCCCATCCCTGGGGGGGTTCAAGGCCAGGCTGGATGGGGCTTGGAGCAACCTGCTCTAGGGAGAGGTGTCCCTGCCCATGGCAGGGGGGTTGGAACTTGATGATCTTGAAGGTCCCTTCCAACTCTGACCATTCTATGATTCTATGAAATGTTTTTTGAAGTAATGCTCAGTATATTATGAAAAATAAACTAAGAAATAAAAGAGATGCTACATTCAAGCATCACTTCTTGCTTGCACTTCAGTCTGAGCCACTTTTTATGGAGGCAGCACTGTCAGTGAGGACCTACTACAACGTTTTGAGGATATCAAGCATTTTTGCTCATGCCATTGTCTGTTCTTCACAATGTTTCTCAGTAGAGAGCATATCCCAAGATACTCTGACTTCCAGCAGCTCTCAGGAGAGCTGGCTCCAAGCTGAACTGGGCAGATGGGGATGTGTGGTGGGAAATAAAAGAAAAAAAATTATAAATATATTGCTGATACTTTCAGAGCCTGTGGCATTTTATACATCTATTGCTCCTGAATACAGTACACTTCTTATTAATGCCTGAAACTTGAAGGGAAGCCAATAAGGTTAGCAGGAGTTGGGTTTTTTTATCCTGTATAGAAATCCTGTTGATTAAAAAGCTTAAATTTAGTTAATACAGACTGTACCTGAGGTCTGTCAGACACGTATTTCGCGCAGTGGCGGATGAGGCGGATGGCTTCCATGCTGGTGTCCGGGAAGGCTGCGTTGCAGGCGAATTCAGACAAGCACTTGACAGCATCCTGGAAAGAATCTATGGTTGCTGGGAAGTGTTTTTCAAATACAATCGCTGGGAGAAAAGCAGGAACAGAAAAAAAAAAGAAGTGTTATGCTTTAAAATCTATTAATTCTAATATGAAACCATCGTAACAGGAGTCAGGACAGGCTGGTTCATCGACTGCTGCTGTCAAATGCTTGACTAACAATAAAAACTAAGAGGGGTAATGGTTTTAAATTGGAAGAGGGGAGATTTAGATCAGATATTAGGAAGAAGTTCTTTACTGTGAGGGTGGTGAGGCACTGGAACAGGTTGCCCAGGGAAGCTGCTGATGCCCCATCCCTGGAAGTGTTTAAGGCCAGGCTGGATGGGGCTTGGAGCAACCTGCTCTAGGGAGAGGTGTCCCTGCCCATGGCAGGGGGGCTGGAACTTGATGATCTTTAAGGTCCCTTCCAACTCTGACCATTCTATGATTCTATGAATGCTCAACTGAAATCAAAAACAGATCCCACGCCCAGAGGGCATTCCATTTTGACAGTAAACAGCTGTCTAAAATAAACCAAGGTGGTATCTAGTCTAAAGGAGGGAAATTTAACGGTTAAGATCAGAGAAACAGGCTTGATGCTTAACACCAGGCTGTGTGATCAGAGCTTATAAAGGGCTACCTAAAGCATGGGGCTAACATCTACCAAAGGACTTCCCTCAGCAATATGGTCCCATTGCCTTGATTTTAAATAGTCACTTTTGAGGAGAAAAACATTTTTCACAAGGCTGAAAAAGTTCTAGGAATGTGGAAAGGTTGAGGTAGAATAAAGAGATCCCCTATGGCACTTAAAGCCTGAGATCCAGATTAGAATGGGAAGAAGGGAGGAAAAGCAGTGTGACCAGCAGGTTATGGGAGGTGATTTTCCCCCTCTGCTCTGTGCTTGTCAGACCCCACCTGGAGTCCTGTGTCCAGCTCTGGAGTCCTCAACACGGAAAGGACATGGACCTGTTGGAACGGGTCCAGCAGAGGGCCACCAAGATGCTCAGAGGGCTGGAGCAGCTCTGCTGTGAGGACAGGCTGAGAGAGCTGGGGCTGTTCAGCCTGGAGAAGAGAAGGCTCCGGGGAGACCTGAGAGCAGCCTTCCAGGATCTGAAGGGAGCTCCAGGAGAGCTGGAGAGGGACTCTCGGTCAGGGGCTGGAGTGAGAGGACAAGGGGTAACGGTTTCAAATTGGAAGAGGGANAACACTGTTTCTGAAGCATGGAGAGGGCTGTACTATGCAGGAAGCAGAGCCAACAGACAAACAAAGCTTCTCAGTCTCTGGAGTCACACACACACTCACGCCGCCTGAACACCATCGATACTCACTGACGATGTGTCCCGTGGTCTGGAACGCCAGCTCCACGATACTTTCATCCTGATCCGAAGCTGCCAGATGAAACACTGAGAAAATGTTTTTCCAGCCAGAACGAATGTTGGCAGCCTGGGAATTCACCATCTGCGCAATGCAGCGCACCACCATGTCTCGGATAGTGGGGGACCTACATCAAGATAATAACCAGTAACTGTTTAAACTAAGTGATAAAATCAATTAGAATAGTGTAATTCTCCAGCAACTGATTTTACAGAAGTGATTTGTATCTGGAACTGGAACAGGTTGCCCAGGGAAGTTATTGATGCCCCATCCCTGGAAGTGTTTAAGGCCAGGTTGGATGGGGCTTGGAGCAACCTGCTCTAGGGAGAGATGTCCCTGCCCATGGCAGAGGGATTGGAACTTCATGATCTTTAAGGTCCCTTCCAACTCTGACCATTCCATGATTCTATTGTTAAACACCAAGGCTGGTGTTTGTGATCCCAGGTGACTCAGTTAATTTTATGTTCTTACCTGTTTCTCTTCATGATATGTTCAAACGGCCTCAGGAAGTCCTTCTGGAATCGGAAATTAGCAAGTTCTCCTTTTTCCAAGAACTTCATTGATAATTGCCTTAAGGAGTCTACTGCAAAAATAGCTACATCTTCATTGGGATTGCAACCAACCTGATAGAGTACAACAGAAACGAACAGCAAGCTTGCATCAAAGACTCTTAAGGATTCAGCCCAAGCTGCCTTTACCTTTGCTAACAGAGCAGAAAGCAATACTGGAAAATTAAGAAAATTAAACAGTAGCCAAATCCCTAAATTACATCGTTAAGTCCAATAATCCCTAACCAATTCCAGCTATTTTCTACGTTATATATTCCTGCATTCAAAACTTCCTAAAACTAAGCAAGCTGTCCAGAAAGACTTCAACAAGCTGTGTTAAAAACACAGGTCAAACACTCACCGTTTAATAATCCATTTAGACTTCGAACAGAAAACAATGTCTTACCCCAAGAACACTCCCAAAAAATTAAAAACACATAACTAAAGGCAGACAGTTCTAGTTGCAGATAATGACAAATAACATAAGGTGTACTCCTGCTTTTACATTTATTATATTGTGTCTCTCTGCCTACTTACAGGCCTTTCCAGCTTTACAAAACTGTGGTGTTTGTCGTGGTTTGAGGTAAAACAAATCAATTTTCTGTTTTACAATTTTATTTTTTCAGCTGGGCCTCTTCTAAGTAACTAAACTCTGAAATTAGCAGCAAGTTCTTCAGAAAACTGTTCACTCTCACAGTGATAAGACCTGATTATCCCAAGGAATGGTGCAGAGAGGTCCTTGCTCATCACTTATTGCTACAACAACCAAGGGCAGGGAATTTTTGTTATTTGCCCCGTTGGAGGGTTGGAAGTAGAAAAGAGTCAAGGGGTCACACCTGCAGGGAGGAGCAGACAGGACAGGTGACCCAAAATTGACCAGCTGGGGTATGGCATCCCATGTTCACATCATGTTGAGTATAAAGCTGAGGGATCAAAGGGTCAGCTCTCTTCCTTTGATGGCCGATGTCCAAGGATGACCCTGTCCGTTTGCCTGCCTTTGATCCTGAGTATTCCTGACTCCAGATCTGGAATCCAGCTCCTGTCACCAAGTCCAGCCTGGGACTTTTCCCCATGCCTGCTGGTGACGTGACCATCATCCTGGGAGCTTGATATGGTTTTGTATATACTGTATCTATTTCATTATTTTCTTTTTACTTTAACTTCAGCATTAATACTTTAATAAAGTAGTTCAGTTCATTCTAATCTCCTAAACCTCCTTATCCCTTCCTCTCCTTTCTTTTTGGGGGGAGGAAGGGCCATCTGTCAATTTGGTTCTGGTAAATTTGGCTGAAACCACGACGGTGTTTTAAGCTACTTATAGAGAAGGATTAAGAGGGATACCTTATTAAAATGATCTCCAATAACTTCCCAGATCCTAGACCACTGCAGTCTTATCCGGCCCATGTTGTAGTAAGAAATCTCCACTATCTTCTGCAGGCTAAACATCCGAGGGTGGGTGGCAGAGAGCAGCTCATCCATGGACACAGCACAGAGCCAGCGAACGAAATCCACTGTTAAATGATCACGGATTTTAATGCAGGATTTTACGACAAAGTTGGTTTGTAGGTTACAAGGGGAGGGAATAATAAAGAAACCAAAAAAAAAAAGATAAAACCTACCAATAGCATTTCCATCCAACCTTGTAGATCCCGTAAATATTCTGTAAAGTATGGTTTAAAACACTGTTAACATTTCATAAAAGAAGCCTCTATTAAACATGGATTCAAGATTTTTAAAAATATATACATAGACACCTCCTGACTATTTTTACTTGTTAAAAACAATTAGTAATTCAGGAAAAATACTGAGCTTTGAAAATGTAATCAGAAATATTTCAATTATTTCTAATGTTTACAAATAACTCCCACAAGCATGCGTGGAGACTGGGAGGTGAGCATCGTTTCTAAGATTATCCACTCACTGATAAACGAACAATGTCAATATCCTCAGTCACAGCAACGCTTCTAGGCCTTCCAAATCATAGAATGGTTAGAGTTGGAAGGGACCTTCAAGATCATCCAGTTCCAACCCCCTGCCATGGGCAGGGACACCTCCCACCAGACCAGGTTGTTCCAAGCCCCATCCAGCCTGGCCTTGAACCCCTCCGGGGATGGGGCAGCCACAGCTTCTCTGGGCAACCTCTTCCAGTGCCTCACTACCTTCAAAGGAAAGGATTTCTTCCTAAAATCTAACTTATATCTCCCCTCTTTCAATTTAAAACCATTACCACTTGTCCTATCACTCCAATTCCTGACAAAGAGTCCCTCTCCAGCTCTCCTGGAGCTCCCTTCAGATCCTGGAAGGCTGCTCTCAGGTCTCCCCGGAGCCTTCTCCTCTCCAGGCTGAACAGCCCCAGCTCTCTCAGCCTGTCCTCATAGGAGAGGTGCTCCAGCCTCTGATGATCTTCATGGCCCTCCACTGGACTCGTTCCAACAGGTCCATGTCCTTTCTATGTTGAGGACTCCAGGGCTGGACACAGGACTCCAGGTGGGGTCTCAGGAGCACAGAGCAGAGGGGGAGAATCACCTCCCTGGCCCTGCTGGCCACGCTGCTTTTGCTGCAGCCCAGGATGGGGTTGGTTTCGGGGCTGCTGGTGCACACTGCATGATACCCCTTTGTGACTATTTTAACAATCGTTAAGAAAATATGTTTTCTGATCTGCTGAGAGAGCAAGATCCATCAGACACTCCAGTCTGATCAGTACCTTACCAGACAAACAGGACATATTTACGGTAGGTATTATGCCTGGTCAAAACCAGTTCTGATAAGTATGATTCATAGAAGGAAGACTGGAATAGTAATTTTGGTCATTTTAGACAACATCTACGTAACCTAGAGGAAATCAGGGAGCCAGTAATTATGTTTAGGAGAAAAAGGGGTCTGTCAATAATGCTCCCTGCACCAAGGCAAAATGAGATTTGCTGTACATTTCTATATATAGCAAACCAAGATTCACCAGCCAACACAGCAGCCTTCATTCTGCAACTCCTCTGGCATAATTTTACATCAGTAAAAAAGCTTCTTGCCTGACCTTTGCTCTGCTCCCTCTTGCAAAAATACTGCTCCACAAAAAGGGAGAAAAAACCCCAAACCAAACAGCACTTTTAATACAGAAACATTCATGCAGGTTTTTTCCAAATAGGGTGTAAACTAATAATGTTTTATTATTAGCACAGAGTGTTCAAATATTGTTTAAAAAGCAGATTTAATACAATACCTGTCTACAGCAACGACAACGCTTTGGGAGCTGGTTTCACCAATGGATTCCTGGATACTTGCAATCTGCTTCCAATCCACGTTTCCACCAACTGCAGTAAACAACATTTGAAAAACAGGTTACAAGAGATAACACAGAAAGAGCTGGGAAGAAAAAGGAAGAGAAATCATGCCACTAGCAGTATAATTAAGGATATTTTTTCTAATTTCCCTTGCCTGAGAGGGGCATCTCAGTGAATAGTTGCACGTTGATTTAAATCCTAATTCTCTAGACTCTCTATCCACATATAAACTACACTAGTCCCAGAAAATTGTCCACATTTGGAACAACTGTATGAAGTGGGAAAAAAATAAACTGAAAGCACAAGTACCACCTCTTCCTCTCCATCTTTCAAGGGATCTTTGGTAATTCTGCTACTGAAAATACACAGAATTTGAGAAAGAATACTGCAGAGAGGAGAGATTTGCACAACTTTCCACAATCCATCATGCACAGAGGAGAGCTCCCACCAAAACTCCACCTTAAAGTAACTTCTCAAGTACAGCAATATTATCACCTAACAATAGTGAGAAAAAAAATCTGGAAGTAAAAATAGCAATATTTGTTTTGGAGGCCAGAAACTGTAACCCACACCTGGGAAAGCTCATGTAAAGTAAAGTTTGGAAAAGAAACTGCCAAGATTTCTCACAATTTCTAAGCTCCCCTCTACCCCCCAGGAAAAAGCAAAACCAGGAGGAATCTTGCAAGTATTCTGGGTAATAGTTGCAAGATATATAGATATATCATTTATATATATATAATTTATTTAGGGTATATATATATCCTAAGCAACTCTACCAGTTTACATGAGAATTCCTTATGATCACTGGATTTATAGTCAATGCTGTAAAACCTAGATGGACAGCAGATTTATAATCTAACCCTTACAAAGCCAAGGGAGGTGATTCTGCCCCTCTGCTCTCCTCTGAGGTGACCCTACCTGGAGCCCTCGGCACAGGAATGACATGGACCTGTTGGAATGGGCCAGAGGAGACTACAAAGATGCTCAGAGGGCTCTAGGGAGATCTTAGAGCCCCTTCCAGTACCTAAAGGGGGTACAGGAGAGATGGGGAGAGACTCTTGATCAGGGAGTGGAGCCACAGGATAAGGGGGAATGGCATTAAACTGAAAGATTGGAGATGAGATTAGCTCACAGGAAGAAATTCCTTGCTGTGAGGCTGGTGAGGCACTGGAAGAGGCTGCCCAGAGAAGCTGTGGCTGCCCCATCCCTGGAGGGGTTCAAGGCCAGACTGGATGGGGCTTGGAGCAACCTGGGCTGGTGGGATTGGAACTGGGTGATCTTTAAGGTCATCCCATCCCATTCCCATTCCCATCCCTGGAAAAAACTAAAACAGCTGAGAAAATGTCTGTGGTCTAATAGTCCCCAAAGTGCGTGAAAACCAAATTCCTTTGAGCAAGGCATTTTCCTACAAAAGTGGTATTATTAAAAAAAAAAAAAAAAGGGAAAATGGTTAAAATTCCATATGTGCACTGTACAAGCATTCCAGAAATTCAACTCAGATAGAAACATTTTATGCAATTGGGCACAGAATATTTTCCTTCGAAATGTATTTGACCAAGGGGAGGGAAAAAAGTCTTTATGAGCTGGATTTACACCAAGGACTAGCCAGTGTGATTTAGGGACACCTGACTACAGTTTACATTCTTGAGCTATTAGAACTTAAAAATTTTTTAAAGGCCAGTCGATTTAACACAGAGAAACTGCCAGCATTTGGAAACAGCAAAGTCGGATGGGTCATCGGGGAACACTGAACTGGAGAGGGCAGGGAGAAGCTCCGCGTGTGAGATGTTGGCAGAGACATTAATTTCCAGGAATAAGGTTCCCCTTCAGCAGCTCCTGGCATGGGGAGGGGAGCAGAGAGGCAGGGAAAGGGGAGCCAAAGGAAAGAAAAGGTGTGACTCCAGAATGAGAAAACTGTCTGAAGAGAACATGAAGGCAGATAACCAGGACTAGTTGAGGGCTAAGATCGGGGAAACCAGTAAAAAAATCGTCACTTCCCCCCCTCCCACTTGTTATATGAAAAATTTAGGGGAGCGCAAAGCTTTTGCATGGCTGTGGGTGAAGTTTTTCAAAAGGCAGGAGGTACTGAGCATCACAGTAAAATTGAAACTTTCAAACAGTCAAATGGAGTTTTATATACTTCCACAACACTTCCATAGTTTCATAATACCCTAACACCTGAAGGTCTTTAACTCTGTTCCTATTTAAAAAAAAAAAGTAAGAAAATCAACCTTTTACAGACAATTTAAGGTTAGACTGATACATGTTTCTAGGAGGACAGAAAACATCTCATTTAGATGATTAAGGGTGATTTAGATGAGATCTCAGGAAGAAAATCTTTCCTGTGAGGGTGGTGAGACCCTGGAACAAGTCGCCCAGAGAAGCTGTGGCTGCCCCATCCCTGGAGGGGCTCAAGGCCAGGCTGGATGGGGCTTGAATTGCAGAATTTGAGCTAAACTAATCTCCCATTTGGTTTGTATACTGCATATTTCTCACAAAGTTTCACAACAGAATACCTGATGGACTACTGTTACAGCATTATCAAACCTGGCCATACCAGCAGCAACCCATTCTTAATTAGGCAGCTGTATTTTAACAGAAATGAATAATATATCCTTTTCTTCTATTTCCCACTCTCCCATTCTAGCAACAATACTTAAATAATACTCAATAACAGCAATAACTTAATAATACTTCTCAGAGTCAAACAAATATTCCAGAATTAGGACTACGTCTACTCAAAGCCTGAGATACAAGGATTACTTTCATGGTCTCTTTGAACCTCACAATCAACAATAGTGAAAACAAAGGACAAACTGTAGTATTTGTCTGAACAAAAGCAGTTAAACGAAATACTTAGTATGTGCATTACTTACCCAGTCCCAGCCCCGCAAATTCATCGGGAGCCTGATCTTTTGTTCCAGTAAAAGAACCTTCCCTGCCACGCACTGTCCCTGAGATGTAGCGAGGTTTTACTCCAGTTCCTATTAACTGCGCCAGTTCAAGCTGACTGATGCATTTCAGAATCTATTCCAGAGAATAAAGAAGCTGTTTATTAACAAAAAAGCAGCTTGAAATAGTAAAAATTGAATAAATAAAAGTCGTTAGGTAGATCTTTAGGAGAAAAAATAATGCTAAATGCTCAAGGTCAAACAAGTATTCCTGTTCTGTCCAAAATGAGTATGAATTTAAATACTGCTGGATTAGTCACAATTTCATTTCTCACTTGGACATGGTTTTGCTGCTTCAGCTGGCTGCACAACGTGCAATTCTTCATAATGTATGTACTAAAGTATATACTTGGCACTTCTCTGAAAGCCACTGTATTTGTGCACAAACAAGTACATTACAGAAATCGGTACACACGCTTTCCTGCAGCTTAAGTACAAACGGCTCTGGTACCTCATGCCAGGAATTTCCCAAATAGTTTCCATCTGTATGAGCCACCGTGATGAGAGTTTTAATTGTGTCGATGTTCTTCTGCTTCATTTCGGTAATACCAGAGCTCACTGTAAGTAACGTAAACCTTGCCAACGCCTGGACGTAGGCATCTCTTTCAAGCTACAAATGGGAGAAAAACCCATATTAATAGTCTCATAAACTTTCTCCATTTCTTCTTCTTAGTACATAAAACCCATTTGATTCCAGCAACTGTATTGTTTACCTTTCTTTTCCTAGAATTCCATTTCCAAAATGTTCTACATGGAGAAGATAACTCATGTTCTTCTGCAGTAAGCTGTGGGACAAATCCAGGTGCCCTCTACTGAGGAGCACCAAGGGTAGTGTCTGACAGCACAGAACACATTGGTTGTCCTCAGCTTTCTGGGTTTGGTCTTTCTGGGGTGCTTTTTTGGGAAATGGGACGCTGTTTCAGAAGAAACTTGGCTTCTTAGGTAAACTTTTAATACTCTTGGAGCATACCTGAGCCTAGTCTCTGCTTTAGCAGACTCTCAGGGTGTAGGATTTTTTCGGCAACAGGATCTAAATCATGCACCTAAAAGCCATGTTTTGCCAATTCTACAAAGCTGCTCAAAACATACTTGACTTCATCTACGTTTGGAGGACCTCAGCAGCTTGTGAGGTGAGACGGTCATGGGTGGGTAAAGAGCAAGTGACCTATAACCTAGGCAGACTAAAATCATCTCACAAAAAAGAATGTTCCACATGTAAGCACCTGATTTTTATAGATTCCTGGTAGGGTATCTATAAGCAGCAAAGGAAACTCCTCAGATCTCACGTGAACTGATTACAGTGGCAAAAAGATGATCAGAGGTGAGCTCACAAGTGCATTTTACTCTCCTGTTATGTATGATCTGAAGGCTGTTGTGTATCAGAGACACCAACGACAACTACATTTAACTGTTTGGATTTTTAAGACTATTTTCAAATTAAAAGAGGCCAGTCATTAATCATAATTAAACTAGATATAAAACATTTCAAAAAACTAAAAAATCCCAGGAAGATTGTCTGTTTCATGGAGAAAACATGAATGCCCCAACAGCGGGCAACGACAGTAGGGGTGGATTCTCTGAGACACACGTTCAAACCCAACCATTACCAATGGCAAAGGCACAGAAAATGATGTACAAGCACAGAAAAATGGAAATTTCATAGAAAGAGTACTAAGCAGAGAAGCTTTAGAGTCCACAAACTACACATCTTCTGTTAAAGAATGTTTCCACTCCCACATTCCCTCTCAGTTCCATACAAATATTCTCCCTCTGCCCCTTTTTCTAAGCCATTAAAGTAGGAGAAAGACAACTGAACAGTGTGTCTTGTCCCAGTTGCTTAAAGAAAAAAGCCAGTGTGTGACACTCTAAGATTAAAAGCACAAAGAACTAAAACTAGAATCTTTAATTTAGGTTTTAGAGGTGAATGTGCATAGCTTAAACTATATTGTATACTTTAAGAAACTTCTTAAAACGAAAAGGCTCCCTCAAGGTGTGTGAACTAATCTTAATTGTTCTTAGACACCAATCTTAATTTCTGTATCTTTATTCAGTGGAATGGAAAAGTTGCTGGCACCAGTTAAGCACGAGAGGAAAAACCTGCTTCCCTCAGAAAAGATCCCTGAGTCTGCTCAGGCACAAATTTGCCCATCTCCTTCAACAATGGACCCAAATCATCAACACACCAGTATGTTTTTTAATGGTATCAACCAAATGGAATACCCACAGGAAACCAAAAAGGAATATTGAAAACACACAAACAAAAGTTGAAGTTTCAGCAAATGAGAAGAATTTTGAAACGCCTCCTGTTCTGTCAAGTTTGTCCCAAGCCAATGGAAGGGTGCAACAGATTCTTGTTGGTTGGGGGTCTTTGAGAAAAGGTGTATTTGCTCTCCCCACCCAAAGCAGACAACTGCAGGACTGGGAGGAAGCTCTGCAGCTGCTGACACCAATATTTCTACCAGTTCCAATTTCCCAGCTTAGAAACGAAAATAACAGGAACGTGAATTTCACTGAACAGCTGCAGGCTCCAGGGAAGGCTTTGTTAATCAAATTGAAGTCTGTTTAGTTGAGGATGGGGGAAAATGAAATGAAAAGACAGAGGAAGGAAACCTTACATGATCTCAAATGAGCTTTTTTAAGCAGCTGTACCAGAGATCCCAACCTGCCTTTCCACATGAGTGATACGAAGTTATCTAATTTGCTAAACACGAGCGCAAGGGGAGAGAGAAGCAAAGCATCCACTGTTATACCATAGTCTGACAGTTTAAAGTCAGTCTCAGAAGGTTGTTGGGATTTATTCTATTTTTAAATGTTTCCTATGTACACATGAAACAATGCAATGTCAAACATATGAGTTCTGCTTCCCCTCTCTTCATCGGACTTAGGCAGAGCAGTTCTCCACTTATTAACTAATAAGCCTACAATAACATAATAGTATGTCCACTACCAGTGATTTTAAAATGGAAAAAAAATAAACTCGGGTGCTTTTTTGCATTATCAGAATTACCCTCCGGAGCCAGAGAGTCTGGAATCCCTGGCACTGCTCCTAATGCAAGATACATTCGTGCATTGCATCAGGGATGACATTTCCAGTGCCACGACTGGTACCCAAATCTAGAAGTCTCAGATGAGTATAACCTCTCGGAAGCTGAGAACCATATTTAAAACACAGTTCACAGAGATTTATGAAACAGGAGAGAAAGACTCGCTTTATAAAACGTCACAACAAAGCCATACAGCTTTGGTACAAAGCTGGAAAGAAAGTACTTTGACATAGAAGTAGCCAACTTGTGGGGAAACAAAAAAGTATGAGATGAAGCAGTAATTGCAGAAGCGGGCAGCCCCAAGGTATCACAACGTGTAGCTTTGGCAACACAGGCACTTAGAACCCCATTAAACATTTTGCTGGTAAAAAGATCAAAGTATTGTCTCAATCTTAACTTCCTTACCTGAATGTTGAAAATGCAAGCAATCCTGATTGCACATCGTATACCCTCCAAACAAAGAGAGGCGACTTCTGTGTCATCGCAGTCCTGTAGACCCACACTGAATGCAGCCAGAAAAGGTGTCCATGCCAACTGGAATGTATGCAAAACTAAAGTTATTTTAGCAACCTCAGTAATTGAAGAGAATGTTAAGAGTTTCAAAATCTTGCTAAGGTGTGAATTCCATCCTTAAGTCACATCATTAACCAGAAAGTTGCGTTTTTCCAAGAAGAAAATGGAACAGAATAGACATGAGACATGGAAGAGACATGCCAGAGCAGGGTCACCCAGAGCAGGTCCCACAGGAACGTGTCCAGGTGGGTTTGAATGTCTCCAGAGATGGAGACTCCCCCACCTCTCTGGGCAGCCTCTTCCAGGGCTCTGCCACCCTCACAAGAAAGAAGTTCCTCCTCATGTTTAGATGGAACTTCCTATGTTCGAGTCCGTGTTCTCTTCTCCAGACAAAGATGACCCAAGTCCCTCAGCCTTTCCTCATTAGAGAGATGTTCTAGACCCCTCATCATGTTTGTGGTTCTCTGCTGTACCCTCTCCAGCATTTCCCTGTCCTTCCTGAACTGGAGGCCCCAAAACCGGACACAGTGCTCCAGATGGGCCTCACCAGGACAGAATAGAGGGGGAGGATGACCTCCCTCCACCTGCTGGCCACACTCTTGATGCACCCCAGGATGCCATTGGCTTTCTTGGCCAAATGAAACTGTAGTAGAAGCCTCAAAATCTTTAGTATTTTCAGCAAATCCTGTCACCCAGTGTTTTGTATTAAGAAATGATGTGACAGTTTAGGTAAATATCTAAACATGTATCTTACCTTGAACATGGGCCTCACGTGCTCCAGGTGTGTTGCACTAGTGAAAGGTGCCTGAACGTGGCTCACTGCCTCCATAAGAGCTTTAGCTGTTTTAGCCATTTGTTCCATTTCCAAATTATATAGGAGCCTTCTCTGCTTTTCACTAGCAACACCTGTAAACACATTTTTTCCCCCTCTCAGTTATGCATCTTTAACATTGGTGTCTTCAGGAATTATGTTTACTTTCTATAATCACCACACCAGCAAGATATTTCTTTTACAATATAGATAAAATTTAACTTAAGGCAAACCTGCATGCAAAATGTAACCTAATTTTAAACCTTTACGGAATTTTAAGATTTGCACAACAGACATTTCTTCTGCATCACCTCAACTGACAGCATAAATATCACACCCACTCAGTTAAGTTCGAAGTGAACAGAAGTGTCACAGCAATCCATCAGCACAGAAAATAACAATAAAAATAAGTGGATATCCTTTTTCTGAGGGAGAACTACCTTAATCCCTTTTTCATCTCAGTAATGGAACCTCCATCTCATCAAGAAAGTGAAACCCGAGTGTAAGGATCAGCTTCCTTAAAATTACCATAAAAGCATTATGGTAATTGAACAAATATTGAAAATAAGGGATTCTTCCTTCAGATGCAAATTTCCTGTAAGAAATCTGTTTTTAAGGCTGACCTGGGACTTTAAAGGATACAAATTTGACTACATGGGGAAAAAGTCAACTGTTTCTTCAAGTTCTCTGTAGAAAAGCTAGAATAAATAACAACTGAATCCTCACTTTGCGCAAAACACACAAAAATTTCTACCATTTGAGAGAGGAAAAAGTATAGAGAGAGATATTTTTTCCTCAATAGAGAGGAAAAAATGTATAGAGTGCATAAATTAGGGCCCTACAAACCAAATAATGCCAATTTTTTGAAGATAAGAGTGGTTATTGCAGGAAAACACAACAGTTACCTTAGAAACCTACTGTGTTTATTCTGTGCTATGTCTATCAGCACCACTGTTACCTCGTAAAGCCCTCAAATATATTTCCATGCAAAACCTGCCTTCTCCGTGGACAATGTACTGAATACCAGGAATTCAGATGCAAAAGGAAGTGAAAATAAGCAGTTGCACTTAACACAGACTTGCAAGTAGCGTCATGCATTTACATTAACAGGATGAGGATGTGAAATCAGAAATTAGGACTCCTTATCATTTAAGTAAGTGGTGCTTGCTTCTTTCATCTCTCATTTTAGAAAAAGGAGATAACTACATGAAACTGAAGAGTCAACACTTTGAAGAATACAAATATTGCAACTACTTACTTTGTTTACTGGATTTTGTGGGTATTGTTAATTCTTTTGTTTCTTTCATCGAAATCTTCTTGCCAGCTATTTCATTATAGATAGCAGACAAATACTCCTCAGGGAGATCTTTACTGTCATTGATACCTCTGTTCATTTTAATATACTGCTCTTTTGTCATTTTATTCTTAACCTGAAACCCAGAAAGCAGCTATTAGTATCAACAAATGAGGTAAGCTGATAGCAATTACAACGCTGCCTATGAAGCAGCCAAACAGATGAAGTTACCATCAAGGTCAAACCTGCTGATTCAGAAGACATTAGGTATCCAACACATACAAGACCACACCATCAAATCCTCAAAATACTGCAAGGACATGACAACACTCATGAATATTCAGTAGGATCCGCAGATCAATTTGATATATATTACCAAAAAAAAGCATTCTATTAAAAAAAAAGCCATCTACTTTAAACATAGTCCCATAATCTCAGAAGAGTTCAATACTCTCTCCAGATTTTGCTTGAATGAATGATGCTGGCTAATCACTGCAACCTTGAATATTACATACTGTAGAAATGAGCAGTATCTATTAAAATAAAGCTGTGTTATTTTTCCTAATAAACTGAAATCAGGACCAGATTTGTGTTAAAAAATCAATGGGTAAGTAATTACAGAAGTTCTAGTTTTGACTGTAGAATCATAGAATCATCCAGGCTGGAAAAGACCCTTGGGATCATGGAGTCCAACCATCTACTCTACTCTACAAAGTTCTCCCCTACACCATATCCCCCAACACCACATTGAAATGACTCTTAAACACATCCAGGGATGGTGACCCAACCACCTCCCTGGGCAGCCTATTCCAGCGTCTGACCATTCTTTCTGTGAAAAATTCTTTCCTAATGTTCAGTTGGAGCTTGCAGCCATTCCCTCTTGTTCTATCACTAATTACCTGCGAGAAGAGACAAGCACCAACCTCTCTACAGTGTCCTTTCAAGTAGCTGTAGAGACTGATGAGATCTCCCCCTCAGCCTCCTCTTCCTCAAACTAAACAATCCCAGCTCCTTCAAACACTCTTCGTATGATTTGTTCTCCAGGCCCTTCACCAGCTTCGTTGCCCCTTTCTCCACTTGCTCCAGCACCTCAATATCTCTCTTGTAGATAAGATTACTACTGTGAGTGGTATAATATGAAATCAAATCCACATAATTCCTCTTCAACACAGAGTAGGGAAACAATACCTTTCAGGGAGGTCTAACCAAAACAGCTTAAAAACCTCCATATCCACGAAACATGGTGCTGTTACTTAAAAGATGTGGAAACTTAAACTACCGTATTTCTTACATACAAACTGAGGTTAAACTAAACATCAAGGTTTTACAAGCACATCATCACAAAGTCTGCAAGTTAGATGTCTGTAGATTACACAAATATTTTTCTAGGGACCTACCTGTGGACTGTGAAGATCTGTTGTCAACATGATAATTGAGTAAGCTAAAACATACGCAGTGTCTGCACTAGCAAAAAGAGTTTGCCTGAAGGGGAAAAAGGAGAAAAAAGAACAGCAAATTTAACAAATTAGGATATTATTTTTTTTCACTTATTATTCAGCTTTCCAAAGTTCTGAAGGATGGCTTACCCTTGGTTGCATTCTAAGTATCTAGCAGCAAATTTCTCCATCAGGCGATCGATTTTTTGAGCCTCTCCTGGAAGACGGAATCCCTCTAGAAACATGCGCAGAGCTGAAACAAAATCCTTTCCTGAGAAGTCGTGTTGGTCTACATAGGCATACATGACTTCTTTGTTAAACTTATCATTGTCTCCCAGGAACTCCCCAACCTGAGTCTAAAATAAGAAGAGAAAAGACAAACTAGAGCATTCACACTGGAAAAAAAAATAGTAAATAAGAACAACGGAGTCACACTGTCCATTTGCCTCATGAAAGGAGAGGTCTGTATGCAGTTGACAAAGACCTATCAGCTCTCCTCTACTCTCTAAAGCCATGTATTTTGGCTACATATTCCATCATAAGATTCCTACATCCTCCTATCTGTCTACTTTCCTCCTTCTCTGTTTTTTTCTCATGTACCATTTTTTCCTATTAGATGAATTCCACATGTGCACAAGACAAAAGTTAGTATTACCAATGACTGTTCTGTGCCACAATGATTTTTGCAGTTAGGAACTTCGTTACTACGGGCATGAAAAGCTTACTAAACTCAACTTTATTCCTGCTAGAGTACACATCTCAAACAGAAGCAAGTGATGCTCAAACATAAATAGCTGGTGCTCAGATACATCCACGTTGATCACTGCCAATGCAACCCAGTACAGTGAAAAATACTGTGCACTCAGATAAAGATGCTTGTATACATAAACTGAGGTTAAAATTCTGTTTCAATGGATGATTTTAAGTTGTAATATTGAAATCTGGGCCTTCAGTCACAGCGACATATGCAAACCTTCCCTCAGAAAACAACAGGGATGGCTACTAAGTACAACGGTGCAGATTGCCACTTCAGAAAGCAAAGTTAGTAAGTTGCTTCTAGCTGTGTTAGCAGCTGAGTACAAGTTTGGAGGCAGCTCAAGTAGGTCAGTCTTTTCCTTTACACTTCGCTGAACTGCATGCAGGATGCACATAGCACACATAAACTCCAAATTCCTTGAGCTTACAAATTTTGAAAGAGAGAAACATTTCCTTTTCTTCATCATACAATGATGTTATGCACCTCAAAACATTATCATGTGATTTGTAATTAAACATAAGAACATCAACATGAGCAAAAATATCAGGAAAACAGTTTTCTTACTGAATCTAATCTCTCCTCTTGATGCAAGAACTGAGCAATATCTTCAGGGGTAGTGCCAAGCATTCCTTGCTCCTGCAGGTACTGAATCCCCCTCTTTGGTTTCTTATTGAATCTGTACAATCAAGATCAGGATGGAATAAGAGTTAACCCTTTTAACCCATGCACAAAGCCTTACCAGCTTCAGTAAAAAGATTCAACACATTTGGATGAGGTATTGAAAAATTCTATGTATTAAGTACTTTTCCTTTATCAAACTGCACATTAAACAGGAATAAGCTATTCCCTTCTATGATTATTCCCTTCACCATTGGATGGTTTTATGTTTCTTCATTTCCTTTGAAAGCATCCTCCTCTCCCTCTTTGCTACCTAACTGCCAGCACAGCATCCGAGCAGCTCCCAGCACAGAGAGCTGAACACTGTCATTTATGCTGGCACTTGTGAAGGGGAAAAAAAAAATACTCCATAGAAATAGCAAAGTCTTGGCTTGGAAAGAAACAATTATGTTCTGCTGCTTTTTGTTTTAATCTGTATGAAACAATCAAGAAATCCAGGAGCTGGTGGTAAGGATGGAAATGTACAAGACAAGGAATCGAGTCACTGGAAGAATCTGGAACCCTAAAGGACTAAGTCCTCAGGGATCTGAGAATTATACTACAGATAACGTTTATTTTTGCATAAAGTGACCTGACTGAGGAGGAAAGGTGACAAGCCTGAAATCACACGGAAGATTCACATCAGACTGCACTGAGAAATTATACTGTCCTCCAGTTCTAATTATGAGAAGTTCATTAACCAGAAGGAAGCATCAGCATAAACGCTTTCATCAAGTAACGTGTACGCTAAAACGGGTCGTATTCAACTGACCACATGAGTTCAATGTTCTTTTTATCCAAATACAAAACTCTTATTTTTAAACAAGCAGGTCTGGAGAAAAAAAAAGCAAACCCATTCAGAGTACTCATCTTCTAGCTGTGAGGAATTAGGTTAACACAAAACACTGTTGACAGGCTCCAAAGGGGACACCATTCAGCACTCTTTCACCAGAGGAAGTGCTGTTACATCCAGAGTTTTTTTCCTAACACAAGATGAGTATCTATGAGGAGAAGGAAGAAAAACCCAGGAATCTTCATAGCTCCGAAAGAATCCACCCTCCCATGGGTGATAAAAGGGCACTCACAAGTCAATTCCTTGTTCTATTATTTCCTTTTGTTGCTTTAGGACCTCAAACTGCTCTGGGTTGTCAGTGCCAGACATCTGTGTGCTGTAACTGCCAATTCCTGATGAAGCGGTAGAATCCAAGGAATTTAAGCTTCCATATCTGTTAATTGTCTCAGGGTGTTTGGTTTCATTGCTGTCCTGTTCTGTGGGCTTTTCTTGGCCTATAAATTGGAAAAGATGACATACGTACAAAATACATACAGCGACAAGAAATTAAAACCACAGGTTCTTCTTCAAATCCTCTCTGAAGGTTTCTAAAGCTCACAAGGGTCATCTTCAATGACCTCTTTATTTTTATAGAAATATTCTGCTTTGGTTTTGGTTGGGAAAATAACACACACACAAACCCCCCCACTACAACATATCAAGGAGGATTCTGTCAGTCCATTAAATTCCCCAAATTTAAGACTTAAATTTCGGGTATTTAATTTAAATTACAACTAATATTTGTAGGCACTTTGGGAAAAAAGTATACAACTTAGAAACACAATTACAGAATCACAGAATGATCTGGGCTTGGAAGGGATCTCTGGAGATCAACTAGTCCAACCCCCTGCCAGAGCAGGTCTATCCAGAGCAGGTTGCACAGGGATGTGTCCAGGTGGGGTTTGAATGTCTCCAGAGACAGAGACTCCACCACCTCCCTTGGCAGCCTCTTCCAGGGCTCTGCCACAGTCAAAGGGAAGAAGCTCCTCCTCATGTTTAGATGGAACTTCCTACACTCAAGTTTTTGTCTGTTACTTCTTCTGTCACTGGGCACCACTGAAAAATGATGGTCCCCATCCTCCTGACACCCACTCTTCAAGTATTTATAGATGCTGATCAGGTCCCCTTCTCAGTCTTCTCCAGACTAAAAAGACCCAAGTCTCTCAGACTTTCCTCATCAGAGAGACGTTCTAGGCTCCTCATCATGTTTGTAGCCCTTTGCTGTACCATCTCCAGTAGCTCCTTGTTCTTCTTGAACTGGGGAGCCCAGAACTGGACACAGTGCTCCAGATGGGCCTCACCAGGGCAGAGTAGAGGGGGAGGAGGACCTCCCTCAACCTGCTGGCCACACTCTTCAGTGTGTGGCCAGCAGATCTGTCAGAACGTTCTTTTTATTTTCAAGTCCAATGCTACTTTTGATCTGACCTGAAGCACAGTATTCTAACTTTTTGAAATAGAGTGTCTAAAAGTGTTTATGATCAGACAAGCCAAGGAGTTTTGCTCTCCATTCACATTCTGTTGTACCAACCAACTCTAAAAATGTTATTACTACACTCAAGTGCCTGATTTGAAAATTCTGTCACAATCAGAAGGTAGTAACTTTCATCTCAGGCCAGATGGAAACATGATTAAATTAAATAATGATTAGTTGCTTCACTGCTTACAACAGTGAAAGTTATATACTAATAAATAAAAAAATGCTCTCCATCCAGTTTGCTTCTCTAAAAACTTAAATCAATATGAAGCTAGTTGAAATTAGGGAAGCTTCAAAGTAAGTTCTGCGATCTTTTTAAAATTAGAAATACAGAAAATAGCTGGATTTATTAATTTTCAGCATAGCAGCTTTCTAGAAATTTATACAATTAAGAAAATACAACTTGGAGAACTCATTCAAATGACATCAATCCTAACTTACCAATATTTCTACCAAAGAAAAAAAGTAAGTTCATCCTCTCTCTTTTATCAGTGCAAGAGGTTTTACCAATCTGGACACTTTAACTATCAAAATAGTGGGAAAATCCACTAAACTCCTCTTCACTAAAGCTGGAAGAAACACATCTCATGTCTTACCAAGTGTTGTCTGAGAATTGGGATTTACGTATTGATCTTTACTCCACTCCACCATGCACTTCAAGATCGATACTAAGCATTCCAACCCTTTTTTTCTCAAACTTAATTCCTAGAAAAGATTTCAAAAGCAGTACGTTAGTGGAATGAAGAGTTCAGTCTTGATCTTTCATGCCAAGAAACATGTAGCTTCCTAAAGTTTGGTGAAATTTTTACCTGAACGTTGGACATGCCAAGTTCTTGGCTCCCCCTTCCTTGAGCAATCTTTGACAGGTCATTAACCAGCCTTTCAAATATATTTGCTGCATTTAAATCACAGTCATAGTTCACGTAGATATCCACCACACTCTGGGCATCTATAAACAAAGTGACACAATTAAACACGGATGAAAACCTTGGTCATTCAATGAAAGGCAAGTAGAGTTTTGTTCTTTAGCATAAAAATGTAAAAATTAGAAGTAAACGGTCCTTAATACCTGCACATATCCTTGTCAGTGTTTGTATAACCATCCATTTATGATCAAACGAGCTAGTAGATGTTTCCAAGATATACAGGAAAATTTCTTTGAAGAAAACCTAACAAATATTCCAGGAAGAGGAAGAAAAGAAAAATAACATCTATTAAAATTACACTCACTAATTTCGATGGCCAATATTCTGACATAACTCTGAGAGCAGCACTTTAGAGGTACAGGAGATAATTTTTTTTTAAAAAAAAGAGGAAATGCAAACTTATGCTCAACACATTAGGAATTCAAAGTATTATTTATGGAATTCTGGAGTTTTGTCTAGCTGAAAAATTAGGTTTATATTCTCATCACTCAAAATCAGAAGAACTGGGAACGATGTGAAGTCCTGGTGGACAATTTAGCCTAAGAAGAAGTCTAAGGTGTTGCTAAGAGTTCATTTGGGATTCTGAAAGGAAAAGTATTACCTCACCACAAAAGATTTTGTCTATGAGATGATGATATCATTGCACAAACATAATAAACAGCCACTTCTGGCAATTTAAAATAACAGACTTTCATTAGAAGGGAAACATCTTGACACTTAAGAATCACTCTACAGTGTGGGATTACAGGAAGAAGGGCACTGGTCAGGCATTACATTAAAAATGCATCAGGTCCTTTAATATGGAAGTTACTCTTCCTTAAAGGATATATTAGTTTTCCCTAAAATAACTTTAATACAGATGCTTTTGTTTGGAAGAGATTACTTCATCCCTTGTCAATTAGTTTCTCACCAGATCCATTGGTATTTCAGGCAGACTATATCAACTGAGCATGCTTAGGGCAGGCTTGTTCTCATTTCTTCCCTACGCAGCAGCAACTGCTGTAACAGCAAATGAACTCAAAATGTGAGCTGCTACATGGCATCACATCATCCTACACAGCATCACATCACCACCCTGCACAGCTCAGAGCTCACCTCCTCAGAGCCAGCTGTGGCTACCAAAATCCTCCAACGTATCACACAATCGTAGAATGGTTTGGGTTGGAAGGGACATTACAGCTCATCCAGTTCCATGGGCAGGGACACCTCCCACCAGACCAGGTTGCTCCAAGCCCCATCCAGCCTGGCCTTGAACCCTTCCAGGGATGGGGCAGCCACAGTTTCTCAGGGCAACCTCTTCCAGTGTCTCATCACCCTCACAGCAAAGAATTTCTCCTAATATCTAATCTAAATCTTCCCTCTTTCAGTTTAAAACCATTCCTCCTCATCCTATGACACCACTCCCTCATCAAGAGTCCTTGCCCATCTCTCCTGGAACCCCTTTAGGGACTGGAAGGGGCTCTCAGCCTTCTCTTCTCCAGGCTGAACACCCTCAACTCTCTCAGCCTTTTCTTACAGGAGAGGTGCTCCATCCCTCTGACCATCTTTGTGGCCCTCCACTGGGTCCGTTCCATCTCCTTCCTATGCCAAGGACACCACAGCTGGACACAGAGCTCCAGGTGGGGTTTCACCAGAGTGTTTTTTCTAGAATGCTGCTGATCTGTCAAGCCATCAACCTCCTCTTCTCTGACAGCAGCACACAAATATCAAAATATTGAACTACCCTTGTTTTGAATATTAGATATTCCCTTATATCACAGACTTTTTACAGAGATTCTTCTGCTATTAGCCAGGCAGAGATAGCATGAGACTAATTTTGCTTGAAGTGGCATGTTGGGGGAAAAACAGCGACACTGATTTTTAAGCAGCTTTGATGGTAAGCTATTACCTCAAGCAAAATGCACTAACATTTTATTGGTCTCTTTAAAGAAAAAGAGGCACACAGCACAATCCCAGTTACTAGGCTTAATAGGGAAAGCATCCCTACGAAACATAAGGAGTTCCACACGTAACAGATCAAAGACTTTTCAAGCACTTAAATATACTCAAGAGTACTAGACTGATTTCAGCCATAACTTTATGCAAGCCAAACAGAGGATGACATAAAATTTTAATAAAGGTCATTCTATGAGCAATCCTTAGTTACATATTTGCTGTTTTCTGATTTTTTTTTTACTGAAAAAAAAGTGATGTTATATACCCTCTGGAATCAGTGAGATTTGGTAGAGAATTTAAAAACAGAAATCACTGATGGAGCAGAGAAAAAAAAAATCAAGTATTAAAATTAAACCCAAACCTAAGCAAGGAGACAAATTAGCTAGAAGCATACTATGGAGGCACTTTAGGTGTCTATGCTTCCAAGACAGAGGTGACTTCTTGCTTCTGATGTCAACTTTGGCCAAGCCCATCTTGCAATGCTCAGCTTCTCAAACCCAGTACTAGTTATATTTCAGATTTTAAAGATGCTGTCTATCGCTACGTTACAGAGTTAAGGGTTTATTACTAGCATATCAGAAAAGGAAACCGGAAAAGAGCTAATTATTTAGCTTGGTCAACTGAAAATAACAGTTTTAAGATAGCTCATTCACAGTTATCCAAGGGTGGCAATGGTAAATACAGCTAAACAACACTCCAAATCTCCTGGTACCTAGGATTTGATTTGCAGCAAATATATTCACTGACCCACCCATTTAGAAACACAATTAATGTATGACTCAAACTATTTTAACATTCAGCATCAGCTGAGTGTTTAAATCAAAGGACCAAGGGAGGGTCACTTGCAACAGAATCTGAAACTATTATTTTAAAATAGGCCAAAAATTTCTTGCACAGATGAAGAATGCAGCCTCAATCCCAAAATATAAAGATTTTGCATATTATAGATCAGAGCATATGGCTCTCATTACTTCTCCAAGACACAAATTGAATATGAAGTTATCTACTTGTCTACCCACATCTTCTCAATAACCTTTAGGATCAGCAGCTGAAAGAAAAGGAATTCTTAGCTCACCACCAGGAAAAAGAGTAAGCTGTTGTCCCTCGTACTCTGTAAGAGATGGATATTTTGGCAGCATCAAGCTTTTGGCTTTTGTATTTGTGAGGAGGAAATACAGCCCTGCTACGTGGTGACAGTCCTAATTTAGCATATTCTAGAAGGTGATGCAATGGTCTAGGATACCCTATATCCAATTTTCCTCTGCTATGTCTTCATTTTCTGTTTGGAATTTGGGGAAAGCATGGCAGTGATGGAAACTCATCAAATTCCTGTCAGGGAAGCCGGATTGCTCTGCATTTTACCACCTACACGCTGACTTGTGAGCTCTGCAAATACACAGTGAGTCCAACACGCTCTGGGAAGCAGGCTGTGCTCAGCCCAGCCTGTCTGATGTTCTGAACATCACACACCCAGCTACAGTCCTGTGGAGCACACGGTTTGTCTTGAAAGTCTTCAAAACATATCATATTTTAAAGACGTATTCAATAATCAACCACCTAACCTGCAGTTCTATCCAAGGTATGCTCAAAGAAATACTGGAAGTCATCATAGAATGGTTTGGGTTGGAAGGGACCTTAAAGATCATTGAGTTCCAATCCCCCTGCCACGGGCAGGGACACCTCCCACCAGACCAGGCTGCTCAAAAGTTGATGTTAATGTCTATTATTAAGCAGCAAAATAGCCTAGTTCTTTATTGGGTACTTCATTTCATGGTAGTTAAAATATCGTGGAAATTTTTTTGAACAGCCCCACAAAAGTTTTCCTACACTTTCCATTTCACCAAACAACACTCCACAAGTGTCACACCACTTTCGATGCTACAGAGCAAATCTTATTTAATCTCTAAGTATTCCAAAGGAAACACCACTCTTCTATTTTCATGGGGCTTCAAGGGCATCGTTACAAGCAAGTCCATTACCAGTGGGTGTAAAAGCACCAGAAGATCTGGTAAGACTTACATCGACACTGAGGTTCAGAAAGGAAAAGAAATTCAAGCTACACACAAATCTAAGAAAATGTGCACTGAACATCTTCCCCTCCCCAAATTAGAAATTCATGTAACGTACCTCAATCTGCATCTTTAGGTGAGTCTTAAAGTTTGAGAGGAGGGTAAGAAATATGGAAAGTGAAAGTTCAAAAACTTCTGGGACTGATGAGACTCCATTTTTCGACAGTGCAACACAAAGGTACTGCTTAATAGCGTTAATGAACATCTCGTTTGTCCTGAAGACGGGTCCTGCGTTTTGCAGAATGGACAGAAGTAACTGCAGTGAGAGAATCTTTGATCGCAGTTCATGAGATCTAGAACAAAACAGCACAGAACATCAGCTCAGTGCGAGTTATGAAACATAAAACATTCTCTCTTGAAACACAAAAAATCATTGCAGTGTGTGTTTTAAGTGGAACGTTCATGAAATAAACTCAAATTTGACACAATCTGGTCTAGGAAGAGTCATAAAAAGATGTTGATCTCTACTGTTGAGTAAATAACTCCTCAGGCAAGAAGGTGGGTAAGAATAACATCTTCCATTTAACGTTTCTCTCCTACTATCAAGTCACTCTCTCTTCTGGAGCACAGCACCACAGAGCAACAGCAACAACAGGCAATGCTGCCCAACTCGGCCAGAGGATAAAGGGAGTGTTCTTTCCTTTTAATGGATTTTTGGAAGATGCCATCCAAAATATCCAGCCCATCTACAGAACCCAAACTACCACAAGGTGGAAATGCCTCCTCTGTTTCCACCAGCACGGAAAGAAAGTTGAAGGACCACAAGGACAGCAGCTGTGCTTCCTCCCAGCACTGAAATCTCTTTCCTCAACTACAGTATTTGATATTGTTTATCAGTCAACTGGCCCCATCCCACTCCAAGAGCAGCTAAAACACGTAACATGCCTATTTTAAGCAGGGTGATAGCAAAGTCAGGCAACTGCAGTGTTACCATCATGCTTCTCACAGGGCAAAGTAAGTTATAATTGATGGCAGAACAGTGCTGGTATTTATGTTTAAAAAAAAAGAAAACCAAACCAACAGCCAAAAAAAAAAAAAAAAGCCAACCAAAAAAACCCCAACCCAAACCACACACACAAAAAAAAGTGTAATGGAAATCTGCAACTATGAAAATACAATGAAATTTAAACAGTGGTGAAAGCATTGTCTCCTCATGATGCTCCTTCCTACTTGTGAACATCTTGGAAAAGACTGTATTGCTCCTGAAGAGCTCGTACAGACAAGAATGGCTTTCCCAAGTTCATAGATTTTGTTGACCCACCACCCACTGACAGCCCAGTTATGAAACACAAGGAACAATGACAGGAAATTTTTCATAGAGCAGAGCCCAGACCTTGCACAGCTGTAGGGAACCCAATGAAACAATCATCTTGGATGCAAAAGGATCAATTTTTGCATCATTTTCCATCACATGCCCAGACTAGACTACGCTATGAAACTTAAGAATTTAAATATGAAGAGAAGTTCAATCATAAATAAAATACTAAATACTATCTACTCCGAGCAAGTGTCAGCTCGTGACTGAAGTCCTAACCTGCTGGCCTTACTGCTTCTCTATGATGTGTAAAGTCCACTTAATTTAAACAAGTTTAAGGACTAAAAAGCAATTAATGAGTGAACCTCCAAGACATTTCTCCCCCATCTTATTTTATTCCAGGGAAAAAGGAGATAAAGACATTAACCACATTTCCAGGAAGCACAACTGTGACCTGAGGGTAAAGCTCCGTGCCCAGTTTAAAATTTAAAACTATTTTCATTAAAGACTTCATAGCTAATTTTACATAAAGAGGCAGATAAGACTTTTTAAAAACACTGTAGATGTCCTACGCCTCCTCTTCCAATTACAGCATGTTTGCAGTAGTTCAAAAAGCCATCAGTGACTCAGAACCACGGATAAATTCTAGGCACTTCTCCAAACACAGGATGTCTTCAAATGCCTTCACAGCTAAATCCTGCTGCCCTAAATGCCGTTTCCTCCAATTTGTTCCATGTAAAGAGCTTAACGAGCTCCAATACAAATGTGAAGGATTCCATGTGTGAGATGCTCCAAGTGCCTCAGTAGCTACTGCTGCTCTTCCAGAGGGAGTTAATCCATTAAAGCCTTCAATAAATGGACAGTCTTAGTCTCAGAGAGCTGACTAAACCCACAGGGTTTTCATGGCATTTCCCACAACACAAATTCTCAAAAACAGTGAGGAAAAACCTCACGACTCTGTTTTCATTCTGGAATACCCTGACTTTCCACAGTGCATCAGGTAACAATTTGAAAACGGTTCTAAGACTGACATCTCAAAATCCTTTCTACTACTTTTTTTTTTCTCAACTTATTAAAACTATGACACATATCAGTGACTAAATTATATCTTACAGTTTACCTGCTTTAAAAGTTAGACCTTGGAACAGTGAAGTTGATTTTATGTTGAAGAATACCAGACCTTTGACCGTCATCAGAAATCTTTTTGTAGCTTAGGAACAAAAAGGCATCCCTCTCAGAAAATCATTACCAATTGTTCCTAATGTGCAAAACAAGATGCATAGAAATTCTACCCAAGATCAGAAAGGCAAAGCTCTTCACCAACGCTCACAACTAACTCATACTGGCACCCAGCTATAGAGGAGAATATTTGTTTGTTTTACAACAAACAATTCTCTAAGTCCAATGGGAAAGATGGTGTCTTCAGTCACAAGACGGGATTTCCAGAACAGCCAAATAAAACCTTTGTTTTCAAAACATCTGTGCTTTGTTTAAGGACACTGTCGAGGGTGTACAACCTGAGCAAAAGAATGGAACACCCTATCTTGAATTTATCATAACCAGTGTCAGCTCAAATTCAGGAGCTTGTGTTAAGATGAAGTAGAGTTGGGTACAGGATATCCAATACGCAAGAGATGTAAGAGATTTTGGGGCACAAACAGCAATGGTCATAACTGAGGTATTACTTTAAAGCAGAGCAACACTAGCCGAGACCAAAAACAACTGAAGCAGCTGGAAACTTCTACACAGGTAGGAGAGCAGCAGCTGTTGATTTCATAGAATCATAGAATGGTCAGAGTTGGAAGGGACCTTCAAGATCATCAAGTTCCAACCCCCTGCCATGGGCAGGGACACCTCCCACCACACCAGGTTGCTCAAAGCCCCATCCAGCCTGGCCTTAAACACTTCCAGGGATGGAGCATCAACAACTTCACTGGGCAACCTGTTCCAGTGTCTCACCACCCTCACAGTAAAGAACTTCTTCCTAATATCTCATCTAAATCTCCCCTCTTCCAATTTAAAACCATTCCCCCTCGTCCTGTCACTAGACTTCCTGACAAAGAGTCCCTCCCCAGCTCTCCTCTAGGCTCCCTTCAGATACTGAAAGGCTTCATACATATACAAGAAACATTTAAACATAAATTCACCTTTTCAAAGTTTCTGTTTGTTTTGGTTTTTTTTTACCATATCATTATTTTCTCAGTAATGAAGAACTCTTAAAAATATTAAAATATTTTATCTTTTAAATAGAAAAGATTTGTTACGAGAACTCATTAATTTTACGTACTTTGGATCTGGAGGTCCATCTGACAGGGGCTTCATGGAGAGTTTACACAGTGACCTGAATACAAGGAAGGCATCCTTTTGTAAAATGTGGGAAAACTTAGCACCAGGGGTAGGTCCTGAAGAATTTCCAGATTCCTAAAGAAGTTAACATATTTCAGTATTCCATTTTGCATTAGCAGGGTGTGTAGGGAAATCCCCACCTCCTAGCAACAAGAAGTTAACATATTATACAAATACAACCAATTCACTACAGCTTTATGGTCTCAAGATTAAACTAAAACAAAGCAAAATATTCTGCTTAAAAGGAACAAACTCAGTCAAAAAAAATAGTTGCCCCCTCACTAAAAAGTAAGATTTAATTAAAGACTGTCGTGAAATTAGGTAGGTCAAGCTTAAGTAAGGTAACTTGCAGTGAACTGCCTTCAGATATTTAGAGTAGATAAGGAGTTTAAAATAAAAAACTCCAAAATCGTGACATTTTAATAGAATGCAAATAGGTACATATCTGTGTAAAATTTCTATGGTACAATCATCACCCTATTACTTACTTCTTGCAATTCTGTATTGTTGTTCCTTATGTAAGCAACAGGTTTAATTTTAATCTTCTATTTGTATGGCATGTGTGCCTGTAGCTTTTTAAGCTTAAAATCTGTTATTCCCAAACCCAATTAACTTAGCAGACTTTGAGAGCAGACACCCTCTGCCAGGTGATAGCGCAGACGTGCTGATATCTGATACAACAGGGGTGTATTTTCACATCCTTTTGTTAATGAAAATCAAATCCTCTCAGACATGGAATGTTTTATCTGAAGCCACTGCAGTAATATCATGCTATAGGCTTGAAATTTCTATTTATCACTTGGAAAGAGCTCGCTGATACTATACAAGTATATCTATAATTGCCTATATTCTTCACTCTATACATTCATAGAATCATAAAATGGTCAGAGTTGGAAGGGACCTTCAAGATCATCAAGTTCCAACGCCCCTGCCATGGGCAGGGACACCTCCCACCAGACCAGGTTGCTCCAAGCCCCATCCAGCCTGGCCTTAAACACTTCCAGGGATGGGGCATCAACAACTTCCCTGGGCAACCTGTTCCAGTGCCTCACCACCCTCACAGGAAAGAACTTCTTCCTAATATCTCATCTAAATCTCCCCTCTTCCAATTTAAAACCATTCCCCCTCGTCCTGTCACTAGACTTCCTGACAAAGAGTCCCTCCCCAGCTCTCCTGGAGCTCCCTTCAGATCCTGGAAGGCTGCTCTCAGGTCTCCCCGGAGCCTTCTCTTCTCCAGGCTGAACAGTCCCAGCTCTCTCAGCCTGTCCTCATAGGAGAGGTGCTCCATCCCTACATCCCTACACTGAATGCCAGTCTTATAGTTTTCCAGGAGCACTTCAAAAAACAGGGAACTGGGTTCTCTAATCTTGGAACAGTGTACTCTATGGGGCAACTAAAAATATACTAGGATAAAAAAAGCATCATATGCAAAATTTACTTACAAAAAATTAATTTAAATAGTACATCAAAAAAGAGTAACACTTAGAACATGACTAAATACTTGAAATTCATCCGAGTAATGTATTGTATGGAATTATATTGAACACTCTCTGCACAAGTGTTGGGCAACATTTAAAACATGCTACTTTTTTCAGTATTGTCTAATTGAGAACTGTCTGTACCTGAGTATCGTTGGAAGAGACAGATAATCTGTCATCAGGTAAAGATGGTGTATAAGCAACAGAAATTGGAGTCCCTGGAATTCCATTTGCCTGAATGTTTTCACTGTCGCTGCCATCCTCTAACGTTACCATTGTGCCATCACCACCTGCACCTTCAGCACTCCCTTCCACATCTAGCAGAAAAGATGTAAAAGTTACAAACGTTATGAAAGAATGCAAATTAAAGAGAGCTTTTAAATCTAACATTTAAATACTAGAACAATCACAGGCAAAGTACCAGAAGGAGGAGCTTAAGGCAGAATCTACATGGCATTATAGAAATAAAAAAATTCCAAATATTCTCAATTGGGAGTAATGAAAACCACAATAAAAAAAAAAAATCACTTGCAACTTTACATTTCTAAGCTCACCATTCTACCAAGTTTCCCAGAAGTATTGGGGGAGGGAAGTCACTGATTTGATACACACATTCTAACAAGCTGAAAAATGTAGTGCTACATTGCACCTGCAGACACCATCTCATTTCTGAAGAGTTTATGTGGAAACTAAACATGAAAAAAAAAGTAGTAAGACTTTGTATTTGAAAAGAACATTATTTCTTTTCTCTCCAATGTATATCATACACTCTGCCCAATTAGATAGTGTAAATTACATGAAATCTTGTCAATTTTACTAATAATACACAGCTAAGATCAGACATGTTTTCTTCAACAGTGTTATTTAAAATAATGATGTACTTTAGTTAAACATTTAAAAGTGTCAAAGTAAGTCTTAATATCAAGATTTAAAATGCAGTCACTATTGACACGACAGGTGTTAATACCTCCAACTACTATGTTCACCATCTCCTGCACGATACTTTCAACAATTTCTTGTGCCTTCTCTTCACACTCGTTGCTCTCAGCATCGTATGTTCCTCCGTCAGCTTTAGAAAGATCTTCAAAAAGAAAAACAAACCCAAGCAAGTATTAATGAGAAACTGAGAAATGAAGGAGTTATTTTTCTTGTATTTAACATTTAAAAGTTCAATTTCAAGTTTATTAATAGGTGAGCATATGTTTTTTAAAAAAGCCACGTTTGGATGCTTTGAAAATAGTATTTGCAGAACATAAGCATTTCAGTGTTTAACCTGTAAATGCTAATTAATCCACAGGCCTGTGCCAACAAAAGACATCACCTGTGTATTTTCACCTTTAAACACTGAAAACTTACCAGTTTGGAGATTGTATTCTCAAAAACATTCACAGTATTACACAGGTGCAAAGAGGAGTATCTTTGCGACAGTGACTAAGATACTTGTGATAAAATTCAACAGTGCTAATGAGGACAACGGGCATTTTGCATTAGTTAAATAGTTTGAAGATATATGCCCAACTCCAGATTTGTGAGAAGGGGGGAAAAAGACAACCCCTTCAAGCCTTTCTTTTTACAGACCCTTTCCCTCCCTCCATGAAACAGAAATACACACTGATTACTTTCTGCAGCTGTGGCTTGGTCGGCTTCTGTCTGTTCATTTTCAGCACTAGAAATATCAGATCCGTTTTCTGCCTCTAGATCTTCTTGAAGGTTCTTGTCCACATCGTTGACCACGCTGTGGTCGAGCTCTCTCTCGTGTTCTTTGGAGAGCTGATCAGCCTGTGTTGGAATATGTCTCAATGGAGGTGACTCAGGCTCATGATGGCTTACTGGAGACTGCTGTAGATGGTGATGCTGCCTGTGTCTTTCCTTCTCCATCTGTTTGGCTTCCTGAAGCTACAAAAACATTCCAATCACACAAGAATTTCACTACCAAAACAATGAGCTGTATACATATTGTATACATCATTTTACAAACATGAAATCTCTGCTGTCTCTGCTTACACAGGGACAGGGAGAGGGAGATGGCTAAACTACACATAGTATAGACCAAAAGATGCCTGTAAGAAAGTTCAGTAAATGTGACAATATACAAGGACTGGGTCCCTCACCACAAAAAAAGACATTGAGGTGCTGGAGCGGGTCCAGAGAAGGGCAACAGAGCTGGTGAGGGGTCTGGAGAACAAGACTTGTGAGGAGCAGCTGAAGGAGCTGAGATTGTTCAGCCTGGAGAAAAAGAGGTTGAAGGGAAACCTTCTAGCTCCCAAGGGTGTAGAGAGGTGGGGGGTTGGTCTCTTCTCCCACATCACAGGCACCAGGACAAGAGGAAACAGCCTCAAGTTGTCCCAGGGGAGGTTCAGATTGGGTATTAGGAACGATTTTTACACAGAAAGGGTTCTTAAGCATTGGGACGGGCTGCCCAAGGAAGTGGTTGAGGCACCATCCCTGGAGGTATTTAAAAGATGGGTTGACACAGTGCTCAGTGCCATGGTTTAGTGATGGCTTTTATCAGTGTTAGGTTGATGGTTAGACTAGATGATCTTAAAGGTCCCTTCCAACCCAGGTGATTCTATGCCTTCATGGAGAAACATCAAGATGGGGTTTTTTTTCCTATTTGAAAGCTCACACAAAGAGGAAACATTGGAGAACTTACAAGTCTTCTGTTAACCTGTAAACAAGTAGTAAAAAGGGAAAGGCTGAAAAAAAATCCCAAAATAAAACAGGAACCCGACTGTACATCCAGGGGAAAAACCAAAACCAGGAGTTAACAGTGAAAAGAGCAGCACTTCCAAAACACTACAGAAGACAGATAGATCCTCAGGAAGAAATCATCGTACTTCAAACTGTAAGACAAAGACTATTTTAGTTTTGCAGTTTCTTGCTCTGGGATCTCCAGAAAAGGAAGGATTTCTTTAACTTGCCTAATGGAGGAGGACAAAAGACACTGAAGTGAAACCAAAGCAGGTTGTCCTTTGAGGCAATGCTCTAAGGACTGGCTTTCTGTCCCTGCAGAGCTTAGTGTTTACCAGGTTTTGTAACTTTTTATACTTTTCTTTTGGCTACTGTGATCTCAGCCCTTAAAAACTTTCTATGCTGCATCTTTTGAGGTGCTACAATTCCCCAAAGAGCTCAAATAATTCCTTCTAGCATTTGTTAGCCATCATATTAAAATAACTGCCCCAAGGGTGCAAAAACAAGCAGAGTTACTTATCAACTTGCATAAAGACAAGATTTATGGTTTGGCAAAAAATGAAGATATCCTTCAGCAATAATCCTCTATATTAAGCTGCTTAGAAGGACAGCAACTGCACAGATTTCTCAAAGCACTCAAGTATTGCCTGGCTTTTGCCCTGACTTATCATAAATAGGATGTCTCATAAATCTCGTGTGATGTGATGGCACCACGTCCCAATGCAGCTGCTTCTGAAAGCAGTAAAGAGAGTACTACATATTCTTAAAGAAGACTTTCGTAGTAATACAGCAGAATTACTTCCAGAAGTATCCAGGAATTCAGCCAGATCTCAAATTTGGGCATCTGCTTCTTTCTCTCTTTGGGGTTTGGGTTGTGGTGTGTTTTTTTAATAGAATTTGGACAATTACTTTGCCTTACTGAGCCTTACTATCAGCAGCAGAAGGCACAGGGCATACACTGAGGTCCTTGCTGACAACTCTCAACAGCAGTTTCAGTGACATGTAAATATCTGTTAGTGACCACTACAGATCAGAATGTTAAAAAATGTAAATGATTACATGACTGTAAAGGTTTTTTGGTTGTTTGTTTTGGGTGTTTGTTTTTTCTTCTTCTTCCTTTTAACCATGAAGTACTTCTTCATAAACACTGTAAACTCCCTGTTTATCATCACAACAGCACTGGAGCATTTCACAAAGGCTGATGTACTCCACATGTGCTCCTGTGCAGGTAGCCTGGCATCTCCTGACAATAAAAAACAAAGCTGAATTCATCCATTAAACAAAGAGGGCAAGTACGAGATGTTCAAATCTTATATATCACCCCCAAAACACATTTCACACCTATTTTAGAGTGCAAAACAGAAAAAGAGATGAGATTCTTTTTCTTTTTTTTTCAGAAGTAAGTTAGGAAAGCCAAGAAGCTTTAATAATAATGACAAAACAAATCTCTCAACCTCCTTTTCAGAGCTGGTTTCTATATAAAGACACTGAGATACTCACGGCTTGATTTTCCATACGTGCAAAAATGACATTCAGCATTTGTGTTAGAGTGGCCTTGGCTGTGGTTTGATTGATGAGATTTTTGCTTGCTAGGTAAATATTGTAACATGTTCTTACAGCTTGTAGCACAGTTCCTTCGTGGATTTCTATATGTTGAGATGTTACTGCAGTGAGTAAAGCCTGAAGGAAAACCACACACATATATATTTTCCAGTCAAAACTTTTTTCTTGTGAAATAAGTTGCGAATGAATAAATATCAAAGTTTATACATTTAAAATATACCTAAGTACTTATCTTGAACTCTGCTTTAATTAAGTTTTACCTTATACCCTTGTAGCCATATCAGAACATCATACACACATATCAGTTACATTGAATTGAGAGTGTTTTTAATCAACACACCCAGGGAATACATATTTTATAGCACATAACAGCAAGAAGTAACCAATGGAGGTACCAGACAGGCAGCTAATAAAAGTCATCCTAGTATTTTCTAGACACAAAACATAATGTTGGACTACGTCTTAAAATCTCAAAAGTAATCCAAAGGGTCCAAAAGTTGTTTTACAAATAAAGCAAACGGGAAGAATGAAGACTGAGTATGAGATGAGGCAGTTATAACTGGGACAACTACCCTTTCTAAACACCTGGATGCCAGAGTATAGTGTTGTCCTCTCTGTAGTGATTCACTTCTTTTTTCCCCATTTGAGCTAGCACCTGCTTCTTTTTACCAAAAAGAAAAAGGCAAATAAGCCTCTGAAAGATGAATAAGCCTCTAAAAGATCAGCTAACACAGAAGTAAGGAACACATTGTCTCTTATGTGAAACAGAGGGAGGCTGGATTAAAGAGCAGAAATAGAAGCAGGTGAAGGCTGAGGACAGGGCATGAAGATGTTGCCAGAGATACGTGTTGGAGAGCAGAAGGAAAAGAGCTGGCCCACAACAGAACAAACACGTTTATGGTAATCACTGCACTCCAGTAGAAGAAAACAGGGAATTTTACGCATTAAAGACTTTGACAGAGTTCATGATTTAATGAGATGTTTACAGTCACCAAGAAAGAACTGGACACACTGGAAAGTTTATACTTTAGTAAGTTTATCCCAGTTAAAACCAAAAGTTATTTTAAGGGTTGTGCAATTTACTCATCAAACCATGCCTCATTTCTCTCACTGACATTGGCAGCACCTCTGTCCACACACAGCATGAACAAGTGGACAAAGAATATCTATTGCTCACTCAAACCCTTTAAAAAACAGCTGAAGAGGAGGAAGAAAATCAAAGCCCCACCTCAGGGAGCTGCAACTGAACAGACTTGAATTCTGCTCCTGTCTTAAAGTCCCTTCTTATTCTGCCTGTGGTGCCTCAGTTGTCTCATCAGTGGGCACAGGGAAGTACATACATGGACAACTGCAGTTACATTTCTTATTGGAGAGTGCATGTTCTTACCTGCATAACCACTAAACAGCTCTCACACCACATTCTACAAACCAGTACTGCCTAAATACCCACTAAAAGTGTTTTTTAAAGATTTTTTTTTTTCCAAAGCACTACTGCTTGGGCCCGACACAGTAAGTGTTCAGATATGGTTAACATTTCTTCCCCCAATTTCAAAAGATTTATATGCTCCTGGATTTTTTAACTGCCTTAACAGCCTGAATTTCCCAAGTTTCTTCAGTATGCTTGTTACTACTAGAACTTGATTCTTTTCACACCACCTGAAAAAGGTGATGATGAGGTGAGGAAATGTTTACACACACACATACCTCCTTAACATATTAATCCAAATTCAATGAATAATTACATCTTCCACAAAGACTGAGAAAACAGTCTTTCCAGCAGGGCATCTCCTTGCAGTTATCTAACTTTAGACAGAGTTCAACTTGGCTCCAGAGGTCCCGACATTCACTTCTTTGGGTTTCTTTTCTCCTCAGCCACTAGAGACAATGAACTCTACTGACTGAAAATGCTTATCAGTTTACAAACATGTTTAGTAACTTGGATCTTTTGCTAATATCTTTCCAATTTAGAGCCATACTTGGCCTATTAGTACGCTCATTTCATGTCTCAGTGCTGTTTCTCCTCCTCTACTATTAGAATCAGGCAGAAATTTGAGAATGAACATGAGAGAGGAAGTGCTTATTTTCTGACAAAATTCTTCCCTCTCAGCAGCTTCCACTTCCACCCTTTAAGTATTTATAGGTGTTGACCAGATCCCCCCTCAGACTTCCCTTCTCCAGACTAAAAAGGCCCAAATCCCTCAGCCTTTCCTCATCAGAGAGATGTTCTAGTCCCCTCATTATGTTTGTAGCTCTTTGCTGTACCCTCTCCAGCAGTTCTCTGTCCCTCCAACTGAGAGCATGAAATGCAGGCCAGGACAAGGGATGGAATAGGACAATGTCCAGGAGCAAAGCCAGGAGGGGAAAATGCCTCTCTGCAGAGGTGAGAACAGCAAAGTACTGCAGCAGCTCTGATGACTGCAGAGTTACAGCATTAGGGTGCTCTCTTCTACCACATTAAAGATTTGCTGCTCAAGCCTTCTTGCAGTTGAGTTCCCACTCCCTCTGGTCACACTTAGCTCATCTGTTTTCATCCACTATCCTCACTGTGAGCTAAGGAGAGATGATTAAAGAAAAAAAAGCCTACTTTTCTGGACACCTCCCCTTTGCTGTTTTTTAGGCACAGAAGGAAACTTGTACAAACATTATTAGCACTACACCTCATTGCACCTCAGGTTCTTCCACACAAGTTTTCTCTGTCACAAAGCCTACAGAAACGCCAACAGCCAGCAAGTTTTCCTTGTGCTGGAACTCCTAGCTACAATCCTGCCTGTGAGATTTGTTTCCTTGGGCTCTCCTTCCAGTCCACACCTACGTTGTTCTGTATTTGAGAAAAACCTCATTGTCCTGTGCCTTTACGTAGTTACTAAAAAATAAAGCTTATGCCTTTTTATAAACAACCATGGGATGGGTTTGGGAAAGAAGAATCTTCAGGATTGTTTCTTGAGCTATAGATTATCGTATCTCTGTATGACACCCATAGTATTTTTTTCTTTTAGCCTGGAGCATGTTTGCTTATTTAGTGAATTTCTGATTATGTAAAATGAATGTATTAAAACATTAGAGGAAGGATTGCAATTTGTGAGGCAAACCAAACATAACTACATTAACATCAATTCTCTACTAGAAACATCCAGCATCTACCTGGAAACTTGTCACTCCTCTCACACTGAATATTCTGCAGGAACAGAACGGTTATGGTGAAAGAAAGTACCTACAGCCAGGAAAAGGCCTGCCCAAGAGGCAGATGCACCCAAAGGCAGACCTGCCAGGAAGCAGACTTTTCAACTCAGGGTGATTTTTTTCTTCCTCTCAGCCAACTCCAATCATCTTATCTTTGGAAGATTTATGACAGTACAGCCGTCATCTGTTCAGCACAGGCTTACTTTGGGTAAAATACTCATAATTCAGTTGCCTGGGAATTCTCAAGAGCTTGAGACAGTGGCCCCAACCCCTCTCGCTAGTGGATTAGCAACTGGAACCCCCTAATTCCATTTTCTTTGAGAAGAGCTATAGGGTTACTTTTAATTTAATTATTTTTTAAGTCCCAACTAACTTATCACTAAATAATGTCCTACTATAGACTGACTTTTGGAAAAAACACAGGAGACTTAAGTCCTTAAACCACAAAACGAAAAATACATCAAATAACTTTTAGTGATAAATCATTTTTCAATGGAATGACATTATAAAACCCCTATAGAATGCAGTAACATACTCCTCCAAGCAACATCTTATTTGTGAGCAACTGATTAAGGTTATCTCCTGCTTTTTACCATTTCTAAATTATTCAGTCATTTATGCTATACATTTACCACAACTTTAAAAGACTCACGTTCACCTAACTTAGTTTACTAACTTTGAATATCTACAGAAATACACTGTAAGGGTATGAAAAACAGAAAAATTAAGTGTTTTCTCACAGCATGATTTCACATTCAATTTAAAACAGTGTCCTATCCTAGATTCTACACCTGACTTCAGTAATAATGGATCACTAGTTAACACTTAGTATTTGACTAAAACTAGTATTTTTTTTCTACTTGCATCAACTTTATGAAAAAATGATCCACAGTCACAAGCACGTGGTCTTGAAACAGCCCTGAAACACACTGAAGGATTACGACTGTGGAGACTGCAGAAAGAACAAAACTTATGTTCCAGTTTCTCCTGTGGAAGAGAATATAATGAATATAAATTATGTAAGAATATAAAGTTTTAGTTAATCCCTGGAAAGTTCGTTAGATGTTCACAATGAACTGGAATCTAGCACGGAATTAAACGGATGCATATTTTGCAAAACATGGATTTCATGTCCAACTCTGAAAATGTAATCCTTCTCCAAAAAAACAAAATTCCACCTTCAGGTTAAGTAACCATTCCTAGCCATTAACTTAAGATGAAAGCCTAAATATAAAACCTCCTACATCATTATTTCAATTCTCAAATCGTTCTGTAATCCACAGATCCTTTTAATCTCAGCAGGAGGAATTCAGCTTTCTACAATCTTTTTTTTGAAGAAGAAAAATAACCACAGTGCTACACAGCACTGTAGATAAGTAAGTTACTAAGATAGCATTCCACACTGCTGAAACAAAACAGGATATGGAACTGAAGGAGTTTTTTTCTATGAGTCTTGTCAATTTAGAATCTGTTTTCATGAAAGTTTTGTTGCCTTCTTCCTCAGAATTAGATAAACAGTTAATCTCATGGTCCCATCCCTTTTCAAGAGAAAATGGCCAAACAGAAACATAAACAGAATTTCAACTAAACCTCTGCAGGTGCCAATGGGAAGTTTGGACACACAGATCACAAATGCCACAGTTGCCCTATGGCAGAGCAAGCCTAAAGGCAAAAATATTCAATCAAGAGAGGCAGTTTCAAACCTAAGTTGAATAAAGAATTTTTAGTGGCAGCACTAGCCTAATTACTTGCTTGCTTTCTGCCCCAGCAATCTCCACAAGAACAACTGAACAGGAATGTGCCTGGCTTCCTGTCAAAATTACACCAAATCAAATAGAACTATAGGAAGGAGGGCAGGGCAGGGCAGGGCNATTTCTCTGCAGTAAAACAAATACAACATGCAAAATGTCAATACCTGATGACAGGTATATACAAGAAGGCAAGGTAACAAACAGCCCATTCCTCTTAACTAACTTTAATTGTATTCTTTGCTACTGCTCATCATCACAACCATTCGCAGATCCGTGTTTCAGGAGTACAGCATGGTATTTCCACTAGGTGGCTAACTTCTATTAGTTGGCTTGATAACTTCCCATAATAAATACCCATAATTAATGGGTGCAATCAGAAAACTGCTGAGGTTACCCAGAAACACTTAATTGCCCAAACTCCTCACAACATGTTTATACAAGCCATGGAAAGAAACCCCTAAATCTCCTTCAAGGAAAAGTCTGGGACAGAGCAGCACAAAGCTGCCATGGTAACGCCTGACTGCCAGGTCTAATTACGTTTCACCAAATAATTCCAAACTGTTTATAAAAATCCACTGCTTAATTACCACCTTCCCCACTGGGCATGCAGGAATATTAGAGAGCTCCAGAGGTCTGCTGTGAATGAAATTTCACCCAGTGGTCTGTGCACAGGACTTGAGGTGACAACCACGCATTCACTCAAAACGCCATGGGAAACAGCAGGGAAAGGAGCAGGAGAGAGGGATCTTCCATCTCAAACAAACAGGATTGAGAAAATATTTCAAAATTATCACTACATCTACACATTAAACACGTTGACTTTATGTCTTTCTGCTGTCACCATCATAAATACTGAAGTATTAATGGTATTACCTTTATTATTTGTAGCTGAACCCCTTCGTCTGTTTGAGGGCCTTGAAAGCAGCCACATATTGTCTCAATAATTCTATCAATTAATTTTTTGCCTGGAGCTGTACTGTCTGGAGCATTCCCCGTCAAGTGCCCGTATGCTATAAGTTTCTGGAAAGCAGAAAAAAAGCCATTAAAAACTTAAAAAATAACTCAGGTTTTTGTTATAATAATTAAATTCACTTGATAGCTCTAACTTGGCACAGAATCATTAAGCCAGTACATTCTACCCCAAGTCTCATAAAACAGTAAGGGTTTTTTTTTAAATATCCTCCAGAGTTATTCAATTTTCACTCATTAACTGCAACACAAAGTGTGTCAGCAAGCTTAACAGTAATGCTTTTGTTCACCAGTGAACAGTGTTTTAAAACAGGATTTAAAAAACTAACTTGCATCATACTTAGTCGGCACACAAATGCTTTTAATACCAGCTAAACCAGCTGCAAATGCTTTCCATTCAAGCTACGAGCCAGTTTTCTGGTTTTAAGTGCTCAATTATCCTCCTTTCTCTAGGTCTTCAATACCTTGAAACGGAATTTATTACAAAATTAATAAAATCCTCTTCAGGCATGACAGTATCTGCAAATCTTAAAAAATACAAGGAGTAGGGAGGCATCCCAGCGTGAGGGCACGCCAGGCGTGCAGGGGCCTGTCAATGTAAATATATTTTAATTGAGTTCACTGCAGGGCTACTGAGGAGAAGTGAACGGCTGCATTTCATGCTGTACAATTTTTGAAAACATTACAGGAGCCTATGAGGCTTGAGAGACTGCACATCTCAGTTTGAAGATAGCTTGCTGCAATTCTAAATCGCATAAAGTGAATTTGGTAATGTTATACCTGCTGTCTTAGTTCAACTCATAGATTGAGGGATGGAGCACCTCTCCTATGAGGACAGGCTGAGAGAGCTGGGACTGTTCAGCCTGGAGAAGAGAAGGCTC
>VXBW01003048.1:395688-427482 GCA_013400375.1 Thinocorus orbignyianus
ACCATTCTATGATTCTATAACATATATGTGAAAAGAGGCAGTTGACTGCTAACATAATAAAAGTGATCCAAACATCTAACTGTGGCAAATATATATACAGAAATAAGCATCTACATGCACTAAAACATACATTCACCTGGTTGTGCATGCAATAAAGTAAAATAGTAGAAAACCAATGACATTATTCCATACAACTGTACTTTCCCTCTGAACCGAGAGAATTTTATAGCTGACAGTTCAAGCTGATGCTCGTACAGACCTGTAAACAATCTAGAGAGGTGCTGACAATCCGGGGACACTTGGACTGACAGGCCAGCTCAAAGGGTAGGAAGTATTTGTCTGCTTCAATGAAGCTTGTCTTTGATTTCACCGGTGGAAGAGTGCTTGAACCAGGCTTGGCTTCTCCATGAGGGGGACTAAACAGAACGATCATAATTAGAGCACTGGAAGCAATCACACTAACAGTTCTCACCACCCCAACATCTATGAATGGAGTAAAATATCAAGAAAATTAACATTAGGAATGATAAACCCAAAATGAACACAATGGTAATATGATCATATAAATATTCTTAATAGCTTTTATATTTCATTTATGTCTTTTATGAATCAGGCAACTTAATCAGTTTGCACACTAAGAGATGTTCAGTGATCCTGGCTGGCTTGAAGGCATAAAGACTTGTTTCCTTTGAAAATAGCAAAAGGTAAAAACACAACTTGCCAAAAATTTTAATGACCTTGAAAGTTAAGAAGTGCTCAACTACTGTATTATGATATGAATTTGGTTCAGTACTTTAGAGAAAACACATCAATTTTTGAGATTAAATCCTATCTGAACTTCAATCCTGGGCATACTCAGGGAAAAAAACAAACAAATTTTTTTTAAAAAAAAAAACAACAAACAACAAAAACAAAAAAAACCCAAAACCCTAACAAAAAAACCAAAACCAACCAAACAAAACTTTTCTCATTAATACTTAGCTAAAAAGGACAATTAAATATGGGCAGTTTTTCAGTAATTTGTGTTCATCAATGCAATTTGCCTTTGACTCAAAGCAAGATGTTGGGATTTTTTCATTTCACAGAATGGTTCATCACCTTTATACAAAGCATTCCCAATTTTTTTGTGCTCACATATTATCTCTACATAAAAGGTAAACTACACTGAATTATAAATTTCTTGCAGTAATGCAAACAGATCTTTACAGAACAACTTATTTCAAATCCAGGCCTTGTGCATTTGTTGCAAATTACATCAGATGCTTCAAGGAATGCAGATGGTAGAAAACATGGGATTTTCATGTAGCCTATGAATTAACAACTATGTTTATTATAAATCTAAAGAATGATGCAGTCCTAAGGAGGGAGCCTTAAACTGACCAACAGGATTTATCACCTATTTATGATTTTTAAGGAGCAAGCTGGATCCCCCTTGAGAAGACGTTTGGTACCACATTCAAACAGTTTTCCTCGTTTAGGCTGCTTTAAAAGGGCACCTACATTCAAGGTTTTAGTCCTGAATAATTAGTGTTAAGATTCTACTTTCCCTTTGAAGGTTTAAGAACTTATCCCTACATTCTATTTTTCTTTTTTTTTTTTAAAGAAGAGCAGAGGTTTGTTTTTCTGTTGGATGCATAATGTTATTGCCCAATATTGTTTTGTTGGAACCAGAGCTCTTTTGGACAAAACCCAAATCAGATGAATTGTAGAGGAAGGACACGATTCTTCCATGTTCTTAAACCTCTATACCTTCCTATAAAAGCTTTTCTCTGAGGAATGCAAGTTCTTCCTCATGTCTTAAGACAAGACTGTTCTGTATCTAGTGATTCTGTCTATTAAAATCATTAAAATTATATTTAAAGAGCACTCTGGAAATAAACCCAGAATTTTTTCAGAAACAAGGAGCAAGCCAGGATAAGATTCCAAGGCTGAAGAATCCATGTCACAGCCAACAACTGCAGAAGCCTGAAGCTTCTCTTAACTGAAAGCTAGTGAAAAATGCCCAAAACAATACATATGGAAGAGGATGCTCCATTTGTCTCTGGAAAAATAACTCAGTAACATCATCACCTTGCTGATAACGAAAGAGAAAGGGGTAGCAAGGAGAGGGGAGAATAGAAACCCTTCTTAATATCATCAACTTCAGCTGATTTTTTTTCCCCAGCAGACTGTGAAATCAGAAACCTTTCCTAATGAAAATTACCTACCAAGCAAGACAATTATGAAATATGCTGATATTTCTGTATCAGCCATAGAAACAGACTAAGGTATGTATTAAACAATGAATTCTTAAAATTATGTTGGCAGCATTTGCTGTGTAACAGTTACATAAATCAGCCTGGCCTTTTCGATTCCATTCCCCTCGGCCTCACCACCAAACACCAGATATTTTAAAAAAACAAACAGTAAAACAAAAGCAGCAGTTTTTTGTGTAAAATTTCTGGCAGGTGGGGACCATCTATTTTTCGAAGCATTCCAGGTTGAGTGTGAGATCAGTCTCCCTGACTGGAAAAATTCAAAGAATTATCATTAGAAGTCCCTTGTCAGGATATGCAAATCTCAGCTACAGAAAGAAGGTGAAAATAATTTGATAAACTAAGTTGTTTCTCTCTCCTAAGGCCTAGAAAAATAGTATTTTCTCCTGCATCTAAAAAATTAGACTCTACAGTATGAATAGGGTAAATCCATTCAGTTTCCAAGTCCAGCAATGCCTTCATAGCAGCAAAAGGCTGCTTTAAAAATAAAGACAGCAGTGAAGAATACAAATCAAAACCCTATTTAAAAAATGTACACAGGCAGGTCAAGGCATATACGTTATACCCTAAAAAAATCACAACTTCAGTTATTAATAGGACAGAATTTAAGCATCCAGAGTTCAGAAATAGCTGAACCATGCTTGCACACATCATTATAATTCAGCACTTTCATTAGTTTTAGCATGGTATTTAACCACAGGATCAGGTATTACCTTTCCCTATTCAGTGCTCAGAACTAATATCCCTCACTGAGTATTTAACATTAAGCATTTTTTCCTCACAAGACTTGACAATGTGGACTTTTGCTTTATTTACACTGCTCTACGTAAAACCTGGTACAAATCCACATCATTACTTTCTGTCTGAGACTGTCTCGTGGTGCTTGGTGCAACATTTTCTAACACTGCACAAATACAAAATTTATTTTTACAACTTTACTACGAGCTGATGGTATTTTCTTTATTTTGCTGGTGGAAACTGAAGCACAGCGATTCAGATGCACCCAGCAACTTTTACATGCCCAATTTGCTAAGCTGCGAGACAAAATTCTTCAGTGGATTTGATATTAAATTGTCCTTTATCTTCTGAAACAAGGTGTCCACTGGCTTCCTTTCCAGCTAGAAGTGTTTAGGTTTCCCAAACCAAATCCTGTAGATTTCAGCTCGAATACCCAGGAGATGAAGCAGAAATCATTAGCAGCCAATCTTGACAGCTGTGGTTTAAATGATTTGCCTAAGCCAGAAATTGAGTTAAAGGGCAGAAGGCACGGTCCCAGGCAGTGTTGGTCTGGTTAAGCCATCAGAAGACTTTGATCATCATCTTCACCCACCCATCCCATTCTTTCAACAAGTGGTATAAACACCTTTCCCACCCAGCCCTGACTCATGGTTAGCAACAATGAGGGAGAAGATCTATGGAACATGTAATTAAATCATAAGGGATTAAACGTAATTAAGCAATAAGGGATTCCGCAGTTCATCAATACTTAAAACTTTACCAGTTGATAGCTAGGGAGTGAATGTTAATTTTGGCTTCTACCTTCACTTGTAGAGGAATTGCCTACAGAAACCTATACCTACTTCCTAACAGGGTCCTTTCCAGGCACCATCTTTTCAAATGACACTAATTTTCTCTACCCATTCCCTCTTTCTCACCCCAACCTTCTTGACCTCAATCGCTCCATTCCTCCCCTCACCAAACACCATCAACCTTCTCCCTCTGAGCTCTCTTCCACCTCTGCTCCCAGGCCCCGTGCCTTGCACCAGAACATCCAGTCACAGAACCAGCACTTCCAGAACATTTCCATATGCAACCAACCTTGCAAAATACATCAAAAAGGCTTTTCAGAACGAGCCCGGACTGCCAACACAGAAAATCCCCATTTTAAGAAGTTAAAAGCACTTTCACCCAATAGGAAGAACAATCACATACCTTTGTTTTTCTGTTTCAGCCTTTATTTCCTCTGTAAAATGAAACAAAGGTATAGTTATGGAACTGGTAGCATCGCCACAAATATAAAATTAAACAACTGAAAACGATTACAAAGCACAACTATTTAGGCAAACATTTGAAACCAGGATTAGCATCAAACAGAAAATATGTGTTTATAAGCAGTTTTGTATGAACTTCTACTCGTCACCTGCATTGGTTGCAAACCATATCAAAATTACTTTATAAATCTATATTCAAAACTTAATGCTTGAATTTGTATCCAGTCGTGCCAGCTGAACACCACTCTGAACGTTTCTGCCATGACACTGGCAAGCTCTTTTCACAGCTCATGTATATAGAAATAATGAGGAAAATGCAAATATTATTTAAACTGCTTATCAATAAAGGATATACAGCTTGTTAAGTGTGGATTATACACGAAAACAGTAAAGGAAACCACCATCGCTGATTCTTACAGGAAACCTTGATAAATAATAATAATCTTTTGTTTTAAACGGTGTCAGATGCCACAGTAATGATAAAAGAGGAGGGGAAAAAAAAGTCTGTAGCGCCTCTATTTCATACTATTTTAAAATATATTAAAACAGGACTCATAGTTTAATGCTGTTGATAAGACATTCTAAGATACTTATTTTACAATACACCTTAAAAACAATTTTCAATTACTGAAATCTAGTTTTAGGAAACCTCTTCAATCCCAGGAATACTTTTGTCTGCATTCTCTAGTTATTTTGCACACTAAATTGCAGGAAATTCTGTGAAGACTAAGATTTTCAATATTGTAGGAACACATTCTTGAAATAAACTGTAGAGGATCAAGTGTGAAAAAAATAACTCACATATATATGTCCTAAAGAATCATCTGAGGAAACCAATTCTGTCGTCAAGTCCTGCTCAAACATGCAAAACCAGCCACCTAACGCAACACTTCACTTTGATTTTTGTATATAAGCCTTAAATGAGTAGCATGGATTGATTCTGACATTAAAAAAAAACCAAACACAAACAACACAAAAAAACCAACAAAATTTTAATATTTCTACCTAAGCTCCCATGCAGCAAAATCCCATGTCTGTGTCCTGTCCCTCATTTCCCATAATCACTGATTCACTCATTTAACACAGGTTCCAAAGTCTGATATTTTATTGCAGATCACTAGCGTCCAATATGTTTACTCATTGATTTGCTTAACATCAAAAGTGAATGTAAGGAGTGCATGTTAACCTAAAAACCTAAGTCTTACATCTGATGTGGCTCCTGTTTACCCCCAGTAAACCCCAGAGGCGAGCAAGTCCATGGTTCATCTGTGACACAACTAGTCCAGAAACGGTTCAAATATGGGTTAACCAGGACTAGACAAAACATGAAAATTCTTCCATATTCCAGACAGAATCCCAGCATCACAGAATTTTTTTTGCATGGTGACTCCACCACCTCCCTGGGCAGGCCCTTCCAGTGTCTGACCACCCTCTCACTCAAGTCATTCTTCCCAACACCTAATCCGAACCTCCCCTGCTGCAACTTCAGACCATCTCCTCTGGTCCTCTCATTATTCCCTTGGGAGAAGAGGCCAACACCCACCTCTCTACAACCTCCTTTCAGGTAGCATTAGAGGGCAAGGAGGGCTCTCCTCAGCCTCCTCTTCTCCAAACTAAACCTGCCCAGTTTCCTCAGCCTCTCCTCACAGAACTTGTTCTCCAGACCCCTCACCAGCTTGGTGGCTCCCCTCTGGACATGTTCCAGCACTTCAATGTCCTTTTGTAGTGAGGGGCCCAGAACTGAATGCAGTACTGGAGGTGAGACCTCACCAGAGAAAGACAAGTAGAATTGGATGTGAAGCAGAGCCTTTGCATTTGCGCTGTATTATTCATAGCAATAATCTGAAACATTTCTTTTTCTGGATTTGTTTGTTGGTTTGTTGTTTTTCTTTTCCCCTAACCAAAGTGTAGAATAACTTGTAACTGCACAAATCTTGTGTTGTCACCAGAATAGTTGACTCCTGGCCCTAAGTGATCTTAAGCAAAACCGTTACAACAAACTGTTGTGGGTTTGCCAACTTATTAAAATCTGATAAAATTGCAAATGGAAATTTGTGTTTTAATAAGTTGACTGACTGTTGTATATTGAATTGAAATAATACCCTTCTCTATATTAAATATCACAAAATGGTTTATAATCTTGAATTATGATTTAAATATAAAACAGTGGAAACATTTGTTACCATGACTTAAATTCAAGTTTTCTAGCTAAATGATTTCTGAATGTGTTAATCCTTTTAAACAAGAACTTATTGTATTAAACTGAATATTTAGAGGAGTTTTAGTGACTCTAATACTAATTCAATAAAACACGATTTCTACTTCCATGTTGGGTGTTTGTCCCCCACCTTTTTAATGACACTAACACCTTGTCTCATTTTACAGGCAAAATTTCCTATTTCATTGCCCTTATTAATGTGATTGCTAACCAAGTTGAGCACTAGGATTCCATTAGTTTTTGTGGTCTACTGTGTTTCCTTCTGTGTACAAAACAGTTGGATACTGGGGCATGAATCTGCTCAGTTTTCTCATTTTAGTTGGAAACTTTGAACTCAGAAGCCAGAAGCTCAGAAGCCTCCCTGAGCATCTCAGGGAGGAAAGTTCCTGAGTGGGAACGCTCAGGTGGGAGGGGAAATAATCAAAGGTATGAAGATGCTGGAAGGGAAGAAGAATTTCTTCTCCTCCCTCTCAGTCAGGACTTTGCTTTCAAGCCAAACGAGTAAATGCATCAAGTAACACACCCCGGGAGGAAGGCGTACTTTCCTCAAACATTGCTGGATTATTACACTTACTTTTTTTTTGTTGTTGTTATTGTTACTTATTGAGGAATATTGACTATCACTGCAAGAAGGACATTGAAATGCTGGAATGTGTCTGGAGCAGAGCCACCAAGCTGGTGAGGGGTCTGGAGAACAAGTCACATGAGGAGAGGCTGAGGGAACTGGGCATTTTTAGTTTGGAGAAGAGGAGGCTGAGGGGAGACCTCATTGCCCTCAGCAGCACCCTGAAAAGAGGTTGTAGAGAGGTGGGTGCTGACCTCTTCTCCCAAGGGAATAATGACAGGACCAGAGGAAAAGGTCTGAAGTTGCAGCAGGGGAGGTTCGGATTAGGTGTTGGGAAGAATGACTTGAGTGAGAGGGTGGTCAGGCACTGGAACAGCCTGCCCAGGGAGGTGGTGGAGTCACCATCCCTGGAGGTATTTAAGAAACGTGTAGCTGTAGCACTTCAGGGCATGCTCTAGTGGCTGAGATTGTTGGGTTGGGTGATTTGTTCTGTGGGGTTCAGTATCTTGTGGTGGGTTTTTTGTGTTTTTGTGTATGGTTAGACTTGATGATCTCAGAGGTCCCTTCCAACGATGAAGATTCTGTAATTCTGAAGCTAACTACTCCCCCCTAAGGCAGGTGCAAATTGTAGTGGAATTTGTTCCTTGTTTAGAATAGAAACAGTTGTGAGCACTGAGGAAGTTTGAAAATTGCTTAAGGAAGCAATTACTTAAGGAAGTAAACCAGTTCTGAGCTCCCCACCCCCTCTCTCTCTCCATGAACAACGGTACTTTTCCGGTAAAAGAAAGCACGTGTCCCAAACAGCAGTATTCCTCTGGCACTCCTTAAAGCGGACTGGACAGCTTCTGAGTGTTCACACGCCCCAGTCAACCTTAGAGGTTCCAAACCAGTGGTTAAACTAGGTGCTTAACTGAATTTCTGGAGCTGAAAGCATTGCATAAACAAAGGCAGTCCCCGGCAAACAGACAAATGTGAAATAACCGTCAGGAAAAGAAAGACCAGAAAGAGCGGTTCTGCTTTGCACTGACTCAGGGAGTGGAGCCATAGGATGAGGGGGAACAGTTTAAGTTGGAAGAGGGAAGATTTAGATTAGATCTCCGGAAGAAATTCTTTGCTGTGAGGGTGGTGAGGCACTGGAAGAGATTGCCCAGAGAAGCTGTGGCTGCCCCATCCCTGGAGGGGTTCAAAGCCAGGCTGGATGGGGCTTTGAGCAACCTGCTCTAGTGGGAGGTGTCCCTGCTCATGGCAGGGGGGTTGAAACTGGATAATCTTGAAGGTCCCTCCAACCCAAACCATTCTATGATTCTATGCTTTTATTCCTAAACTAAAATATCATACCAAACCCAGCTAGCTATTACCTTGATGCTACATCAGATTATCTCTGAATTTATTCTCTCCTTTGTACCAGTACTTGCAAAGATTACCAAAATAATAAAAAATTAAATAAATAAATCCAGAGTTGCTCAGAGCCTTCATTGCACTGCTGATGTTCTAACAAATTACCACTATTCTTTCTCAAAATACTACAAGAGATTGTCTTCAGAATAGGTCACAACAATTCACAAGAGAACATGGCAATTTCTCTAAGTGGAAGCAGTATACTACAATTACAAGGAAAGTGTATGCAAACGTCAATCTAAATAATACCACTTCAAGCAGCGCTGCATCAGTCTGTTAGCATGAAACTGCTGATTTTATAATCTTTGCAAAACAACAAGAAAGGTTCTTATAGCGGCCAACATCAATTATTTTAGAAGACTAAAATATTTTGGATGGTAGGTAAGCATGTGATGCGACACCGTTACTAAGAATGAGGCAGACAGCAGATTTAGGCTTTATTTTTATCTTTGAGAAAACAAAAAAAAACCTGATTTCCTTCACCATCCGATTGCTCCCTCTGCTCCCCACACCAAAACACAATCACAGCACAATTTCACGGGCATGTAACAACCACATCCAGTAAGAACACCACAAAATTTGAGAAGCATCATCAGCAGAAAACCAGATTATAACAAAGGTAACTAGAAATTTTCCTGCTAGATAAATAATCTGTTAAAGACAGATGAACCAAAACACAGGCTGAGACATTCTTTTATACAGGAAAAAGTAATCTGTGTAAAATTAGAATCATAGAAAGGTTTTGGTTGGAAGGGACCTTGAAGATCACCCAGACCAACCCCCTGCTAGACCAGGGTCACCCAGAGCAGGTCCCACAGGAACGTGTCCAGGTGGGGTTTGAATGTTTCCAGAGATGGAGACTCCACCACCTCTCTGGGCAGCCTCTGCCAGGGCTCTGCCACACTCAAAGTGAAGAAGTTCCTCCTCAGGTTTATATGGAACTTCTTACATTCCAGTTTGTGCCTGTCCCCTCTTGTCCTGTCACTGGGCACCACTGGAAAAAGCCTGGCCCCATCCTCCTGACACCCACCCTTGAAGTATTTATAGGCACTGATCAGATCCCCCCTGAGTCTTCTCTTCTCCAGACTAAAAAGGACACAAGTCCCTCAGCCTTTACTCATAAGAGAGATGCTCTGTGTGTCACTGACACACAGATCCCTAAGAAGATCTCTTTATAGAGCTCTATCACAGAATTAATGGAAATGTGACTTGCACACAGAAGATAGAGCTGATCAAAGAGATACATTATTTTGCCATTTCACAACAGTATGCACCGTTTCACAATGCATTTAGAACGAGTCATGTATGTTTGTTTCAATTTAATTTTCCATTTCATCTACACTTGTGACCATCATCATTCCAAAGAAATCTCTGAAAAGGTCTAAGACCTTTATGACACAGGTTACTGGTTTTGGTTGGGAGAGCAGCTGGGACATTCCTAGTGGTCTGGATGGTGCTGTGTGTTAGACTGGTGATAAAAACAGTGTTGGTAACATAGAAAAAAATGTAGTTACCGTTGAGCAGTGCTCACACAGTGCCTTTCCTGCTCCTCACACCACCCAGGGAGAAGGCAAGGGGGGCACAAGCAGCTGGGTAGGGGACACAGCTGGGACAGTGACCACAGCGATATTCCAGACCAGATGACACTGTACCCAGCAGTAAAAACCTGGGGTGTGGAAGAGGGGTGTTTTCCTGCCATTGCCTGGGGACTGGCTGGGCATCAGCTGTTTGGTGGCAAGATAAACCACCACCAGTACCCGTCATTCCATTCCCACCTCTCCAACTTCAATTCACTATTTCAGCAGGTCGTTTGAATGCTTTTCCTTACCCTCTCCAAACTGCTCATAGTTTCTACGATGAAAAACACCAAAGGAGATTCTAGCTTTCTGTTTCTTCCCTTTAACACCTTATATCCAGCTAATCTCATTTGCAACTGGAAAATTAACAAATCTTTCTGTAATGAGAGCAGGTAATGCCCAATCAGCAAGGTTGAAATGGGTCAGGCAGGTGCTGTGGACAACGCTGTCTTAACTGGGCAAACTCCAACTTAGAACTGATCCAGTGTTTGCCCCACTAATCCGATTCAAAGGATGATTTAAACCTTAATTACACTGACAGGTGTCTCAAATTCTCATTTGAAATTTGTTTATGACCGGATTATTCCCTTGGTTCCTGTGCCAACTGCCCCCTAAATCAATTACCCTCTCCTCTAGGTAGTTACCTTTGGGTAGTATTTCCTTCTGCTTACCTAAATATGCTGTAGTATCATGTAAAGTATAAATATTCTATGGATATACTTTGGTAGAAATCAAGGATAATGTTCTCATCAAGTAAGGGATAACTTAGACGGTTACCTTCAGGAATGGTGCACAGAGTCAAGTTCATAGAATCATAGAATGGTCAGAGTTGGAAGGGACCTTAAAGATCATCAAGTTCCAACCCCCCTGCCCTGGGCAGGGACACCTCTCCCTAGAGCAGGTTGCTCCAAGCCCCATCCAGCCTGGCCTTAAACACTTCCAGGGATGGGGCATCAACAACTTCCCTGGGCAACGTGTTCCAGTGCCTCACCATCCTCACAGTAAAGAACTTCTTCCTAATATCTCATCTAAATCTCCCCTCTTCCAATTGTACATTAGATTATAGGGAAAAGAATTCTTAGGAAACTTGCTACTGGGAAAAGGGCAAACTACCATAAAATGGAAAAATACTTTAACATTTCATTACAAAGTCTAATGCTAGGAAAACCCCTCACACTTAAAAGCATTTAAAATATATCTCCAGTTATATTTTTCCATTCTTGCACCAGAATTGTATTCTAAACAAAAGCATATTATTCCCATAATACTGTATTCCAAACAACTGCTACTGCCTGCCAGAGAAGCACATGAGTAGGTCTCAATCCTACAAGGATCTGCACATCTCAAGACTTCAGTGTAAACATCAGAATTAAAGTTTATTTACCTAACTGGAAATAAATTGATTGGAACAGAAAATACCCTACAATTTCACTGTAATAAATAAATAAATAAATAAATATGCAGATGATTAAAAATCATAACCATATCACAACCAAAAAAAGGCTATTTAATATAGAATGAATTCAAGATAATAAGCATTTTGTGGCCTTTTAAAGAATTGTAACCATCCTGGGTAATCAGAAGGTAGAACCAGCCAAAGCAGCACAGGCTGCAGTACCCTGAGGAAAGAAGTCAATCTTTGGAGCTCACATCACTTATACCTTAGAAGACAACTGTGAGAAGGAAGCCATCTGAATACAATTAGTTCAAGTTAAAGCTGCTGGATGAGATCCAAGGAACACGCAGTAAAAAGGAATTTAAATTATATTGATATCTATATTATATATAAAAAAAATCCTATTAGAACATTAAAGGCTTTACTTGAATTGACTTGGCTTGCTTCTTTCCATCAAAGCGTTCAAGTGACTGGTCTCCAATATCATACAAAACATGGTGGCAACCAAGGGATTAAAACCCCCCAAATTTTTCCTCGTTAACCATTCTGAAACTGTCCTTCTCCACGTGAAGGAGAAACCCTCCAGGGTTTCCCTACAGTTCCTCTAGGATGGAAACCCTCTAGGACCTACCAGTCTAAAGGTACTCGTCAACTTAAAATCGTAAGATAAAAGGCAGCATGGCTGGAAGTAATAAAAAGCTAGAAATTCAATATTTATTTCAAGAGAACTTTAATTAACTATATTCCCAACGATGTAAGAAGATTATTACATATATAGTGGTAGTTTAATTAAAAATTACCAAGTTTGAACTCACAACAGTAAAGTCATGTAAATGTGACGGGAATAAAAACGTTCCTCAAAAAGATAAAATTCCAGACAGATCATGCTGAGGAAATTTTCCCCTAAAAGGGGTTATTAGAATATATTTCTAAATAAATATTCAAAACTTGATCTTTTTTCTTGTTATCTGCCATCCATTAGGTCAAGAAGTGTTAAAAATAAGTCTCTTGCCTATTCAGCTAAAGTACAGGAAGTATTAACACTCAGAAGACAAAAAAGAATTCAGAAAAAGACTCTAAAATAATTAAGTCTAAGGAGTCATGTGCCATTTAGCTAATGGCAAATAATTCCTGTAGAGATGAACAAAACAACTTGAAGAGTATATTTGATCCCTTCCACTCCAATGTATGATGCTGCTGCAACTTTATGCTTTCAGGTGTTGAAGGAATAACTAAGAAGCACAGACTAATCACACTATTTAAGAAGCAGTGTTCCAAACAGTGGTTAGAGTCCAACGACTCTTGATGAACGTCTGCTCAGGCTCTACAAAACCCTGAAACCTTCTAATCAACTGAAAAACTAAGTCTTAGCTCATTAGTTTTGAAAAAACACAGACTAGCAACCTTTGAAGCGTACAGAGAATATCTACGTGTGCATGTACATAAAGTAAAAAACCCAAAGAAATGAATGCAAACTTTGTACAGATGAGATGCTTCAACTTTAGAAGACCCTAATCCTCTGAAGAGAGGAACATTATGTGTTGTTACTTCCCGTGTTTAAGGTTTGTAGCAAATGCTAATGAATTATTTCCCTACCTGCAATTCAAAAGTCATGACTTGTGTGTCTGACGGTCCTTATTGGGCTTCTTATCTGTGCAGTAATCTTCTCACTATTCTTAATTTTCTTTCTAGACAGTCATTCAGAGAGACCTACAGCTTCTCCCCACCCCTGCTCGTGGTACACCACCATTTAGGAATACGCAGCTCTGGTTCAGGAACTTGAACACACAACCTGTCCCCACCGGAGTCAACCTCACTACCCGCTCCTTCAGCTCATTAGGTGTGACACTTTCAAACAGAATCACTGGCAAATCCACGCAAAAGAAGAAACTACTCTAGTGGCCTCATTTTGCTTAAAATTAATTCAGAATGATTCAATTCAATGGAGTTTTATGACTAGATTTTCTGCAATAATCTTTCTAATTGCCAAACCAAGTCAAGGCTACAGTCAAGTTGCTTCACTGACTTGGGAAGGAGGGGTAACACACGTACAGGTCACACATTGCCAAGGATAATGGAATTGCACTCATTATTAGCAGCATTTATATTCTAACTTGTAGCTGAAAAGCTCATTATCTGCAGCAGCAAATCCTTCTGCTTCCCCTCAGTATTGTACAGGTGTCCATCCTTTATGAATTGTCCAGCAAACTCCCAGCAGTACCCAAAATTGGGCCTTCACCCCTTCAAGGAATTTCTTAGATCAAAAATCAAAGAATGGAAATAGACTTTTTATTTCTTTAAACACTGAAAACATTCAAGATTTATATCTTTAAACACAGGTAGAAGAAGAGGATAGCCATGTAGGTTTCTTTTAATCAAGAATACCTTTCAAATACTTCGTTCCACCTTTCTTGAAACCTTCTCCCACTACCCCTGTATGTTGGTTTCATGATCAGAACTGGTGGAACAATGTGCTCAAAAGATGCATTAGGAGACAAGCACTTTGGTTGCTCACTGAATACGCAGTCACCTAACCAGGTTATAGAAAGGATTTTGCTTAGAGGTACAGTATTCCAACACATTTTAATCCAATCCAGCTGAGGGTGGTGACTGAAAAAGTTAGTTTCCCCTACGCCACGTGTCTCTTGGTGCTTACTTTCAATCACTACAAAGGCACAAAGTTTTAACAGCCAGATAATTTAGTTTTCATTGGGTCACCGAGTCATCTCAACCCACTGCAGAGCTGCCTGATGACAAGCTGCCACATCTCATGTGCATCACATGTTTCAGGAAGGAAGAGTTGGAGAAAAACTACCCATTGTGGAGGATGCCCCAGGGGTACTGGAATAAACACACTACAAAAACCATATCAAGTTTACTCACTGGGTTTCATCAGGTATTTTTTTCCAATGAAGTAATTTTGCAAGGACAAGAATGTTTCTTCAGTAGTACGAGGGTGAAGCCTGCAGCTCTACATTCCTCTTCAGATTCACATGGTGCATAGTGTTTTCTGACCCTTCTTTCTTGAGTCCTATGTTAAAATGTTGTGAGTTGTATAAATCCTGATTCTAGAGGCTTCAACCCCAGCATATAAACCCAGCAACCGCTACCCAAAGAAAGAGGTTGGTAGCACAGCACTGTAAAGACAGCATAAACTAACTTCACTCATTTATTTTTACTGTTTTTTTGGTATTTTCCTGCTTGAAGGAAGTATATATCCTAGCAGAGGAGTGAACTACTACTCAGAACAAAGAGACTCCTCAGCAAGAAAAACTTGTTCAATGTGTTAAATAGCACCAATCTTTTTGATATTTAACATCCCTTTCCTCCTGACTGCATCACCTATGTTGTTCTAGTACAACTGTCCACGCAGGTCTTGCTATAAAACTGCAAAGGGCCCCGACCAGTTGAAAAGCAACAGTGGATTAAGAAAGTAAAAGCTGATGTTTTTAAGTTAAAGTCTAAAACATTTTTTAAAAGTCCAGATCAGTTCCTTCGTCTGGTTTTACCATGTGCTAAGAAAACAAAACCTTTAGCCAGGATTACTGCTCCTGCTGAGGAAACACGGGGTGTTAACTGTAACAGACTGGAACCACAGAAAGAACAGAATATTAAATTCAACATGAAAACCTGTCAAGGGTTGCTTTACTAAAGAGTACAGAAGACCAATTCACTGCAGAGAAACAGCCACATTAAGACAGACCCCCTAGAAGAGTCTGATCAAAGGATATACTACAATTTTTCAGACCAGAATAACTGTAATTTACAGAAAAAGCAATTTTACCAACTGAGTACAATGGTGTACAGTACACAGATCAGTATACAAGAAGGTTGTTACCAACTGTCTCAAGGAAATACCAACATGCCGGACTAAGAAAAGACTCACAAGTCTTTGGAAACAAAAAAAACACCCTAGATTTTCTGCCACAACACTTGATTTTTCAAATATTCTTGCCAAGAATCAGAACAGCCACCTAAGTAACCCATAACAAGGTAAAAGAATCTAATTACCAATTAAAATTTCCATGACATAGGGATTACAACCTGCAAAATTCTTTATAGAAGTGAGATTTTATATTTATATCCCCTCTGTCACTGCAACCTGACATTACAAAGCAGTCTATGCACATGAAGCTCCTGAAAGTACCTGTAACTTCACCAGAAAGAGTTAGAAAGCTACCAATTGTGTTAGTTTTCAAATTTAAGTGGGGGCTAAGCCTTAAGGGATGGTAAAATTTATGGGCTGAAACAGTATGTAACTCCTCTGGTTTCCCTAGACTAGTTTGTGCAGATAACCAGATAACCAACCTCCCTCCCCGTTCACCTGATCCAACTGATGGGACACATGAGTTTCTCAGCATATTCATCAAAGAGAAAACAGCAAAAAAACAGTGAAAAAAACATAGCCTGAGATTGTGAAATGCTTCTGCCTAGTTCTAGACATGATGAATCATCAATAATCTTAATTCACCACAGCACCTTGACACGTTGCCCTCTGAAACGTAGAGGTCAAGAGCAGCCTTGGTTCTTCACTGCAACCTTTAAGAAATTAACTTGGATCTAAGTCTTAGTATCTTTCCCTTTGAGCACTGAAAACAATACAGCTACATCACATTCATAGTAGAAAGTAGAAATCCAAGAGTATGTATCTCTCAAAAATTTATTGTTTTTATATACGTATATACGCACGTACAGGCCCCATCTCCAGCTGTAACATGATTTTTACTCCCTAGATCTGATCTATAACTTGAAGAGGAATTTTTACCTTGGGAGAACATCAGAAACACCACAAGCACTTAACTAATCACTTGAATCAGAAGATCAGTCATGACTGAAACTGCCATCAGATATTAATGCATTTCCAGCCCCTACCACTGTTCCAGACATCCTGATAAACTCTTTATGAAAAGTAATCCTATCTACTCAAACACACCATAAATTCTTCTGGTCTATTTTTAAGTTAAAACTGAAACTTGTGAATACAGGCAAACAGAAGAATTTATTACGTGTGATATTTCTGGTGAAAACACTCAGATAGGAAAGGGTAGCATCATTCCTCATGAAGAAAAGGAAGCTTCTGGTAATGCACACAGTGCCTCTCCTAGTCAAGCCGCGCTTCCTCACCACCACCCCCAACAGAGCATGTCTCCTTCGTTTTTAAGATCAGAAAACTCAAGCACACCCTTCCTCCTCTGCTTGGAAAAAGCATAAATTTCTGCCAAAATACAAAGATGACAGAAGCAGAAACAAATTTTGCAGACACAAAAATCACAAGCGAAATAGCAAAAGCATTTTCAATCAAGTAATTTCCATCTGTCTGAAAAAGCATATCTGAAATTAAATATATCCAGAACAAGATCTCGTGATTTGTAACTCATCTGAAAGGTCACAATGAGCTTTTTTCTGAAGACCATCTTTAAGTCTGACCTTTAAGTTCAAAGCAGGCAAACACAAGCAGTCCGACTCAAAAGGACCTGAGACTAAGAAATTACCTCACTCCCCTGCGATGTAATTGCCAGATTCTTCCACCACCTCCATCCCCAAAAGAGAGGAATTTCTGCAGAGTCTAATGTGCCACTGCCTATTTGTTACCTTTGCTTATATCTAAACACCCACAGAAGGGGTAGAATCCACCTCACTGGAATTTTAACTTGGATATTAGGAGAAGGTGGTCAGGCCCTGGAACAGGCTCCTCAGGGAAGTGGTCAAGGTACAAAGTCCATTAGAGCTCAAGGAGCATCTGGACAATGCTCTTAGTTACATGGGTCAGCTTCAGGTGGTCCTTCAAGACAAAGGGAGTTGGACTTGATGATCCCCTCCCACTTGAGATGTTCTGTGCTTCTAATTACTCACACTACTTCTTGACAGGGCTCTCAACCTCATCTAAGGCCCTAATTTCAGCAGATGATCTCAACAATTGCCATTCAATCTACACATCTCTATGACTTGACTCCATATGGTTCCAAAAGACTTCTGTTACACACGAACATCTCTACAGCATTCACTTGCAGTCAAACAATGTGATAAATAAGAGGCTTCTCCAGGGAGAAACCTCTCTGAGTAACTCTTAAAATTCAATTAACATTTTTAATTTGCAGGACGACGTAAGGAGCACAAACTTGAACATAAGAAATTCCATCTAAACATGAGGAGGAACTTCTTTCCTGTGAGGGTGGCAGCGCCCTGGAAGAGACTGCCCAGAGAGGTGGTGGAGTCTCCATCTCTGGAGGCATTCCAAACCCACGTGGACAAATTCCTGTGCAACCTGCTCTGGGTGACACTGCTCTGGCAGGGGGTTGGACTAGATGATCTCCAGAGGTTCCTTCCAACCCCAGATCATTCTGTGATTCTCCAAAGCCAACAGAGTTGATCACTATAATCACTGGAATACGTGAGAGGTGATACCTATGAAGGCCCTGAACTTTAAGCATCTTAGTGTTTAACTGAGTCCCATTTCAAGAGTTTAGGCTCCCACAACAGAACAACCTTGTAGCAAGAAACACAAATTGAAGTCCCAAAGCCAGTTTCTCAATTTTTTCCAATAATTTCCTATTTTAATAACATCATTACAGTTGTAAACATAAAGTGTTGTGTTTACATAAATTATGACAAACTTGAACAAAGAAAAAAAAAAGGCTATTCTTTCACTCAGGTCCTTGGGTTATTTACGAATCCAATTTTTAAGGCCTAACCAAATATAAATTGGAAAAATCTAGCTGCAACATATTTTGCAGCAGTTGAGCTCTCCTTGTGTTATACAAGCATTCTGTTCTTTCTACTTCAGATACAACACAGCTTTTTACACCTACATGCAAAGTTTATTTCAGAATTAGTGTGTCTTCAGTTCACGACGCCATTCCAAGGAAACCAGTATTTTCATCATCATTCCACGTCGTAAGACATCTTGCATACAGTAGCTCTAGTTCATTTAGTTAAGAAAATAAATTAATTTTTCCTTTGCAGTGAAACACGCATTTTAATAGAGAAAATAATAATAAAAAACTTAATTTAGCATACACATTTTCAAACTTTCACACTATCCAGCTCAAAAGCTGTTCCACCACAGACTGCAGACCTAACAGAGCTAAATGAAAATAAATGAAAATAAATTTCTGCAGAGAGAAACCAATCGAGCTCGACAGACAATGAACGTCTCCTGAAATCCAGTCTAAAGATGGAAACAAAAAAGGAACATCCCATCACAGGTTTTTAAATAAAGTACATGTAAACTTTTGAGAACTGGGGAACAAACCCAGAAATCAAACCTGAAAACACCAGACTGTATTGGACAAAAAGATACAAGGGCAATTTTTTCCTAAATCCATGATATTGAGCCTGTATTTTGTTTTCACAAGCAGTAAAAGCTTATGCTTTTAGTAAATGTAGATCATAAAAGCAGGGCAAGAATGTGGCAATATCCCCTCCTACCAGCACCTACCCATCTGCAGCTTATACTCTTCCTGCACAAAGACTGTTCCCTGCAGGTTTTGACAACTCTTGCTAAACTTCATTTAATTACTTTTAAAATAATTTAAACTTTTGGGATCAAAGTAATTAAGAGTATTTTTTTGCTTTACTTTAAATAAACCGAGTTCTTCACAGGATCTCTGAACAACAAGAAGTTACAATCAATTATTCTCTCTTCATGTCTGTGCCACTTAGAATCTTACGAACTTCCCTTATGTCTACCTTCCTCATTTTTTCCCCTTCAGGGAACAAGAGGCATAGTCCACTTGAGCTCTTCTGGAAGACATTCTGTACTTTCAATCAGTGTTTACTTCTAATGCATCATTTTGAAGTTCACTGTCTCTTTGGGAGGCAGCAGAGAAGAGAATCACAGGATGATATGGGATTGGAAGGGACCTCTGGAGATCATCCAGTCCAATTCCCTGCCAAAGAAGGTTCTCCTAGAGCAGGTTGCACAGGAACTTGTCCAGACGGGTTTGGAATGTCTGCAGACACTCCACCACCTCTCTGGACAGCCTCTTCCAGGGTTCTGCCACCCTCAAGGTGAAGAAGTTCCTCCTTGTGTTTAGATGGAACTTCTTATGTTCCAGTTTGTGCCCGTTTCCTCTTGTCTTGTCACTGGGCACCACTGAAAAAGGACTGGCCCCATCCTCCTGACACCCACCCTTGTAGTATTTGTAGGAGTTGATCAGATCCCCCCTCAGCCTTCTCTTCTCCAGACTAAAAAGACACAAGTCCCTCAGCCTTTCCTTGTAAGAGGTGCTCCAGGCCCCTCATCATCTTGGTGGTCCTCTGCTGTACCCTCTCCAGCAGGTTCCCTATTATTCTTGAACTGGGGAGCCCAGAACTGACCCAGGACTCCAGATGGGGCCTCAGCAGGGCAGAGTAGAGGGGCAGGATGATATCCATCAACCTGCTGGTCATACTCTTCTTGATGCACTCCAGGAGACTACTGGCCACAACGGTACATTGCTGGCTCTTGGTCATCCTGTTGTACATCAGAACTGCACAAGGCATGCACAGTATCTCTATAAAGTGGTGTAACAGCTTCATTTTTTTTTCTCTCTACTTTTTAGTATTTGTCCTTCTGACAAAGGAATCGATGTTTTGATGGAATCAGTCACAGTAACTCCAATTCCCTCCTGCAATGACAGAAATCTTACTTAGAGCCCACATTTGTGCAGGCACAATTTAGACTGGTTTCCTCCTTCGCTTTCCCTCTTCTCATATGGATTTGCTTGCATTTATCTACACAACCTCTGCCCTTTTATCCAGATGTGGGTCAGTACAGCACAGCTGCAGGCTTTAACAGCTTGGTTTCAGTCTTTTATGTATTTTGTTTGGTCCAACTTTGTCACCTCACAATTCACCCTAAAACATCACAAACCTCTACAGAACCGAAACACCTCTCTGTACCTTCCATTCTTTGGTTAGCAACTGTAGAAATTTTAATATTACATGTTCTATTAAACAGTTTAACAATTTCAGATTAGAGAATCTTCAAGAACTCCTAATCATCATGAATTCCCATTAACTTGAAGTTTCATATTGCAGATTTTTTTCTGACTCATTCCTTTTATGTCCACTATTGGAAACTTCCTCAGCTTCCACATAAAACAAGAAGCCAAATAATGTATTTTGGTCTCCTTTGATAGCTTGAGGCCCCCCAAATGCTTCTGTGGTACCATTATCATATACAAGTCATACAGATACAGGTGTGTTTTCTTTTTTATTTGTTCATACCAACTTCATCACAGGCTTTTATCAATAGCTGGTCTATACCTACACTTAACTCTTAATGAAACACGTGACAAAGAACCACCACGTTCGCTCTAATTTTGCTCCCTTCCAAGTATTCTCATCTCTTTGAAATAAAAAATATGTGCTTTAATGAGCCTTTCCCGTAAGTACTATGAAGCTGAATTTGCGCATATTTTAGCATATGTTTGAGCACGTAGCAATGAGAATGCTCACCATTACAGACCAGCTCTTCTGTTGTTACATCTTAAGCCAGTTCCCAGTAGCACTCAAGAACTCAGGAGCTGCTCCATACACCTGAACTGACTGTTACTTGTCAACACAGTGGATTTATTTACCTAACATGACCAAGCTTTCTGTAAAGTACAAAAAACTAAACCTTCGTACCTACATAATAGATGCTATGGAATTAAGACTTTTTCCAGATTATCCTTCCTCATTCCTGGCCTGTTAAGGCAGTATCCTCATTTCAAATCCACTGATATTCCAGAGGAGCATTTTTAAAGAGTTCTGGCATTCATATATAAGAAGCATACGTTTGGGTTTGACACAGACACCTATTGATGAAACTATTTCTTGAGACTTCTCTGTTATTTTCTGCTATGTTCTACTTGCTCATTTGCTTGGCTGGTGACAACTGAAGACTGAAATAAATGTTTTACTAATGCTTTGTATTTATTCTGGCAAGGACAGGCTGGTGCTGCAGAACAAGATCATCATTATGTTCCTCAGTCTTGTTTCTGGCTCATTTGGCAGCATGAACAAAAGCTACACATCCACTTCTCACACAGCCCACCTCTTCAGTAATAGTTTGTCATGTAACACGAGCCTTCAAATATTCTTATTTTTTCTTAGCAGGTTTTTTTTTCCTTTTTTTCAGGAGCAGGCACATATGCTTAACAATGATGACACATCCTTACTTCATACTTTTAAAAGTATAACCAGCTACTACAAACTACTAATACATGCATTGAAGTCACTCAAGTTTCACAGTTAAACGAGGTAAGAATCATAGAATGGTCAGAGTTGGAAGGGACCTTAAAGATTCCAACCCCCCTGCCATGGGCAGGGACACCTCTCCCTAGAGCAGGTTGCTCAAAGCCCCATCCAACCTGGCCTTAAACACTTCCAGGGATGGGACATCAACAACTTCCCTGGGCAACCTGTTCCAGTGCCTCATCACCCTAACAGTAAAGAACTTCTTCCTAATTTCTAATCTAAATCTAAATTACACCTCTGCTGTCCCCTCCATGAACACAGTATATTAAACAGGTATGATACACATACAGAATACTCATGGAATAAAATAAATCCTGGCATACAATGATAATTCTTCTAAGCCAGGCACATGAGCATATATATCTCAAAGTACGTATTTATTTTGACTGTTGGAATCCCTTTTTTAAAAATAAAATAAAAACCAGAGTTAAAAATGACTAACCTACATACGTATTAACCCTTCCCACATTCTGCAAAAAAGGAACCTTCATGCTTTTTGATTGTCATCCCAACAGCAGGTGCAATCATTTGCTATAAAGTTTTCAATATCTATGAAAAGGTTTCATACACCTTTCTGTTAAGCAATCTGTACTGTAAATGGTCAAAGATCAGATATAACTGAGGACAGCAACCTCTCGTGCAGCATGAGGTTCTAACAACAGCTAGAATCAAATGAAAAAATCCCTTTGTGAAACAGGAAAATCTACATTTTATTTTTAACCTCCACCCTTGCTGTAGATATCTAACTGTGATTATTTTTTGTCCTTTTGGAAACAGGTAGTTTAAAAGGCAATTCAGAAGTTGGAAATTACTAAGGTTTATTTCAGGCTTAAATGTAAGATCCTATTAAGTTCATGGTACCTTGAAAAATAGCCCCCAACATACATACTCCCACTAAGCAGCCTTCTCACTACAGTAGCTTCAAAAGCAATCTGCAAGTAGGGATGAAAAAGCTAGAACTAAAACACACGCCATTGTAAGTCTCTCATCCATAAGTGTACACATGAGTTACACTATTGGTAACCTTCTAATTAAAAAAACATTACCCCATTTCCCTCTTGCTCTAGCTCTGAATCATAAGAAAACTGTCCTTTTTCCAGATATAGGAAGATAGCCAGGGGACTATCAAGTGAAAAAAACCCTGGAAAACAAAAAAGCATGGACTTCAGTTTATTTTTACATCTATAGTGTGTCCCCCTAAAAAGGTTACAACCATATGAACTTTGTAATTTTCACTGAAACAAGAATCTGTACTTGGAATAGAAAGCTCCAACTTCAAATCTGAAGTCCTGATAGGAGATCTTTCATATGAAGCTTTCAAAGTGATCACACTACTATTAAAGTCTTGATTTTGCCATTAGATTCTGATATAGGAAGCAGCTCAGACTAAGATGTAAGACACAAGAAGTAAGAATATGAGTAGTACAGTACTCTGAATGTTCCAGCACCACAAATATGCATTGAATACAAAATGCAATGAAATCATTATTTTCCATCTCCTATATTTTATTTACATCCAAAAGAAGTATTTTTTAAAGTTCAGACTGCCTGAATTAAGACAACTACTCGTGTTTCAAATACCCTTTTATTTCTCAGGTGCTGATCTCAAGGTAAGTGAAAGACTATTTTAAAAGGTCACTGCTGCAGAGGGTTGATAACTCCATGCACATGGCACACCACAACAAGGAAGTGCTGCTTTTACCACTGCTTACCCAGGCTGTGAAGAACAAGACAATGAGGGTATTCAATTCAGTATTTACAGGATCCATGAGTTCACAATGAACTATTATGAAAAACTGTACTTGCATTGCCATACAAATGGGTTTTTCAGATTTTTTTCAATTTTTATTTAACGCTAATTACTCAGTGAGATGCGCCCCTCCTACTCATTCCTTAAGAGCATTTTAGGACATGTGATTAAATAAATGCTCTTATACACCACCACAGTCAGTCAAAGAACTTTCAAAATCACCTTCTCTGTTATAAAAGGATACTTGGTCTTTCTAACTATTTGGTGTTATCAAAATATTTGAAGTTTCTTCATATTTCAGAAGCCAGAACATAACCCTGGCTCCAGAAGCATGACCAGCAGGTTGTGGGAGGTGATTCTCCCCCGCTACTCTGCCCTTGGTGAGACCCCACCTGGAGTCCTGTGTCCAGCTCTGGAGTCCTCAANTTCTATTTCTAGGTAACCTATTTGTGATCAAACGTAAACATCTTCCACCATCAGCTAGTGCTCATCAGCCATCTATCAGACTACTCTTAATTTGTGCTATTCAGGACTTTTTAATTTATTATTATTAATGCTATTTAAGTCATTGGTACGTAAAACTCTTCTGGCCATTTCTACCTCTGTGGAGGTAGAAATATCTTATCTAAGTTAGAGTTACGAATCATCAGTGCAGGTACCACCACATGTACAAGCTGCATACAGAAACCTCTGATGTCACATGTATCCTTGAAGTTTTATAGATACTAGCAACAAATAGCAGAAGAATCTCTAACTTTGTTTTAAAAGGTCCTCAAAATTACACTTCATCGTTCTTTAAAGAAGAAATTTAAAACCCTTTCTTTCCACGTGAGAGTATTTCATCCTGACCCAGGCCTCCCTCTGGTCCAGTTTCAGAGAGACAGATGTCTTGGGACAAGGGGAAGGGACATTTTTGGTTTGGAGGGGGAGATGGAGGATATTATTAAAGTCAACTCCTACACAGAGACAAAAAAGAAAGAACTACCCCTAGGGCAGAGGCGAGGAACATCTTAGTGCCGTACCACCTGCCTCAAGTCCATCATGGAGAGCAACCAAGCAGAGAGACAGCAGCTTCTGCTTTCAGGTGAAGAGGACATGACCAAGGAAAGAACGGTTGAAGCGTTGCTTTTCCTTCAATGTGAAAGACAGTGTTAATAGCCAGAATGCAGAGTTTTGTTTCTGTCTCCACAATACAACCTCAGGAACGGAGCCCCTTTCTCTTTGTTCTCTTTGTTTGATGCCCCATCCCTGGAAGTGTTTAAGGCCAGGCTGGATGGGGCTTGGAGCAACCAGCTCTAGGGAGAGGTGTCCATGCCCATGGCAGGGGAGTTGGAGCTTGATGATCTTTGAGGTCCCTTCCAACTCTAACCATTCTATGATTCTATGATTCTCTTCTCTCTCCTTCAAACACCACTAATCATCACATTCTACTCTCCCCACAGCATTAGAGACAATTTTAAAGAAGAAAATCTACTTCTTTTCACAGCAAAATCTCTAAGCATGCAAGTTCTATTTATATACATATAATTATGCACACACAATCACACAAAATAAGGTGTCATGTCTTAAATCACAAGTGGAAAACACCGAAGTCTCTCATTTCACTGCAGGTGAAGAAAATTTTAATCATCCTTCTCAGGCAGCCTTTATCCAGCTTCCAAACTTTCATGCAAATGCACCTGTCCTATTCTAGTAATTTTACTTACAGCAGTTATAAAGGTCTGTTGCCATTTCAGGACAAAGAGAAGGGAGGTTAATTTATTCCTACTCACTTTCCCATACCCTGCACAAGATCCAGTAGGGCGGTCTTGCATACTGGTCACAGGCCATTAACCAAATAAAGCCAGCCCAGTTAAGACTCTGCATTTTCCAGGTTTCTGAGTTGTAGAAAAAAAAACCTGTGATTTTATACCAGCTGCTGCACTTGGGTTCTGTGCAGCAGCACCACTAGACCTTTACACACAGGGTTCTAACCTGCCAGGTTACCCGCACTAAAAGTACACCTATTTCTGCAAATACAGCTGTCATTTGTAGCAGTTTTAAAATTAAAAAGCTACTAAAGATTTCAAACCAGTGTAACACTACTTACATTTTATTTATGGATTACACACTTTGCAAGTGTGCCTCATGCTATTCACCAGGGCACCTGAGCCCTGCAGTATGAAATACTATTTAACACCTTCAGTAAAACCCAACATTTTTAAATTTAAAAGTCTTAAAATACTTTATCCTCCAGTTTCATGGAATCTTAGAATGGTTTGGGTTGGAAGGGACCTTCAAGATCACGGAGTTCCAAACCGCTGCCCTGGGCAGGGACATCTCCCACCAGAGCAGGTTGCTCCAAGCCCCATCCAGCCTGGCCTTGAACCCCTCCAGGGATGGGGCAGGCACAGCTTCTCCGGGCAACCTCTTCCAGTGCCTCACCGCCCTCACAGGAAAGAATTTCTTCCTGAGATGTCATCTAAATCTCCCCTCTTGCAAATTAAAACCATCATCCCTTACCCTACGGCTCCCCTCCCTGATCAAGAGTCCTCCTGTAACACCATTCAGAAACTGGAAGGCTGCTCTAAGGTCTCCCTGGAGCCTTCTCTTCTCCAGGCTGAGAAACCCAACTCTCTCAGCCTGTTTCTCTCAAACACTGAGATGTTGAAGTTCCTGGGTCATTCAGGAGTCCCAAGCTGACATCAAGTGAAAACACAAAGCAGCAGAACAACCCTGCATCCAGCACTGACTAAACTCTCTCGACACAAAATATTTATGTATCTAACTATACTTTAATTTCTAAATGAAGGAATACCATTACAAAACCTGTTAAGATTATTAAAACAGCAAGTGCTAAAGAGAGCGAGTGCAGAATGTGCTTTATAAATGGATCATCTTTTCTAAACTAATCTCCATCTGTGTTTAAGAGCAGACACAAAAGAGGGTTGAATAAACCCATTTATCTGAAGGATCAGTATTTTCAATTACCGTTAAAATATCCAATTTTTTTTCCTGATGCAAGAAATACACTAAATCAAAAAAGACTGAAGAACACTGGGCAGTAGACATTACCTATTTGAACAAAAAACAAGTATTAAGTAGCATAACCCAACCAACCATGTAATCTTGTACCACAGTAGCATACCAGATGTGTTGGTGTGGGGAAAAAAACCCAAAAGAATTAAAACTTTCTGAACTGAAATCTAAAATTAAAAAAAAACAAACAACCCCAAAACAACCAAACAAAGCCAGAGCTATCATGCCCTAGATATCTGCATAAATACTTTCTTGGTTTTGGAAAATCTGCTTAAGCTGTGTGTAAAAAATTTGCTTAAGATTGTGTAAACAATTCTAAAATAAAAAGCTGGGATAGAAGACAAAACAACTTCCATCAAGCACAACAAAACAGCTAGTTCAATAATACAATTAGAATGAAACCTGTTTAGCAAAAAAAATTAAATAATACCAGAACAGAACAAGAGCAGCAAACCCCCAAACACCAGAATGTGAGCCAGAGGAACAGGCAGCAGCCATGGGAGTTCAAATTACACAGGGGCTGGTATGCACTACTTAGGGCAAATGTAAATCTGCTTTTCAGGGCTGGGTTTGTCTTTTTATTTTTCAGTCTACCCAGGATGCTACTGAAAAGCTGTTCTCTGTTCAAGTTCAAAAAAGAGAGTAATAATAATAATAAAAAAAAGATATTTTGGGAATCTAATCAAGTGTCGCAACCAAATACACAACTACTTTGGGATCCCTTCTTAGCAGGAGTACATTTGATCACAGCCTGGAGAAAAGCTACAAGTAGGCCCTTCAGAGAATAAAGCCTCTCAGAATTCAGTAAATGATCACTCAGTGAAGGAAGTTTTGGCAATTTATCATTCCTGAAGAGACAAAAAAATAAAAAAAAACAGTGGAGAAAGTGAAATTCCTTCTCGAAATGAAAACTCTGTTTGTCATTTTTGGGTTTCAAAACCACACACGCAGCTCTTCCACAATGCACTAATTACACAAACTTCTTGGTATAATGTTTAAAATACAAACACAATTTCACTTAAACACCCATAAAATCAAATGTAACTTCTTTTTTCATTCAAGAGAAAGGAATTTCCAAATCAGAATAATCCTCTTTGCCGTTTAAGAGGAAGCATCCAGTGTAACTGCCTTTCCCAGACTCCTAAAAAGCTCAGCCAGATGCAAGACATACCTGAAACAGTTTGTGCTTGAAATAAAACACATTTTTGGCAAAGAATACGTGACGTGAAGATTTGCAACATCAGAAAAGAAAACCAGAATAGTGTTTTCCTACCCATTTCACAACAGAAGCAACAGACTTGCTCCTTTCTTTTTTCACTTTCTAATTCTTATGGCTCTTCAAGCACCTCTTCCTGAAAATAGACCCAAAACCATGGACAACATTACTCTAGAAGTTTTATCACGGGCAGAATCAGTATAATCTCCACATTCAAAGCTGTTCTTGATTACAGCATCACACTAAGAGCTCAGATTCCTCAAAACTTCAAGCTCTTTAAGAGCTCCTGCTTCCCAACTAAAACGCCATCATCACCTATGAATACGTCAAGACTGTAAACTAAAATGAAGAACAACGAAGAAAACATAACCCAGAAATCCAGGCACAATCCCCAACACCAAGAATAATGCCTAAAAGCTGAAACCATGGATGCTAAGGAAAGAAACAATAGGAAAAACAAGAAAAAAGCTAACAAAATGTTAATATTTATCAATTAAAATGAAATTTGATCAAATTTTCCCACCAGTTTGGCAGTTTTTACTTCTAATTGTGTAAAATGAAAAGAAATTAAGAACACAGGAGTTACAGAAGTCTAAAGTGTGGGGAAAATTCCTGGTAATCTATCCCAAACACTTAAAACTGGTAGATGGCTTGGGGGTTGGGGTTTTTTGGGTTGCTTGGGGGTTTTTTGGTTGTTTTTTTTCCCCAAATCTTTCTCAAATCCTTGCTGACTGGCATCTTTCTTCTCACTCATATCTGCTACCTTGTCTGGGATCAACATGAGGCCAATGCACTAAGGTCATCCTATTCATCCTTGCAATAATGCTGGCACAGTATTAGATGTCTTCCAGTCTTTTGGAATTTTTGCAGTGTCCTAAGATTGATTAGAAATCAATAAGGAAGTTCTGCCAGGTATTTCGAACTCTTGGGACTCGACAGGCCTATATTTAGAACTTCTTCTACATTTGTACTCAAAATGAGAAGTATCATATAACAACTATCATCTGCCTTATCCTGCAAACCAAGTATTTTTATTTAAAGCTCCCTTGCATTCCATTAAAATTCCTACAGAATATATATTCTGGGGTTTTGGGGTGATTTTGTTTAAGCTTTAAGTTCTGACATGAGGTGTTTTTCATAGAAATGAATCACACCAGTTAGAATTTCTTCAATTGTCTTTACACAATATTCTCTTCCTATAAAAACCCACAAAAGTATTTTGTGTTTTCACTGGTTTTTTGGAGACTTTCTGTATTTACGTATGTATGTGATTTTTCTTGAATTTGGTTTGCCAAACTGTAAGCAATAGTTTCTTCCACTCTTTATTCATGGAAAGGACATGGTGATAACTGCCAGCTACACACAGAATACTTCTTGGTCTGTATCCTTCTGACTAGCAGAGCTACATCACATATTTTTGGCTTTCAGACACACACAACAGAGCTCTGACTCCTGTAACAGATAAAAAACTATCAAGCTTCTTTAATTCTGTTTCCTTCATTTAGAATCACAGAATAACCTGGGGTTGGAAGGGACCTCTGGAGATCATCTAGTCCAACCCCATCAGAGCAGGGTCACCCAGAGCAGGTTGCGCAGGAACTTGTCCAGGCAGGTTTGGAATGTCTCCAGAGATGGAGACTCCCCCACCTCTCTGGGCAGCTTCTTCCAGGGCTCTGCCAACCTCAAAGTGAAGAAATTCCTCCTCGTGTTTAGATGGAACTTCCTGTGTTCCAGCTTGTGCCCGTTGCCCCTTGCCCTGTCACCAGGCACCACCGAGAAGAGCCTCACTCTTTCCTCCTGGCACCTGCCCTTTAGATATTGATTGATGAGATCCCCTCTTAAATCTTCTCTTCCCCAGGCTAAACAGATCCAGGTCTCTCAGCCTTTCCTCATCAGAGAGGTGCTCCAGTCCTCTGATCATCTTTGTAGCCTCCGCTGGACTCTTTCCAGTAGTTCTCTGCCTCCTTCCATGAGACCTGCAGTGCTTCCCAAGTCACTTCAGCCTCTGAAGCTCCACTGGCAGTAGCTGCCTTTCCCAAACAAAAATATTTTCTCCCAGCAAATCCCCAGTTTACCCACTGCACAGGAAAACTCTCTGGCTTGATGCAGAAAATGCCAAACTCCCTTCCTGCTGCCTATTCAAGGCAGAGTCACCAACCTACCGCTGGCTGGTGCGGAACTGAATCAGAGTCACCTCCAACTTTTCTGCTCTTGCTTCCCAGGCTCCTGGCACCATTAGTTTACTTTACTAACTAATGAGCAACTCCATAAAAATACCAACACCAGTGAAAAACCCAAAATAAGACAAGGATTCCTCATCTAGCTCTTTGTGAGTCCATGATTTCAGGGAGGAGTTTCGCCAAAAGCAAGGGAGAAAGACCAACTGGAACACCACCAGCTGATGCTGTTCTCTCTAGCTCAATACCAATTATTCTCTGAAAGACTCCAGAAAAGGTCTGGAATATACATCTGACATCAACGACCAAGGTAATTTCTTTTCCCCCCAATTGTATATGAAGAAGATGCACATGAACAGACACTGTTGTCATCCTGAAGCCATGGTTAACTGGAGACAAGAACCAAGAGAAGAACAAAAAATATGACAATTAAAGGAATAATATACTGGAAGAGGGTATATATACAGGATACACAGGAGAAGGGTACACAAATCAGTAAAGATAATTCATTATAAGAAATAGATACATTCTGGTCATAAGGCAACAATTTCCTATTTCAAGCTTCCACATTCCAATTACTGCTCTAAATACACAACCGAACAGAGATATTTAAAACCTGCCCTCTGTCACAAAGATGCATCTAAGCCCTTCAAGCTTAGGTTTTAAAAGATACTGAAAATTAATGTCAAAACCTTCAAAATATCAAAGGCTTTAACTGAGGACATATTTCAGGATAGAGTCAGAGTTCCACCTACAACAAAAACAAACCATTTTTTTTCCCTTCCAAGACAAAAAGCAAATATTTGATACTCATTCTCCATTAACATTTTCCCAACCCAAACACAATCTACCTTGTTTTCTACAAAGGTGGTTTTCTATGCACCCTTTCTCAAGGGAGATTAAAGCTCCACAGCATTACAATTCTACACAGCCAAGAACTGATTATATCCAAAACCGTATGAAGTCCCACTATGCACAGCTTCTCTTAAATTAGCCCCATAAATACAACATAAATGGCATTTTACACCTCAAATGCAGAAGGCAACCTGGAAGGCAGTTTATGGGGCCAACCAAGCCAAGCTTTAAACCTTTCCAAAAGTAGATGAGATCTTAACCACAATGAGACCCTCCTAACTAAAGCCCAAGCTTAGCAAAGCGAACAAGAGGAGGGAAGGGCAGCTCCAACTTTTAGGGGTTCTTTTTTTATAAAAAAATACAAATCTTAGTTTGTAGTAGCAAAAAAAAATAATCTCTATTTATCCTGCTTGCTTACCTCAAAGTAAGGGTTTCAGAAGAACAATTACAAGCAGAAAATAAATTCTGTACGGACAATGGTGACTTGTACACTGTGAAAATCAATGCCTACAGCACATGCAGACAACAGACAATGGTGCAATGCTGATCTCTTTGCACTCAGCATAGGAAAGACTAAAAAACCATAAAAATCTAGGCTTTGGCTTCTAAAAAATGACTACTGATTTTGATGAAAGCTGGAGGGTAGTCTACCTAGTCTACAGAGAACAGCACTATCCAAAATACAAACAGAAATTTAGCTTGTCCAACAATTCTCTACTAAAATTGATTCCAGTGGAGTAATGTAATTATGATCTTCCAAATGTCTGTGCTGGTTTAGGAAGGTGTTTTTTTCAATTCACCCAACACGTGCAATACTTACACCCGCTTCTGATTTGACTGCTGTCCTTGCTTACTCTGATAATAGAACGTGATTATCTAGATCCACAAAGGACACTAGAAAACGAAACTAAGAGTAAGAAAACAGGAAGAAATACGCATGTGAGACTTTCCCAGGCCACGTTCAGATCTGCCCAGGTAAAGATACAGATGGATCTTCCCACCTCTGCGTTAAGTTCTACTCCAAACGTTACCTGTCTTCAGAGAAACTAAGAATCAGCCCTTAATTATATCCTGCTGCTGCATCATCCTACGCCTGTATGTAACGGCAGCACAAACTGAACGGAGCTCTTACTTCCACATCGCACGGGACCTAC
>VXBW01003048.1:432421-461696 GCA_013400375.1 Thinocorus orbignyianus
GGGTGGAGGGAAGGAGGGAGGGAGGAGAAGGAAGGGAAGGCGGGGGGACGGGGGGTGCCGCTCGCCGTCTGCCCGCCCCACCGCCGCGCTACAGGTGGAGCGGAGATGGCTGCTGCCACCTGGGAGGTGGCTGAGGAGGAGAAGAAGGAGGAGGGCTTTCCTTCCGGGCCACCAGCGCTGGAAGGAGGAAGGCTCCGCTGCCTGCCCCTGGGCTGGGGCTGGCGAAGCGCTGCCCGCTGAGGGGTGGAAGGAGCGTGGTGGGTTGACCTGGCCCCCCGCGGCCTTTCCCGGGGAGAGCCCGTTCCCTCAGGTCCCGCTTACCCCTGACAGGGCACGGCGGCCTCTCTTCCCTCGGCCCGGCTGCCCGCTGCCTCAGGGAGTGGGGTGAAGGATGCACCGGAGCGCCTTCATGATGTCTCTTCCCCTATGGCCTTCGTTCTCTGCCCATAGCGTGCATCCATCCCACACTTCTGCCCCACTGTGTTGTTTAAAGAAGAGTATTTTCCACCATCCTGAACCTTCCAGGATCTGAAGGGAGCTACAGGAGAGCTGAAGAGGGTCTCTGTCAGGAAGTGGAGTGACAGGACAAGGGGGAATGGGTTTAAATTGGAAGAGGGGAGATTTAGATGAGATCTCAGGCAGAAATTCTTTGCTGTGAGGGTGGTGAGGCACTGGAAGAGGTTGCCCAGAGAAGCTGTGGCGGCCCCATCCCTGGAGGGGTTCAAGGTCAGGCTGGATGGGGCTTGGAGCAGCCTGGTCTGGTGGGAGGTGTCCCTGCCCAGGGCAGGGGGGTTGGAACTCCAGGATCTTTAAGGTCCCTTCCAACTCTAACCATTCTATGAACAGTTGCTTTTTTGTTTTGTTATTAAGTTGTTATACACATTTGTAAAATTGGGTTTTGGGGGTAGTTTCCTCATGCTCTGGTGGAATCTGGCCCACTGGCAAACGGTAGAAACATAATCGGGCAAGTTTTTGCACTCGGAGGTGATACACCAGTATTCAGAAGTAGAACACGGCACTAACCTTCACTTAGGTCTGTTATAGGAAATTTTTACCTGATATAAAGATAGTAATTACAAGTTAGCCTGGAAATGAAAGGACTGATTTTCTATATGTACCTTTTGGGCAGAATGGGACAAGGATCAGCATGCAGAACACAGAGATGATCGTGGAAACCAGGCACCATCCCTGACCTTTGGAGGATGGAGACCCAGCGTATGGCAGGGGGGTTATCCCCAGCTAACTTTTCCTGTCTGTTCTCTGGTCCTGCTGCATCATTCAGGACAGTGGTCTTCTGAAGAAATTAATTCTCATCCCTTCCTCGTGGAGAATTTGAGAGAGCTTGCCCAGACTGCCATGCCACTGTGTGAAGGCCTTGCAAGCAGCCTCGAGTTCTTTACAGAATTTTTTATTTAAACATTTCTGTTTATTTGTCTCCAACAGGGCTGTTGTAGCTGCATTAATAAAGGTACGGTGATCCCATTCCCCCTAACGGGGAGGCAGCTACAGTATTGCTGTAACCAGCTTCCCAAATGAAAAAGGGGTTGTGCCAAAATGACCTGTTGCCTTATAGGTATCTGTATTTTGGAATTGTAAAGAAATACCCTGGCATGGGGAATTCTGCTAAAGCTATAGGTGAATACCAGGCCTGGCTGTTATATCAAAACACATATTTTGCTGCAATGATTTGATCTGTGCCAGGGACTTTTTGTAGTCACTGTCAGTTAGGACCTGCAGGCTGTTTTATTACCCACCTGATAAACAACACTGAAAATTTTAAGAGGGTTTAGGTTGGTTTATTGAAAAGACTGCATCTTCAGCAGCACAATTACTAAACATAATATAATTATTTCCATTAATTTATTTAGGGAAAATCCTGTTACCTGCTGGTTTAATGTCAATTTATTTTTTTTTCTTATAGACAGGTGCAAATTCAGAAATTCTGATGTCAAAATGACTTCAGTCTTTTGAAGCTGCCCGCTAGTGACCACATGGCAAGAGTAAGGATTTCCCCAGAACTCTTGGTGATAGCTTTATACAAACCACTTGAGTCCAGAATTTCCTTAGCCGAGTCAGAGCTTGCAAGTGTTATTTAGCAAATGGAGTATGGTATTGATTTTCACAGTCTGTTGGCAGAGATAGACTTGCAATTGCAATATCATGAAGACAAGGCGTATCTGTAAAGAGTGCTGAGAACTGTAGTTATCCGTTTTGTTCTTATTAATATCTATTTTCATATGCTGCACACAAGGTGATTTTACATATAAAATAGGGAGAGGCTTGTCAAAAAGACACTTGGTTCCCTGTCTTTCATTCTTGCTCTGACATGAATAGATTAAACATCTTGGGTTTTCTTGGGGGTTTTTCGGTGGTTTGTTGTTTTTTCTATCATGTGGTGTGAATCTTCAGTTTCTGTTCTCAATTTCAAACAGCTGCTACTGGGTTCACCAAATTTATAGCTTGGCACAGCTCGTTCTCTACATGCTGATCACAGGGCAACCCCTGCCTAAACCCCACAACAGTGTGAAGCCTGTGTATTACCAAAGGACTGCTGCTCAGACTGCATGGGAAGATCTTATTGTAAATCTTGTGTCCAGCAGGTGCTGTCCATCCAATTTCCTTCCAAAATCTGAACCAATAAGGATAGAAATCACAGGGAAAGTATGATATAAGAATTGGAGGTAGAAAGACAGTCCAGTGCCCTCATTTAGGGCCAAGATATGAAGCATTGCCAGCTTGTGTGCTGAGTCTCAGTGCTTTGAATACAACCAGTTCTTACGGCACCTTTCTTTACTAGGGAAGCCATGTATTAAAATAATGTTCAATTATGAAGCATTTTATGGACTTAAAGGAAGTATTTTGAAGGCAGATTTTGTACAGAGACAAAAGACCATAAGGAACACGTTTAGCTTTTTACTGATTACTTTAAAACTAGGGGTTTATCTCTGCTTGAAAGGTGAATAAGAAAACTCGCAAGAAAGAAAAGGTGAAGATTTAGGATATTTCCATCATAGAATCATTGAGGTTGGAAAAGACACCATCATTGAGTCCAACCATTAATCTAACGCTGCCAAGTCCACCACTAAACTGTGTCCCTCAGCACCATGTCTACACATCTTTTAAGTTCCTCTAGGGATGGTGGCTCCAACACTTCCCTGGGCAGCCCACTCCAATGCTTAATAACCCTTTTGGTGAAGAAATTTTTCATAATATCCAATCTGAACCTCCCATGGCACAACTTGAGGCCGTTTCCTTTTGTCCGATCCCTTGTGACTTGGGAGAAGACACCAGCTTCCCCTCTGCCCCCTTGGCTACACCCTCCTTTCAGGGAGTTGTAGAGAGTGAGAAGGTCTCCCCTCAGCCTCCTTTTCTCCAGGCTGAACACCCCCAACTCTCTCAGCCTCTCCTCATAAGACATATTCTCCAGACTCCTCACTGGCCCAGATACTGAGCCCTGGGGAACAGGTAGTGCCATACAACAGGAGCGCCTTGCAAAGAATTCCAAAATGCTTGTTAGATACAGTGCTTCCAATGTCCATGTTTTTTTAGTGTCACATGCAGATTTCTGCTTTACAGGGAATTGGCACCAGTCAATGGCTGACCCAAGAACTGTGATCTTTGTAGCTGCAGAGATCCCTGCTTGGTTGCTGGTGAAGTTCTGAGGATGTAGAAAAGGATGGATAATTGGGTTTTTCTGCTCAAACCTCTAAGTCTGCAGGCACTGTGTATGGAATATTATAGTTGTCCAATCTAACCTGGGAAATGTCTTCTGACAAACCTAAAAGAAACATAGAATCATAGAATGGTTAGAGTTGGAAGGGACCTTAAAGATCATCGAGTTCCAACCCCCTGCCATGTTGGTGTGTATGTGCTACAGCACAAAAGCATCACTGCTTTGCTGGAGCTTTTACCTTTAAACATAAAACAGCCCAATAAAAAACAAAATGTATTTGAGAAATGCCCCCAGAATGACTGTCTAGTGCTTTTTTATTGTCAAGTCCATTGGAGCATTCCAAGAGCCCTTTGTATTGTTTCATATATTTAAAATGTTGTCAGTGAGTATTAGGTACTTGTTTAGTAAAAAACTGTATGGAACTTTCTGCGGGAGAGGGAACAATTAGCACCTGCTTCTGATGGGTTTACGTACAACAATCCTATATAGTGTTTGTGTGAAAATGCTGAAAAGCTGGGACTTTTAAGCCTTTGCTTCCAAGTGACAATAAAATGCGATAGTGAAAGTGCAGTTTCGTGGTTGGAACAAGCTGACGAGACTGATCAGATTTAGCTGCATATTCAGTGATTCTCACCCGAGAAAGGGAGAAGGGAATTGCAGTCAGAGGTGATGGGGAGAGCTGGTCTACTGGGCAGGGGGGCACTGGCTTCTTAAATCATCTTGATGAGCTTCAAAACAGCACCCTAATAGTTAGACTGTGATCAGTTTAAGGAAAAATAAGACAGAACTGCTGCTGAAAGAAGCAATCGTTCTTCCTGCTCCTGCTGATGTATGTTTCTTGCTTCCTTTGGTCAGCACAAGCAATTACATTGCCATGTCAGGAGCTATGGGCTGAATTATATTCAGAATTTAATTAGCTTGAAACTAACCTGAGGAGAAACAGGATTTTTAATCTAGATATATTCCATTTCCTGATTCATCGGGCAACCTCACCAATGTTTGTGTTAGCTCAAGGGAGGGAACAGCACAAGGACGGGAACACGAGAAGGACAAGAACACGAGAAGAGACAAGAACAGGGCAGGGTTGCATTTTTTGGCAACAGCACCTACCAGTTTACGCCAATTTAAAGTCTTGTTTAAACTACTGATTTATTTTTTTTAATATAAAATTTCTTGAGTGTTTTTATTGTGTGAGAGGCCACTCAGCCCCATCCCTGTATGTGGATGGATAGGTCAATAGAAGGGACCAGTGTATTAGTGCCTTTAATTATGGTGGCTCATTTGTTGGCACCTTCTTTAGCTGCAGTGTCGTACTTTGCATTCGCTCCAGTTCTCTTTTCCTGTACCAGATGCAGATAATCAGTGCGTGATGGATCAGGGTCCAGATGGATCCGGCAGATGGGAACCTGGAACAGGGGAGAAGCTGTGATTCTGTTCTGCAACTACAGGCACCTCGGTGGAGAAGTTTCCGAGTCTTGTACTGAATGCAGAAGATTTGACAGCTCTGCTGGTGGTGCTGGGTCGTGTCATGCTGAGGTAGAAAGGTGGCGTTTCTCTCTGTCCCTTTGGGGAGTCCTAGGCCTGCCACCCTTGTGAAAATAAGTGAAGCATAATTCAAAATATCCACCATGTTCCATTATGCAAAGGATCCCAATATGTCAACCAAACTGCAAGAGATGCGCTCGCTATAAATGTACTTTAATATAAGTTGGGTTTTTTTAAGATAAACTCAAGAGCCAAAATGAAGAGTTCATAGTTTGTTCATAGAGTGAGTATTCTCACAGATTGAAACAGGCTGCAGTATATCCACTGTTGAAAGAACCAAAAGCAAATATTTATTAGCACAGGGAATGTTAATCAATAGATAATTCTTAGGTTGCTTCTAGACATTTGTACAAAAGCGTGTGACACCCCAGAGTGACCAGCAATGACATAAACATCCATTGCTGTGAGGAAGCTCTTGCAAGGTGACAAATTTATTCCTGAAAGCTAAAAAGTACAGGCTCTTGCTGTTTTGAAACACATTCTCCATGCTACCGTTAAGCAAGTTGACATACTCCTAGTAAAGCGTGATATTTGTCAATTTGTCACAGCTGCTGGAAAAAATGTTAGATGGCAGTGAAGAAAAACTTCCCGCCTCTTGGGGTTTGTGGAATAAGGTTTTGAGTTGTGGCTGGAAGCTGTGGAAGATACCACACGTTCCCGGCTGTAGCTTCCATTTGTGTGCTGGAAGCTTTTCCCACTGCATTTGCTGGAATGAGATCCCTTTTTGCTGGGAATACATTTTGTCCTACCCTGCCCACAGGAGTTTTCAGCTTCTTCTTTCTTCAGCATTTTGCTCCTGCTAATAGGTGAATAATTCAATTCCCAGCTTCCATGGCACCTCAACATATCATTCCTTAATATTGTGAACGAAGACGGAATACGAGTATCCATCTTAAAGACAGGAGGAAATTGGTTGTATAGGGTTCTTTTTTAAGTTTCTTTTGTAGTTTTTCAAACTTGAGAGTCTGGTTATGGATGTATCAGCCATAACTGCCTGAGAAGGTGATTTTCTGAGATAACCCCGTTGGAGGAAAGATAGATTGTTTCTTTGGGGATACAGGGAAATGAATAGCACATCTTTACCCTGAATCAGGAACCTGCTACACGGATATTGGTGCAGGTGCAGAGGCAAATCCAAGCCAGTATAGTGACCCCTTCATAACGGCAAATGTTTCTGTGTATGAATACCAAGAATACAAAGTTCTGGCAATTTCCTGAGAGCCTTGCACTGCAAAAGAAGCTTTATGGAGGTGCACAGCAAATGTAGCAGTAAGATCCACTGATCCACTTCTTCTTGCTAGCTCCAGCAGGTAATTTTGCTAAGGAACTATTACTGGATTTTAGAATCATAGAATGGTTAGAGTTGGAAGGGACCTTAAAGATCATGGAGTTCCAACCCCCTGCCATGGGCAGGGACACCTCCCACCAGACCAGGTTGCTCCAAGCCCCATCCAGCCTGGCCTTGAACCCCTCCAGGGATGGGGCAGCCACGGCTTCTCTGGGCAACCTGTTCCAGTGCCTCACCAGCCTCACAGCAAAGAATTTCTTCCTAAAATCTAATCTAAATCTCCCTTCTTCCAATTTAAAACCTTTACCCCTCGTCCTATCACTAGACTTCATGACAAAGAGTCCCTCTCCAACTCTCCTGGAGCTCCCTTCAGATCCTGGAAGGCTCCTGTAAGGTCTCCCCGGAGCCTTCTCTTCTCCAGGCTGAACAGCCCCAGCTCTCTCAGCCTGTCTTTGTAGGAGAGGTGCTCCATCCCTCTGATCATCTTCATGGCCCTATGCTGGACCCGTTCCGACAGGTCCGTGTCCTTCCTGTGCTGAGGACTCCAGAGCTGGACACAGGACTCCAGGTGGGGTCTCACAAGCACAGAGTAGGAACTATTGAAGGGGGCAGCCACAACATGATTGCCCTCTTTCTTGGAAGTGCTATCCCTACTATTATAGTTTTCCTAGGTTTCTCTGCGGCTATGAGCCTGGTTAATTAGTTATGTCCCCACACACCTACCTGTAGCAGGAAGGGCTACCATAGTTTATGTCTATCCCTAATTCTTAATCCCCAGTTTCAGTTTGCAAAATGGGGATATTCTGATTTGTAATGAATTAGAAGAGTAACAAATTTACTGAAAATTATGCCGCTCCTACTTTGAAGCCCTAGCTTCAGACTCCTGTGGGTCTTTGTAACTGATGTGACATGACCAGCATAATGCACGCTGAGTTGTCTTACAGATTAGGCATTAAATAGCCTGATATTGGAAGCATGAAGTGTGAGTTTTAACCTTTTTTTTTTTTACATGCTGAATGACTCCCTTGCCCTTGATCTCAGGTGAATTCAGCGTGCTGCTTTAGAACTTGCGCATTTTCAAAGGTTTATGCAGATCTCTTTCCATAAGCTGATAATAACAAAAGAAGGTTTGAAAATGAAAAGGATCTGAGAAAAGTTGAATGGAATTCAGCTGGAGAAAAATATCCCTTTAATCTGTGGGTAGGGTAAGTCAAATGAATAACAAGGATGGTTTCCAAATATTTTAATATCCATGCTGAAAAGCTTAGACAGAGAGGTCATAAAAGTCATGTGAATTAAGGTGAGAAGCAATGAGACTGCAGCAATAACTGCCATGAAGTGATCTTTGAGTCTGCCTGATTGTTTCCTCCAGCACCTGCAGTGGGTTATTTCCCATCAAAAAGGCAGTAACTGATATTTCAGCATACACGTTATAAACTATGGGCTTTGTGGCAGGAGTGAAAGATTTTGAATATGAATGACTTAGAAAAGTGCAATTGAATGGGAGTTATGGATATTCTTGCCTGGAAGAAAGACATTAAAGAAGCACGGTAGCGATTCGTTCTAGTATCCCGGTTAACTCACTAAGTATTTACTAGCTGTGTGTTCAGGCAAATTTCTTCCCAAGATATTTGGAAATACCTGGGAGAGTTTTGATTAGACTTCCACTTTCAAGTCTGGTGTCAGAGCTGACGTACCATCCGGATCATTAAAAACTGGACTGACTGGTTCACAGCACGTCGGACAGATGGTTTCTCGTGACATTCAAAGCTGCTGCTGCTGCTGTGGGGGTTCAGAGCCAGGCAGACCTGGTATCTGAAAGTGTCTATTGTGTTCTGTTTCTCGCTAAAAGCTTTGTAATTTTAGATTTCCTCAAACAGGAGCAGGGACAGTGGCTATCAGAGAATGTTGCTGTGCCACTGGCGAGACTGTAGAGGTGTAATTTGTAATTCTTTGTGTCTGAGGAGGCCAAGCAAAGAAATGTTGTTGGGCTGGTGGAAACCTCATTTATCATATTTGTGGCGTGCAGCAGATAATTCTGCAGGGCCAAGTTCCTCCAAATCCATACAGCCATTGCTGATTTTTGTGACTACTCATCTTCTCAGTTCCTGATGAATGTGAATTGAGGTTGTATTCACCAGCGTGGCAACCTTTACCTAACACCAGGTCTGTAAAAGAGGAGGCTTTGTGCAGAGCCCTTAGAACAGATGCATAATGAGGCAAGTAAACAATAATGATAATTTTTGTGATGTTTTAGAATCATAGAATGGTCAGAGTTGGAAGGGACCTTAAAGATCATCAAGTTCCAACCCCCCTGCCATGGGCAGGGACACCTCTCCCTAGAGCAGGTTGCTCCAAGCCCCATCCAACCTGGCCTTAAACACTTCCAGGGATGGGGCATCAACAACTTCCTTGGGCAACCTGTTCCAGTGCCTCCAGTGCCTATAAAACCTCAGTTTTATACCTTCTTGGACCAAACTTTCTAGCACTGGGACTAGATACTATTTGCAATAAAAGCTTACATACTTCCATGAATTAAATAGCGGATTATGGCAGTGGAGCTTGAATACTTGGTTTAGTTTTTTGTGTGGATGGGATGGAGGTCCCACCTCTGGTGTCCTCCATGAAATGCCAACTCGACAAACCACTTCTCTTCCTTAGTTTGTTCTTCCTTAACTTTTCTTGGACTGAACTCTTGCCAGCACATTGCTTTCCCTTTGCTCACCGTTTCAGAACGGAAATAAGACGTGGGTTATCACACGTAAAATGGCAAGAGCACAGATGTAAGGAGGAAACAGTATGGCATGGTTCTTCAAAACGAAGTGTGCTGGCAATAAGCTCTCTCACATGGATGAGGTCAGCCCAAATCTGAATATTTAGAAACCAAAACACTCATTCAACTGGAATTTGTGCCTTTTTTGGTGCAGAAGTATGTATGGCACCTGCAGGACAACCTCCTTAATTGTAAGGCATAATAGTCCATGGAGAAATATGCAAAGGAGGGTAGACAATAGTGCATATTTTAAAAGAATAATTTGTGGCATTCATGCCACAAAATGTGAGACCTCACCAGAATTTGGAGAGGTTTGAATTAGTGGTTTTGCTTCTTTTCATTGTAGTGCTGGATCAAATGTAGAGGATTAAAATCCCAATTAACTTTAAATTCCCAGTGTACGGTATAAGAATGAGGTCTTGCCCTTTGAAATAGGTGTGGGCCCTCTGTGGGAGCTGACTGGGCTCTGTTTTAAAAACCAAAAGGTAATAACAGTATCTTATAACCAGGCTTTGCGTATTTGTGCACATCTGGTAGATGTGGTCACCGTGTGAAATGCAGCATGAAAACATTCTGGTGTATTTGCAAACCTAAGTGTTGTTGCAATAATTGCAAACATTCATTTATTTAAATAAAAAACCACCAACAAACAAGCACAGAAATCTGTAGTCCCTATTTCTATGGATAATTTCTGAGGTTATTCTTACTATGCCATTTACTAGAAAGCACTTAGTTCACTCCCACAATTCTGATAGATGTTTTGCCATGAAGCTACAACTGCATTTTGCTTTTCTTACTCATAAAAAGCTCAGAGAGGATTTTTCTTTCTAATGAAGGTATTGGCTTTTATAGGAACAAGATTGGTTTCTACAGTGGGAGCCTGGAGAGGCTGTAGCTCACTTTGAATATTCGTTTACTGGTCTCAATTACTGATCATTTGCATCAAACGTGAAGTTTTTATGCGTTCTCATAGAAATAAGATAACATTTTCCCTTTAAATGTAGGGAGTGCTTTAAACTCAGTAGCCTTTAAATATCATCTAATGCCTGCTGGAAGCAGGAAAAAGATAATTAACAGAGGAGACTAACTGCTTAAAGGGGCGTCTCCTATGGATTTAGGAGGCAACTGGAAGCCAGTCAGCTGCTGGGGTAAAATCCACAGGGTCTCACCAGCCCTGGAAATTGCTATTTTCAGTGGCAGATTTGGAGCTGCCCTGCGATAGATTTTGAATACTTTACATGGCTTGGTTATTCTTGGACTTCTCTGTTGTGTGTCTTTGGTATTTTCTGAATGCTGCGTGGTATCATTTATTCAACTTGTAAAAATCTGTGCGGGAGCAACGAGGAAAAAGAATGCATCAAGCAGCTAACTCAGAGTTAGGCAGCTAATTGTTATTAATGGGGGCTCTTAACATTTTTGGCTCCCTCTCCAGCAAACCACAAGGACAAGAAATGAAATGTGAATGTAGAGTAACAAAAATAACTGTCGGGATTAAGAGAGAGGGACAGAAAGGGAGAAGTGTTCATGGTCCACAGCACCTGAAAGACATCAGGCTTCGCTTGTGGTGGCTGAAGAAATAAGCTCTCCTTGAATTACAGTTGAAGTTACATGCCCGAAATACAGTTTGCTGATTGTGTGTACATTAGTTTCTATAAGACAAATACTTACAGCTAAAATAAATAATATTTATTTTTAGGAATGCTCTCTGAATGTCCCACATGCAATGGGCAGCCCTGAGAGAAGGAACCTCAGGCATCTGAATTCAGCCAGAACTGGTATGTGAGCATGGGTGACGTACTGAACGTTAAAGGATATGTCTCATCCTAGGGTGGAATTTGTCTTAATTAATTTTAACAGTTACAAAACCTAGGCACCTAGTCTAAGCTGTCATCTGGGCTCTTGCTGTGCAGAAAGACTAATGAGTTACTCATGCAGTACCGAGGGCACCAAGTCAAAGATGGATGTGACCTGTCATCCTTGGCATCCTTTATTTTCCCCTACCGACTACAGAGGAAACGAAGTCAATTTAGTTTAGATGAGTAGCTTTCATATAGTTGAAGTCAGATGAATTAAATCCCACCTTTGGAGCAGGAGAACTGTGAAATTCTCCTCCTGGACAGGTGGAAGTTGAAGCCTGCCAACCCAAGGGATGGATGCAAGAGAAACAGAAGGGGAATGGCAGCATTGGTAAACCGGTAACTCTTAACACCTCCTTGTTCCTTCGTACCCTGCATTACTGTCCCCCAGGAGAAGGTACAAGGGCTGCCTGTTTTTTTCCAGCTGGGAAAGAATGAGAGGATTTACTGAGATATCTCAGAAATCTCAAGTAATGCTTTTGGCTGTAGGATTATTGCCAGCTGTTGTCAATATGCTGAATAATAGTCAATGGGCTGTTAAAGATTTGGATCTTTTTCACCGTGGTGTGTAGAATTGTCAGGGAACACCTAAGGGAAAACACAGAGAGATTTACGATTAATGTGTGTGAGCCTTGATACGTAATACTCTTTTTGTATAACAAAGACATTTGAAGAGTTTAAAGATTGTTATTTATTTATCATTCCTTTTCTCAAAGGATATATATTGGGCAAATAGACTGACTCTGGCTGGGTTAAAATGATTTCCCACCCTGAATGACAAGTAAAATGATACATATCCAATAGTTTTCCCTTTCATTGCAGCCTTGACTTCTGTGCTCCAGTGAATTTGAGCATAAAATGTGGTTTACAGAGATACACATTGTCAAGACTTAGTGAAGCCTAAGAGCCTTCCTTGGAAACATTCCCGTATAATTCTCATCTCCTGCTTTCCAGGGCTGCTTTTTGCTTGGAATTTATTGCATGTCTTTAATTTCATACTGTATATCGGCGGTGCTGCAACTTGATCCTTTTTGGCTATGGTATCAATCTCTTCTTGAAAAGCTGTGAACTTATGAAAATGCATTGCAATGCAGAAAAAGAGAGAAAAATCATCATTGCCTGGCATTATGGATGTCTAATGAAAAGTGGAAGCAGCAATGCACTTCTACCATGCAATGGGATCAATATTTTGATGAGTTTCATGAGAAGTGAAGCTTTCTGTGAAGGAAGCTAATCTTAACCCTCTATACCTTTTTGTGTCCAGTCTCTTACAGCAGATATATGGTGCTTTTTACACTAATACATGTTCCCTTGTGGAAATATGCCCCAAATATAATGCAGACAACTTCTGCTACCTCTGTATGGAATTTGCTGCTCTGCTTCTTCACACAGCAGATAGCGATCTGGGTTTGCTCTGTTAGGCTTTATCCACACATACAGCTGGAGATAAAGTGCCAGCTTCCATGGGGTGGGAAACACTGGAATTGCCAGAGAAGGTAGTAAGCGTTACTAGATACCTTTACCTCTTTGCTAATATCCATATGCACTAAAAATTAATTATGCCACAGGGTTATTTAATATTAATTAACATTGTCCCCATGGGAGTATTCCAAAGGCAGGTGATTTTTTAGGTGGGAGAAGCTTGGCTGTGAGCTGACACCATCAGATGAATGGAGAAGTGGTTATCTTGATTTTAGTGTCCCTCTAGTCTTCCCTGCTTGTTACTTTTAGAAATAATCCCAGCAATATCTGTTTGCTTGCTCAGGATGAAGGTATTTTTATACTTTTCACCAAGTGTCATTCAATCTAAAATGATTAGTCTCTGCTTGTTTGCCATTTTTTTTTATAACTTTTGTTTTTCCAACTGTTGGTTAGTCACAGATAGCCGTTCACTCTCCCAGCAGGCCATCTGACCCAGCAGTCTTCTAATTATTCAACATTATGCCACATTATTTCCTTTCCTCTTTCTTAAGTATCGGTGCTTCAGTGATCTTATCCCTGGTTAAAAATAAAGATGCCTTTTTATACTAGTCTCTCTCTAGAGCTTTCTCTAGTTCTTGGGGCCTAGAGTTTTGCTATTTAATTTGGACTTTTTCCTCTACTCCATGTTAGACTTCTGTCCTTTGCATGTATTTTCAGTCCTGATACTAAGTGAAAATGGAAAACATGCTCCGAATGTTCCACCTTTGCTCTGTGTGTTCAGAATTAGAGTATGAAGATGACATATACTGTATTTAGTATGGTTTTGGGTAAAACCTTCAATAAATCATTTGTCTTTGAGAATTATTTTTTCCTTCTGTGCATACAGTTAGTTTTCAGCAGCATGGAGATCACTGAATCCAAAAAAGAGTTTTTAAGAAATAAGGGGACCTTCCTTTCTCTGTTAGAAGTCTGAAAGAGACTTTAATGTGGCTTTTTTGTTTGTTTTCGTTGTTTTTTTTTGAAAAGTGCAGTCCTGACAGCTGTTGAAACGTGATGTTCCTACTCTCAACTCAAGAGGAAAAAGCTATAGATGAGCTTCCCAACAATCATTAGCCAGTCTGCATCAAGACTGCTCTCTGAAGAGTAGCCCTTTCTTCAGACATGTTTGCTGTGAGGTCTCTGTTGAGACATCTTCTGAAGGTTGTGCTTATTATCCACAGTGTTGATAGGTGTGTGTCTGACAGGTTGTGGACAGCATCCACTGACTCCCTAAACAGCCTTCAGGATGACAGCAACTTCAGGTTATATTTCTGCCTCAACTTCTTAGAAAAAAGGCTTCATTTCTTGGAAAAGAAGTTTTGTTAAAATAATCATAGTCATCTTAATACAAAGTCTTTCATAGAATCATAGAATGATTTGCATTGTAAGGGACCATAAAGACCATCTGGTTCCAAACACTCTGCCATGGGCAGGGACACAGACCACTTAACCAGGTTGCTCCAAGCCCCATCCAGCCTGGCCTTGAACCCCTCCAGGGATGGGGCAGCCACAGCTTCTCTGGGCAACTTCTTCCTGTGCCTCACCACCCTCACAGCAAAGAATTTCATTTTAAGATCTGACGTAAATCTCTCCTCTTTTGGTTTAGAACCATTACCCCTTGTCCTGTTGCTCCCCTCCCTGATCAAGAGTCCTTCCCCACCTCTCTTGTAACCCCTTCAGGTACTGGAAGGGGCTCTAAGGTCTTCCCGGAGCCTTCTGTTCTCCAGGCTGAACACTCCCAAGTCTCTCAGCCTGTCCTCACAGGACAGGTGCTCCATCTCTCTGATCATCTTCATAGCCCTCCACTGGACTCGTTCCATCTTTAGGATGTGTAAGAAAAGGGTGGGAGGTTTCTCTGATTGTTTTTTTTTGTAAATGTATTCTTCCAAATAGCTCGCCTATGGAAGAACTGTTCAAGGGCTAAAGCTTGTATGGACCCGGAGGCTCTCCAATGCTCTCCTTAGTGTTTCCAGACTTCACAGGAACAACCTTAGACACCTCTTTGGTCGCTCTGGGCAATGGCATAGAGCCTTCTTCATTATCCACGGGGTAATAGAGGCTCTCTGGGAAGACATCTGCACTGGGAGATGAGGGTGTAACACCTTCTCACAGCCTCTGCCCGAAGCGTTCCCAATAACAAGACTCAATGTCTGGACATGTGAAGGGCTGTCCTGGTCTGAGCACCAGAGGATAAATGTCTCATTCAGTAAGGTCTCTTCTAATGCTTGGGAAAACTGCAGACTCAGTGTCTGAGTTTGTGAAAATATTTATTTTATAACCAGCTATGGTATGTGGGCTTCAAGGTCTCAGAGTCTTCAGGCCTTGCCAGGTGCCTGAATGAGGAGGGGCAAGGCCTGGGCACTTGACCCAAGCTGCCAACAGGATTATTTCATACCATGAACGTCACATTCAATATAAATTAGACAGTTTGCTGAGAAATTCTCTCTATTTCTTGATGACTGCGATCTAGAGAAGTCTTCACCTTGGTGTTGGATGCCTGAGGCCTTCCCTTTCTGAAGCCACAGCACTTTCAGTGTCCAACATTTGCTGTCTTCCTCCTGAGAGATGGGCTGGGTGTAATCCTTGTGTATTTTATATTAGTATCGGGGTCATTATTGGCTCTTTAGAATTATTGATGTTAATTATTTAGTCTTACTCTATGAAATCTGTGAAAGGAGATTGTAGAGGGGCAGTGGTTGGTTTCCCAAGTCACAGGTGGCAGGACAAGAGGAAACAGCCTCAGGTTGCTCCAGGGGAGGTTCAGATTGGATATTAGGAATATTTTTTATACTGAAAGGGTTATTAAGGATTAGAAGGGGCTGCCTAGGGATGGTTGAGGCACCATCCCTGGAGGTATTTAAAAGATGGGTTGATAGTGCTGAGAGACATGATTTAGTGATGTTTTTTAGTCAGTTATGTGGATGGTTGGACTCAATTTGAAAGGTCCCTTCCAACCTAGACAATGGTGGAATAATTTATCTAAACGCCAACAAATTGTGGTGGGTTCCTCACACCGTAACGCAGCGAAATAGCGCCGGGGCTTTTTGGGAAAGGGCCAAAGGAAGCTCAGACCTGTGTGTGCTCGTCAGCAGGCAGAGGAGAGGACGCTGAACACATGCTGCCTGCTATCAGCAGCCCCGGCGGCTGCCAGGAACTGCAGCGACACCATTACGTAAAGCATCACCACGCAGCACACGCTGTGCAGACAGACACCCTGTTTGTGTGTATGAACAGCTCTGCGTAGGTATGCCGGGGGGGGGGGAAGTTCACACATTTTACCAGGTTTGGCGTTTAAATTTAGTCCCCCCCAGTGTTAGGCACTTATTTTTTTATTTATTTTTTTTACCCTGAAGTCGTCACCGACAGACAGCGTTCACTTCTGGGTTTGAAACGGAGGAAGAGAAATGGAGCTGTGTGTGGCATGATGGAGCAAATTTATCCTGTTAGATAAGGTTCAAGTGTCTTTTGCCTTTTTGACAGATTTTCTGCTAACAAGGCCAAAGAGCGGCTCTGGTTCTCCTGCTGTGCTAAGCAGGCATTTCACTCATTTAACCCTTGGAAAACTGGCTGGCTTACAGGGAAATGACACTACACCATTCCAAACCGTAGTTGTTTATGTGATTGTGATAATTTAATTCAGAGTAAGGCAATTAGTCTTTATAAAGAACTTAAAATATAACAAGTTGGTTGATTTTTTTTTGTTTTAAAAGTAGCTATTTATAGCTCATTAAGCAGAGAAGAACCCTGTACTTTTTGACTTCTGAAGGAGTTGCAGCTTTTTGACTGCACTCCTTCAGTTCAGCCCCATCAACCCAGATTTTCTCAATCTAGAAACAAAACGAAGTGAAACAAGGGAAATGAAACAGTAAGTAGATCAGTCATGTCTGCTCGGCTTCTCAGGCTGCTGTATACTCTTGGGTGTTTTTTAAGTTATGACATGCCGAAAACAATAAGCCGCCTGAAAACTCTGGCTGTGATTTTGACATGCATTGTTTTCAAGAAAATTGAAAATTCTGTTATAAAATTAAACTTTGTCAGCCTCCTTTGTGTATATATATAAATGTATGTATCTGTCTTCAGACCTAACTTCATATTCTGCTCAGAACTGGTTAAAAAAATATAAAGGGATGGATATCTGGTTAAAAAGGGAGCCAGCTCTCCTAGCATCGAGCCGTGCTGGTGTGCAGAGGAATGGCCTCACACATAGTAGTCAGCATGAAAGATTAAAACACCTGCTCGCAGCCCTACCACGGTATTTATTTCAGGAGCTCTTCTCTATTACAGGAGATAAAGTACATGCTCCTACAGGCCTGGGGGCAGATTAAAATATTTCATTGTTATGGCTCTTCTGCCGCATGTCTTTTTCAATAACACCGAGCAGCGCTAAGGTGGCTGGACTCTCAGAGCGGGCAGGAGGGATGAAATATATTACTCCATCTCTTTATGACAATGGATGGATTTTCTTTGTTGCCGGTGAAGTGTGCTTTCTGCAGGGCTGGGGACAGTAGCAGATATATATATGTATATGCATATATATATAAATTTAATTAATATTTGAATCTATTATTTATGAGTGCATTCCCTGATGTCTAAATCCAAGAGCAAGCCCTGCCGTGCTTGACGCGGTCTCTCAGGAGAAGGGCTGGAAAGGATCTGCAAGCGGAGGGAGCCGAGACTTTCTGCTTGACCGCTCCTGCCTGTCAGGCAAGGACAAGCATTCAGGGGCTAAAGATTCACCTATTCCAAACATCCTTGCCCCAAACATAGAATCATAGAATCATAGAATGGTTAGAGTTGGAAGGGACCTTAAAGATCATCAAGTTCCAACCCCCCTGCCATGTGCAGGGACACCTCTTCCTAGAGCAGGTTGCTCAAAGCCCCATCCAACATCATTCATTAAGGAGAACCATGTGTTAGCTCACCACTCTGGGGTGACCCTGGTTATCCCAGATTTGCAGATGCTAACAGAAGACCTTGTTATTAAGGCAAACCCTTCTGATACCGCGCTCAGCCTGAGGCTGGGAGTTTCTGGCAAGCTTGGGCTGACAGGCACGTTCAGCTGAGTACTCCGAAAACCACTTGGGAGTCATTCACCTTCGTCCAAGACAGATCCACCAACAGCATCAGTGCTCCTGGCTTCAGGCTGCTGACGAGGCTTGAAAGCCTCAGCACTGCAATCAGCCAGAAGGCAGCTCTCTCCGCACCCGGCTTTCCTCCTACGTGGATGCAGGAGGAAGCGAGTACAGCTCTCTGGCCCTTCAGTTTTTTAGCCTGGATGAGTATGAGAATCGGGATACGTCAAACGTGCCAACTGGTCTGCATTTTCAGCAGACAGAAGATTTTTAAATTTACAACTCAGAATTTTTGTGGTGAACATTTAAGAACTTTTTTTTTTTTTAAGAAGTATAGCTGATGTCATGGGGTTTATATTTAAAAACTCTCTCTGTAATTTATTTAGATTTCTGTTCCCTTGGCCTATTTTCTGCAGCAGAGGGGTAGTTGTATCTCTACCCATCTGAGATACTATTTTGGTGTTTAACCATCACGTAAGAACTGCATGAAAATGGTAACATCTGACTTTTAATCACATAAGTAATCATGGAATTGCCTGGATTGGAAGGGACCTTTAAGACCATCTAGTCCAACCGTCGATCTGACACTGACCAAACCCACCACTAAACCATATCTCTAAGCACTATGTCAACTCATGTTTTAAATCCCTCCAGGAATGGGGCCTCAACAACTTCCTTGGGCAGCTCATTCCAATGCTTTAAAACCTTTTCAGTGTAAAAATTGTTCCTAATATCCAATCTGAACCTCCCCTGGCACAACTTGAGGCTGTTTTCTCTTGTCTTGCCTCTTGTTACTTGCTCTGCTAATGCTAACGAATGTCTTATTCTTTGAGTGATACCATTAAATTGAATGTAAACATGAAAAGGGTAGGGATTGTTTAACAAGAATAAACTAGAACAGGGAAATAGTAACCAGGTTCTTGTACGAAATATAATGCTTTCTTCTTAACCTTAAGAATTAAATGCAGTCGTTTCAATAAACAATTCTTTTGTACAGTCCTTGAGTAGGCAGCGCAACCTGCCCACCACAGCTAGTTGTAGAGAAGAGGACTGGCACTGGATGTTTCACAGGAAATGCATGGTTGGCATTCAAGGTCATTTGGACTGTTTCTATTCAAATTTCAGATGTTTAAAAAAAAAGGAATTACAGTCTTCCATAGGCTTTACATGTTACATGAGTGACCAAATGCATCCGCGTTTCGGAAACAACTTCTGAAAAAGACGTGGGGATCTTCACGGTTTTCACCCATCAGCTGTGCTCTTTCTTCAAGATTTGCAGCCAAACTCAAAACCCTTTTTGACCTCTAAAGGTCATTTTTTTAATGAATTTGTTAATGATGTCTCAAAGTTCTTTGGAATCTTTATAAGTTCTCATTTGGGATAATATTTTTGTTGTTGGGAAGGGTGAATTGCAGAGGCATAGGCCAGTTTCCTTCACGTGAATTCATCTCAGGGTTTTGTTTATAAAAATCAAAAGCTATCAAAAAGAAGGGTGGATGTTCACAGACATCTATTTTTCCAAGATACAGAAGCAGTTATAATTATTCTGTTAAAAATAATGGAAGTGTAACTCCTGGATTTCACATAGTCATTATGTATGTGATTTGGACTGTTGGGTTAATAACTTGTGTTTTGCTGTTGTGTTGAATGATAAACTCTGCCTACAATCATAAAACCACTTTTCTCAAAACCTCTTATTGATTCTGTTGTCCTGTAGGCAATAAAAGCTGCTGAAGAGAGGAACAAAGGGAAGAGAAATGGGCAATTATGGAGATAAAAAAGACCTGTTTGGAGAAGTAACATTTGTAAGTCACCGAGGCTGTCATTCTATATCCAGAGAGCTGATTTCCAGTAGTTCTTTCCTTAGGGTGAACTACTCTATTTAGACTCACTCTTGCTGATAAATTGTCTTATAAATTCTTAATTCGGGAAACGGGGTTTGTTCTTTTCTCCTGACTGTCTTTCTGATCAGCTTTAGTGACCCTGAAATTAGAGGACTCAGAGGCTGTTTACACTTGTGTTCAGCTACGGGGCAATGAATTACCTCTTCAAAACTCAGGTCAGAGTTTTCAGTTGCACATAATGCACAGTATTCAGGCTGAGTCCATCCGTGTGCCAGGATGTAGTTATCATCATGCACTGGTTTTGATATCAAACACTTCTAAATGTCAAGGCTTCTTAGATAAAAGTAAGAATACTTGCAATTATTCCTGCCCAAGAAGGTCAACTAGATCTACAGTCTTAGGTCCTTCCAGTAACTAAAGGAGGGAGTTGGTCTCTTTTTTTTTCCTTTCTTGCTCCAAGAATTCAATTACTTTTCAGTGCCAGGGGAGATGGGATGATATGAAGCTGAAGCTGAAATGTTTCACACGATGAACAGTTGGACTACAAGCGGGAGCCAAACTCTCACATCTGAAACTGCTTTCTCCTGACCCGTACTTGGAAAGATTTATACTGTAGCAACTCAGAAGTAGACTTACTTCATGCTGAATAGGTGTCTCCCATGCCCTCTGTCCTTCACTTCAGTCTCTTATGTCCTTGTGTTAGTCCAGTCTTGTCGCCTAATTCCAGGATGACTCACAACTGTTGGTGCTGATGTTTCATTTACACCACTATCAAGAATCTTGATAATTCTTCAATTTATTTAATGGTTATGGTCACCAGCAATTGGAAATGACTAGTGGATAGGTATTTTGATAGATACTGCTCCCTCAATTTTTATTAAACCAGAATAGAAACTTGCTTTACTCAACCAAGTCTGAACTAATCAAATCTGAACAAGCTCTCTGAAATTTAAAATTATTAAAATAAATACTTTTTAATAACAAAATAATAAACAAATGGAATGTGATTCTGTCATCTTTGCTCACTGGTTGCCTTTGGCAGTCCTGAAAACAATGTTATTCTTAATTAAATACAGGGTTTCCCAATACCTCGTAAAGGTTGCCCATTTGCTAAGTTCAAGTACTTCTTTAGAGACGATGTAGACTTTTTAAAATATCACATCCTTGGTATCAGTAATATTTTACAGATGGGTGAAATCATCACATCCTTGACCTAAAATGTTAACAATTAAATGAAATATCAAGAATACTTTCAAAGCCTTTCATGGTTTTATTAAGAAATATGTTTTATTTAACATGTTATGGTATAAGATTAAACTCAAAATTCATAAAGTAAAATATATGCTTTTGCAGATATAATAAGATCAAAATAATACTATTTTAAAAGTACCAAAAAAAAACCCTCAACAAGTTGTTATATTCTCTGTGCTTTCATTATTATTCTTTCAAACGTGGTGCTTATTCACTGTATTTCAGCTGAAATACAGTGCTTCTGTATTCTGCTTTCACCTCCAGATCACTTAAGAATCTATTATTAATTCCTTTAAAACATGCAAAAAATATGTCTTCCAAGAACAGCCACCCAGCATAGAGCTATAGAACTCACTGCAAGAATACTGATAAATAAAACATCAGTTAACATCAGTTAATTACAGTTTAAGGCTAGATCTTCAGCTGGTGGGAATGGGCAGACACCAACTAGAGCAGAATCCAGATGCACCAGGCGACTGCCTCCTTCCAAGTCCCAAGTCATGGCAAGTTGCTTTGTCAGTTCTGGTCTCTCCATAAAGCAGAGTATTTTATATCCCAATAATATCTCATTATCATTCTTACACAGCTCTAGGAAAGTTACATTTCTCGATGGCGACATGTTGGTCTTGAGTTCCCTCCCTCTCCCAATATATACATTTGAAAATAGGTTTCTCTGAAGAGCTAAAGGAAACCTTGGGTCGAATTCTTCCATTACATGAAAAAAAAATAACAAAAGTGCATATATATATATCTGTATATGTGCAGAACAAAGCCACGTGGCCAGCTGCAACGTTTGCCATTTACTGCCATCAGCACAGGCCTCTGTTGTTAGGCCGCAAAGTACATATACACGAATGTAAACTTTATTCCTTGGTTTGAGAGATCCCCACAACTAAGGGGATTCTTCCTTCTAGGGAAAGGAGTGCAGCCAGGGACTGTCTGGAAGTGGAGTTTTATTCCAGGCATCTATACGTGGCCTATACTGGGCCTGCCCCACTGGAGCTGCAGAATCAAAGCTTTATTGCAAAAAGAACAGATTGTTTCACTCCAAATGGGTAACTAAGTTTGTACATCAACTTTATTTTTATTTTTTTTTATTTCCCACCAACCAGATCTGGTAGAAACACCACCGTATTTCCTGTTAGCTTCTATAATTTTGAAGTGGCCCAGCTTAGAACGGCAACCGAATACGCTGAAAGGCATCAGCACTTGGGAGTAAAGCGCTCACTTCCAGCTCCTACAAATAGCTCTCAGTGACATTTCTTCAGGAGATGAAGAGTTATATTTTTAACTGCAAGCATGGTCTCTGTGCAGGTTGGCTTGATCAGTGTCTCGGGAAGTAAAAATCCGAAGTGGCCGGTGTCACGCAGCTCGAAGGCAAACGCGTAGGGGATGCCGTTTTTGTAGGCCCAGTCCATTGAGCTACCAGAACTCACATCTGAAAGAGGGAATTCAGAGAAAAATTTAAAAATATGTTAAATGCAGCTCATGTTGAAATCACCAGAGGGTTCTTGTGGCACTTTGGCTTCAGGACTCAGTGGATATACTTGCAACTCCAGCTGTTGCTTGCCCTGATCCTGAACACCCTTCGGAGAAGGACAGGGGCACCCAGCACCTGGTGAAGGGTGTTCAGCACAACAGGAGATTAGATCCTTGATCTTTACAGGGAAAAAATTAATAACTATTTTTTTGTGTGTGTGTAAAGCAAAATTTTAATGAAAGATAAAATCTAGAATAAAGCCTCAAACTATTCTTGTCTCCAGGCAAGTGCAGTCTAAAACTGTGTCTCCACAGAGGTCTCCCAGCTGGACTGGAGCTCCACATGCTCCTGAGTTTAACTTGGCTTTTTTCGGCAATTCCTTTGCAGGGAGGAGGGATAAATTTTGATAAAGTAATCTACATTCTCCTCCATTCTTTTCATTTCTGTCTTGTTTTCTCAGCCTTTCCTTGCAGCATGAGAGCGTTTGCATAGGTGGTGTCTAATATTAACAAACCTTCCTGAGGAAATGTGCTTCTTATGCTTTCCTTATCTCCATATGTTGATTACCCAAGGCACTTATATTTATATAAAGATCCATCTCTCATGTGGCCTGCTGTCTTCTGTGCAGTTCTGGCATTAATTCTGCTCTTCCTTTGACATAGTGACTGACTGTGCTGTAATGAGCACAAGGTGACGACTGTGTTGTGAGGCTGGAGGCCCACATAAGGTAGGGATCTAGCCAAAATGCTGGAACAGCAGAGGAGATGCAGGTGGTTACTTGTATCTTGGTTATTTACTTAAACTTGTCACTTTTTCAATCTCTGTTGTCATTACTGTGGGCCTTAAGGCCTCATAGTTTGGAGTAAAACCAAAACTGTCTCGTTGGAACATTGAAATCTGATCTTTATAAGTACTTGAAGGATGGGTGTCAGGAGGATGGGGCCAATCTTTTTTCAGTGGTGCCCAGTGACAGGACAAGAGGTAATGGGCACAAACTTGTACGTAGGAAGTTCTGACTAAACATGAGGAGGAACTTCTTACTTGGAGGGTGGCAGAGCCCCAGAAGAGGCTGCCCAGAGAGGTTGGGGAATCTCTGTCTTTGGAGACATTCCAAACCCTCCTGGACATGTTCCTGTACAACCTGCTCTGGGTGACCCTCCTCTTGCAGGGGGTTGAATGAGATGATCTCCAGAGATCCCTTCCAACCCCACATCATTCTGTGATTCTGTGAAACCTATTGAACTTCATTTTCTCTTACCTGCCTGCATGGAGAACTTGTCTGACAAATGTTGTTACACATTTAAAAGGCGTATTTTAAAGATATTTTATTATGGAAAAAATGCACTTGCAATCGCTCTCTGAAAAATGGAAGATGTCCAAATAAAGATGCCGTTGCTATCATATATCATCATCCAGACACAGAGACATTTGAAACCTATCTTTTAAAGAGATCGTCCTACATTTTAGAATGAGCTCTATGAATAGTTTTTTCTCTCACAGTTGCACAGGAGAGGCTAAGTAATGGTGAAAAACAAAACCTACTTTGAATTATTTCTTCACAAACAATCTATAACTAGGTATTACATTTACAATATCTGATAAAGATGCACTCTTTAAGATCGTGTTTCATCTTTTTTAAAAATACCTGGGTTTATATGTTTTTTGCTGGATTTTGTCTCTCAAATACATTGCAGATTAATCTCTTTTATTGCATCAAGTTAATCTTACTGGAGTCAACTGCCTGAATCAGTTACCAAACTTCATCTTCCTCCTTCCTTACCACCCACAACCGGAACAAAGTTCACTTTAAACAGTGTTTGCTTTCTTTTAATAAGGGTAATTGCCTTCTTACTATAGGTAGGTCAAAGTCACAAACCTATGCCAGAGGAAAACTTACACAAAGTGCTAGATGCAGGACCGTATCTGTATCTTACACCATAGGCTGACTGAAGAGCGTTAACAGCATTATAGGCTGCTAATTCCTGTGTGGGGCAGAAAAACAAATACATAAATTAGACTTTGAATGAAATACTGTAATGGGATTGGAACCTGAGCTATGGATTATTGACTTCCGGCCCGACGCTGTGTTCTGCAAGCCCACGGCAGCTAATTTAAAATTATTTTAAAGGGTAAATGCATTATTTATTTTTATTGACAGGAATTCCCTAATTCCCTAAAAAACTTGATTCAGTATTTTCATGGCATAAGGAAGCTCACTGCACTATGAATGATGTATTTGTAATTACAGGTATACATACCGATTTAGTGACCACAGCAAATTTAGGCAACACGTGAAACTATGAGATATAAAATAATAAAAATAATCTCTCTTTTTTTAATACAGTTTGAAAGGCCATGCAGGCATTTTCTACCAGGACCTGTGGATGCGTTTCCCAGTGTGAAGTAAGATTGATGTTTAGGTGACACTCCACGCTGGTTCATTGAGCATAGTCGGAAGAAGGAAGGAAACAAATTCCACCCCTGAATCTCTGATGATGGACAGATGAATGTCCTAACTGCTCATCTAACTTTCTCTTGGGCCAGATGATGTGGGCTTGGAGAAGTCTTTCCACTGTTGCAGAAACCTGATTTCAGTGCTACACCTACATTTCAATATCCCTACGGATGCAGTCTGTTTAGAACATTCATGGCATCCCATGAGACTGAGTGCAGAAGGCCTGGAGCATGGCAGATCCTGAGGCTCACATGTGGATAATGCATCCAAACACAGAGAAAAGACACACGTATTCAAAAGAAAAATAAGTATTATGATCCCAAAGAAAAGGATCCTAGAAGAGGTCCAGTGAAGGCTGGGAATATCTAGGAAAACACAGAAAGCAAGAAATGAACACCATTGGACTTAGAAACTGCTGGACTTTGAACCACTGGGTAAAACTGCAATGATTCTTTTAGTTGTTTTATTTCTGTGAACTGGAGAGCTGTAGGTTTCAGTTTATGCAAGTCTTCATGAACCTGGTCCTTACCTTGTTATATTCCCCAGGGCTGAATGCCCTGGGGGAGGATTACCCTGTACTTGCCTTCCTGATCATACATTTTCCATAACCTTCCACTTGTTTGCCATTGGCAGGAATCAGGATTCTGGCTAAATCATACAGACATTCCCGCTGTGGGTACTTATCTGCCCAAGTAGAGAATCCATGGAAAACTGCTTTAAAATATAATTCCAGAAAACAAGAAAAGTTTGTTTTCACTTACTGCCCAGCACGTAGGGCTTCAGAGACTTTATTTTACACTGGGAACTGCTCCTAACAAATGGAAGAGCACTTTTTCACTCCATTATAAAAATCCAGGAAGTACAGCTAGAATTTGTTTGTTTGTTTTTCAGCTGGAGACTCTGACTTTTACAGCTTGCCCCTTCTCTTCCTCTTGTTACCTCCACCAGAGGGTGTGTGGAGGAAGGGGATGGCTGAAGTAAATGCTACCAGGAATTCCTGCCAGGGTGGGATGTGGCCACCGGCTGGTGTGAAGGAACATCTGACTCACCCTGACACCAAAGATGAGGTGGGAGAAGGTCCAAGGAAGAGGGAAGTGCCGTTGCTTGGGACTCTCCCTCCTCTTACAGATGCCTCAACTTTTGTTGAGTCATGACACGCAAGGCCCATGACAGGGCTGGATGTGTTGGACCCCATGAGGGAGGTGAGATGGCAGTGTGAGGCCATGGTGGACAGCAATGTCCTGGTAAATGCACCATGGGAAGGAGAACATAGCCAGAAAGGAGAAGACTCCCCATGCATGAGTACAGCAATGAGACAACGGAAGAAAGCCCTGTTGGAATCTTTCTGAAGAAGCAGTTTGTCAATGCCCATTTAGAAACAGTCCAGCAGTACTGGGTTCTGTGCAGAGGTGGCAATGGCCCAAAAGAAGCCCAGGAGTGACGTACGTCCATGTCCACCATGTAGGCAGGTGTCCCCAGGTACTGTGAGCTTGATGCTCTTGGCTTTGAGGGGTGCTTCTTGCTTCCACTGTTGGAGTTATGTGCTCAAAGAAGGGGAAGGTTCTCAACTGCATCACACTACGACAGGGTGGATCCTGAATAAATCTGGGCAGCCAGTCCTTGAACATCCTCAAGGAGAAGGCTTCACTTGAAATTACCAGATTTTTATAAAGACATACACAAACGCAGTTGTGCCATTTAAGTTCAGTGCAAACACTGAGGCAAATGATGTACAGGAAGGTAAAGGATGAAAAGTCAGTGAAATTTAAAGCTCTTGAGGTAGATGAATGTTGCTGCTGTTTTTTTTTTTTCCATCTGAAAGTGCACTTTCATTTTAAATATCTTAAGAGATTTCAGGAGAGTGTTAATAGGAGACTTGTGCCTAAATTAGAAGAGAATATGCATGTTGTGATCAGTACACAGCTCTCCGGTTTCAAAGCAGCTCTGAATAATTGAACACTTTAATCAAAATGGTAACTGACAGCTCACTAGAATGATATGACCCAGACAGAAACATCCTTTCTTCTGCTCAGCATTAATTGTGGCCCGCTGTTAGCACCAAATGTTATTTATCTGCTCTGTGGACCAAGTCCCACGGTTGTCCACTGTACACAGTCCGTGTGGAGCAACAAAGCTTGTTCCAGCAGCAGCAGGAAACAGAGATCACTGAGGTTCTCCAAGAGAACTGGAGAATCTGAAACCTCAGCCTCAGTCACCATTTTGGACAGTTCAAATATTAAAGACTATTCATTTCAGAGCCACCAGGGGATGGAGGCTTTGCCTGTAGGCAAATATTAAAAAACCCAAATAAATAAGCAACAGTATTCCATTCATTTTCACTATGATCTCCAGAATGAGCTTTCTATGTAACAGGAAATTACTTCAGCTTCTTAGTCTGACCTCCCTCTTCTTTTATACCTACTGCAATAAAAAGAAGTACAGAGTCCAAATACTGGTAAAATATTCAGAACTGGGATTTGGCTCCCATTTGTCCAGGGCTGTTGTCTGAAACAGTGTCTTTGTTTGTCCCTCTAGGTCTGTGCTTCACTCACTCTGATGAGAAGCTTGATCCGAGGTCTCACAAACCTGTGGAGCACCTACTATTCATCACAAACTGTGATCTTTTGGTCCCAAAACTGTGGATTGAAAGGTAGAGTGTGTGTGAGGGGCAGTTACTCCCTGTTCTAGAATGGAAATAGCCCTTGAGCTACAAGAACAACGCATAGTGAAGATTTACTGGTATGTGTGAAAACTTTTTTTCCTTACAAAGAACTTCCTGGTATTGCCTTATGTTACTCATCAAGAGTATTCATCAAGATGCCCAGCAGTCATCTTCTTGCATAGTTGATGCTCATTCTTCCTAACACAGTGTCTTTAACTTCTGCTGTCTTGTCTGTTCTTGAAAAAAAAAACCCATGTGCTTGCACCTGCTGGTCTTCAAAGGAATGAGATCCTGTGATTTTAAATTCCCAGTCTATGTTTCTTGGTAAGTAGTGGTCAGCAGTTCACTCGGAGAGCTCATCTCTCCCTTTGCCACACCATGAAAGAGGGTGAAGAAGGTAGAATAAAAAAAAGGCTCAGGGATTTATTTACAGTAAATAGAAGGTTGGGTGGCCAGTCCCCACAACTCATATTTTTAGCTGCTCTGGCTGCTGAGTTAACTTCTAATTTGCTCTGTTTCCCAGGAATGATGTCAGACAGGACAAATTTTTAGTTGCTGCGGAAATTAAGCATCGTAGCAGAAATAAACCCACAAAGAGAGTTGAGTTTGTGGAGTTCTGCCTGCTCAGCCTCCTCGGGGGGCACCTGAGTGAAACTTCAGTGATGCTCCAGGGACTAACAACATCATGTATTCTGCACAGGATAAATCAAAGGTGCAGTTAAGTTCCTTTTGAAGTAAACTAGTGAGACAAATGACTCTGCAAATTTCAAAGCCAAAATGGGATATATAGGGACAATGGAATTTTACAGGGGACTGAGGGTGAAAGAAAGAGGTTCACTGCTGGCTGGTGTGATGTGTGTCTGTGAGCAGGAGCAAATGGAAAGTGGAGCTTGAGCCACATTTTCTTAAGGGAATAAACAACAGGGAGGGTTTTATGTACAGGAGGCTTAAAAAACAGGCCTTAAACTGTGAGCAGATGGAAGAGTTCTCCTGTGCTTGGATGAGCATGGAATACCTGAAATGTACATATCTGTAAATCAATAGGCTTGCATCAAAAACTGTACTCTTATTACTTTATTCTTCTAGTAGACAAAAACTCCAAAGCATCTGATGTTAATTAGCTGCCTGTCTTAATGGGGTAAAATAACTACATCTGAGCAGGATGACACATACAGCAATAGAAGCTTTACTTTTGAAATCTACAAGATTTCTTCTCTAATTGATAAATATAAGCCATTTTGATTTTATTATGTTCATTGAATGGAAGATGATCTTCTTTGTGCTTCTAGCATTTAAGTTCTGAGCATGAAGGGACAGAATTTCAGCTAGATGCCCAAGGACTTAACTACACAATTCCCATTACAGTTAATTAAATAAAATGATAATAGCTATAATTAAAACCCAGGGATTTATCCTATAAAGTAATTTAAAGGGACTGATGGATGGAAGACACCGTACCATTTTAATCAAATTACTGCTGACTCACTTTGAATGAAGGTTACACAACCAGAAACACCACTGCAAACGGAACCAGAATAAATACTGCTCAATATTGAATACACCCAAAGCATTGAAGAAATAAGTCTCCTCTCAAAACAAAACCTACCCAAAACATAGGGAAGCATATTCTCCCAAGTTTTAGTGTACTTACCACGCAGCTGAAGTTTGGAATAGTTGCATATTTGTAAGAGTAAGGGTACAGCAGCATCTGTGCATATGCATGGAAGGACAAATAGGCTTTGATTTGCTTCCGATGTTTCCGGAGAAAATGAGCAACAGCCTTTACTTCGGGCTCAGACTCGGGGAAGGGACCACAGAAGGTGTCATCGCATGGGTGAAAGGAAGCACCTTCATCTAGAGATTCAAAAAGAAAGTTGATGGTAAGTAGTCATAGGTTAGGCAGAGAATGGCTGGA
>VXBW01003049.1:0-17962 GCA_013400375.1 Thinocorus orbignyianus
CGTGTTTTCTTGTCTTTTCTTGTCTTTTCTGTCTTTTCATCTTTTCGTCTTTTCTCTATTAATCTTTGTCTTTTCTTCACATTCATGCATGCTTTTACAAAACTGAAGTGCATATTCTTCATTAAAGTTAAGAAGCAATGTTTTTATTTTCATTTTCCAGGAAAAAAAGAAGACATAATTGGTCTTACTAAGGTTCACAAAAATATGTAGAAATATTTTGTAATCTATATCTTTCTTTCATGTACTGTATGTCACGGCAAGAAGGGGTCTATGAGACATGAGTGTCACCATTTCTAGCATAGAGACATGATTAATTTATCTATGTTCACGTGCGTAATTGAACTTCTGTGAATCACACTTAATTTTCTATTATTTTTACTTTTCTAAAAGGAAGGGGTTTTCTTCCATGTGGAATTTACTGTAGGCAGGGAGATCTATTTTAAAGGGCAGTTTATAGATGTAGGACCTGAGGTTTCCTACCTAGTGCTGTGAACATCAGGTGAATCATTTATTTACCTCTTTTGCTACATTTTATTAAAATGCTCTTTACAGNAGGTGCATGGTCTATTAATGCTTGTAAAAAGTTAACTGTTTTTAATTAATGAACAAACATCTGTATTTTACATGTAAGAAGCAGCAATTTTTTTTTTTTTAAATGGTATCTGGGTTCTAAATAAGAATTGTGTCTTCCTATGCATAGATAAAATTAATGTGAGGTACATGCAATGAGACATTTCTGAAACACTGATCAGAAAGTAGGACAGAAAGTCTTATTTATTTATGTTTGTTTGGGATGATAGTGTATCTTAGAAAGCTGCTTAACTGCTGCCCAGTGCAGCTGTCCTTCCCTGAAAGATTAGGTTTCAGGAGCAATGATGGATGTTGAATGCCTGTAGCCAGTTGTGGGGTTTGCTCTGAGGTCAGTGGTACTGATGGAAGATAGGAATTTGCAGCCTTATGTCTCTACGCCAATGTAACCAGTATCATTTCTGAAGAAAAAAGACAACAAGGTATGTTGAATGCTGAGCTTGTATTGCAGCACGGTTCAGAAATGTGTTCGTACTAGTGAGAGTGACAAATTTAGTCAAGAGTATGCCCTTTTGTTACACAGAAACACCCAGAAATAGCTGTAAAAAGTAAATACAACAATGTGACTTTATTTAGAACTTCTTACATACTATTTTAAAGTATGTTAACAAATGTGGGATCTGCATTGTTGACTTGTTATTTCAGTTGTTTCGGATATGCTTAAAGTTTTTAACAGCTTCCCGAGCACAAACATAGATAGTCTCTGGTGGTTTGTTTGGTTTTTTTTGGGTTTTTTTTTGGTTTTTTTTTTGGTTTTGGTTTTGGTTTTAAATGGAAAAAATAGAAGTTAGTGGTTTTCAACAAGCTTAATGAAGACAGAGCTGATACTTATCAGTGATGAAAGGGTAGATATTAATGAGGTAGAAAGGATAAATGGTATTTAGTGTTACCTTGTTTAGTTGGGTATCACAATGTGTATTGCCGATGAAGATGGATAGTTCAGATAGCTTTGACGTGTGCTTCAGAACTATTAAGATTAGACTTTCAGACTTTATTTATGGACTATCTACCTTCCCTGAGTTTGTTCTGATATATGGTGATGTGATGAACTTTTAAAGGGTGAGTCTTGGTAGAGAAAGGTACATAACAAAGCATGATGTTTTATTGTTAAGTTTGCTAACTTTTTTTGAGTTTGTATTAATTTGTACCTTAATGGTATGGGTTGATTTTTCTGTCAAGCCTTGAAAGAGCTGTCCTAATAGGCTCAAAGCCCTCAGTGTTGTTGAGAAAGATTTCCTTTGACAGCAGCATTGTTTGGATCAGATCCATACTGCCTATGTGTCTTTGCTTAAATGATAGCACGTTTTACCTCAAGTAATCCTAGCAGTGGTTAAATTCAAATATAGAAAATAAAGTTTAATAGTGCATCTGATGAATTGATTTATAGTATCTCATAAGTTAGGGAGTAGAAAGCAGTTTGGTGAAGAGAAATACATATCCAGCAAGAATCACTTTAGAACAGTTTTGCATCAAGGAAATGGCATTTTGCCAAATGCCTGTTTATTCTACTTATTGGCAGCATGCCATCAACTTAGTTGGAAAACTGTCTTTACTTAAGTAATAAATATTCACTATTTACCGAATCATTTTACTATAAATAACAGGTGGATTCTGTGATAAGGTTTATTTGTTTGTTTGTTTGTTTGTTTTATTTTTAACCGATTTCACAAAGAACAGCGTTTTGCAAATTATCAATAAGTGCATCAAAGACCTGTTTATGATTAACAGAATTTTCTAAGTAGTAAAATTGTTTTGCTTATCTTGTTTGAAGATTTGGATATTTTCGAAAATTATTTTTCCTTGATATGAGGGGTCTTGCATTTCTCTGTTGTATATGGCAAGTGGAAGTAAAAATACAACATTAACTTTAGAAATATTTCTGCTAGTTGATGCTAATGTTACTGTGATGCAATTTTTTTTTTTTTTTTTTAATTAAAGAGAAGTGAATAGTCAGTGTCAATTTTTGTTGTCACTAAGTCAAATATGTAAATTTACACCTGATTCCCATTTTATGTTTTCAAAAGCTGCCTTAAATGGTCATGCGAAGTTTCAGCATACTGACTAGGTGAAAAATTTAAATATATCATGGGCAGTAGATAATGAAAAGAGCATTGTAGTTTCTAATGCTAACAGGTGGCCATGAATGCCTGCAGGAGAAGTCATACCTCTGTAAGAATCCTAGCATTCCTTGGGTTTAATTTTGCATGATTACAGTGACTCTGAAAGAAACTCAGTGTTAAGACTTCAGCAGTAGTGTTTCAGTTAGCTTGGAAATTTCAAAGAGACAGTTTTGGGGTGAACTGAGTAAATACTGTGTGTGTACGTAAAAAGGAAGTATTTATTCTCCAGCCATTTGGCTGTGTTTGATGGAACAGATATGTGTCCTTCTAGGCAATGTAATCCCTAAAAAGACACTTACTAGGACTGTATCCCTGGCTGATTTATTCATAGGATTGCTTTATTAATCTAGTGCACAAGGGTAATCTTATTCCAAAGATATTAGAAAGCATGAAAATAACTGGCAGACTTCTTAGAGATGTGGATTTATCTATCTTTGAGCAATTCTAATTTATAATCTCAATCAGTCCTTCAGCTTTTCAGTAAGTACTGTATAACCTGTGTAAGGTGCAGTGGCCTTAAAACTATTGTTTCATCTTTGCTGATCTCTGCAGTAGTCATGTTAGAGATTAATAAAAAAATGAAGATAGATTGTCAGTTATGTGTATAAGAAAGGTGTGATGGGATTTTTCTACTGTGATGATGAATGAGTTGCTAGAAATGCTTATAGAGGAACCAGTGCTCAACAGGTGTATTCTCCTAATAGATAAATTCTTAAACTGTGTTACTGGTCGACAGGCTGCATTTTCAGCTCTTTTGTTTTCATTGTTTTAAGGAGGTGAAGAGCTTGCCGTTTTGATGTGAAATTTTTGCGTTCCTGGGTTAACTTCATATTGCAGATGCCATTCAGAAAATCAGGCAGAGAGAATTTCTACAGTTTGTATCGGTTGCTCAGGTAACAGTGTTAATATCTGTTTCTCATTAAATGAGAAAGAATATTTGAGAACACGGAAGAGCTTTGGGGGGGGGGAGTAAACCTGAATTCACCCACTTGAAAGAGTAAAGAGTGAAATTTTACAACTTCAGGAGCTTCCCGCTAAACCAAAATTACCACAGGGTTGATGCCAGTTTGAATACAGTGACTGGGGATGTTCCTTCCCTGCTTCTTTGTTCTCAAAGTTGTTCTCCATCTTGGTTTTGCGCTTATAGGAACATTTCAGCTGCAGTTTTGTCCTCTGTATGAAAAATGTCAAAGGCTTAATTTATGATTTTTACATCTTCTGCTAAGTGTTACAGGCTTGTCCTTTCTGCATTGATCACCAACTTCTGTGACTATATATAGATATGTAGAAAGCAGTCTTTCAGTATAGGTTTTTCTATACATTGGTGTACTTCAGACACCACAAGTACATCTGTACTCCTTCTGCCTTTGTTGAGGTATTTGAATAACTCAGGGCTATCTATTTTTTAAAAAGTTCTGTGCTTTCTTTTTGTGTCTTGGATTAGATATCACACTATCTTTTGGTTATAGGTGAAATCTTCGCTTTCTCAGTCACTTCCCTTTTTTCACATCAGCACTCTCTCCGTTAAAAGAAGGAACACAGTAAGAGAAGCAGAACTGCTTGACAGCTTCTCCTGGCTTGTTGTGTCTGGAAAACTGTGTAACCACAAAGAAATAGGTCTCTCTGGTGCCATTTCAGTGTTTTTGTCTCTAGATACAGAGGTAGCAGATTTAGATTTAACTGTGGGTGCTGGCACTCTTCTCTCCAGGTATAGCCTTCCATTTAAGTCTTTGTGTTATTCAGTTGAATTCTGTTTTTAAACTTTCTCTGTCAGAGTGAGTAAGTTTTTATTGAGACACAATCTTGATCATTTGGTCTTGCAGATGACCTACTTGGTGAAGGAGTTGAGAGTTCATATTCTGGTGAGAAATTCAGGAGTATAGGTTCCCAAGCTTTCAAGCTCACTGCAATGGTGGGTTCTCCAAGTAGAATCTGAGCTAGATATTTTTTGGAAGAACACAAAATTTCTGTGTTAATGTTTTGAAGCATTGTATTTCATTCATAGACATAATTTGTCAGACATTGTCATACTTACTATACTTTTCATAATATAGTGTTCTGTTTAACGCGTTTGAGAATTTTAAGACACGTTCTCACTGTGCGTTTTTCACTAATGTAGTTATTATTCCACCTACTGAATTTCTGAGGTGGTATTAGTGATTAACAATCTCTGCTTTTCTTGACTTATATACACATATATATCAATAAGCATGATTTCCCCCAGCTTTTGTATTTGTAAGTTTTGTCTGTCAGTGTAGGGTAGATGACTGCTCCAGTCAGAAGAGACAGTTGTAGTTGTATTACTAGATTTCTAGTGTTGCCTGGAGTTGCATGTATGAATGATTTAGTAATTGTTGAGGGGAACTAGGGGATGTACAGTTCCACTGTTGGGAATGAATTTGTAGAAGTTGAGAGTTTTGCTGAAAGTGCAAATAACCATACACCCATGACAGAGATGTTTGATTTTGATTTGGTTGCCCTTAAGCCAGCGCTGAAGTTGTCTAGCTTGTCTGAATCTATGTAGAGTCCAAAACTTCTTTCAAAATTAGGTTTTTGGCTATTTGCACATGACTTTCAATAGTTGCACATTTTCAGAGTCCTGTTCTTACAAAGACCAGTTTTCAGAGATGCCTCTCACTGAGACTTTATATTTCAGAATGTCTTGAAGATCTTGTCAGTGTTTTGTTTACTTTATGTTTGCAGATAACTCAGATATTTGGCTGATTAACATTTTTACTTACCAGTTCTTTGTTTCCTGATAAAGTGTTTCCTCTTTTTTATCTTCAAACTTGCTGAAAGGAAAAACGTGTTCAGATTTTCTTGTCTGTAATCTCTATGTTTTTCTGTAATGCTGGTAATTTTTCTGTTTTTCTTAATGATGTGAAGACTGGGAGAAAGACAGGAGGTCTCAAATAATTCTTCCCTACAGTGCTCCCTTGGAGATGCCAGAGTGCTCCTCAGAAAACTCAGAGCCTTCCTTTAGAGAAGAGTGACAATATCTTTTATGTTCAGCAATTACTTTTCATATTTGAAATGTAAAATCAGTAAGATGATTTTCTGATGTTTCTTATGCTTCAAAAGTCTTGTGGCTTCCCTTTATTTAAACAATAGGTTTTGTAGGTATTTTACTAATTGTAAAGCATGCCTACGTTAGAAGTTATAGCTGTGTGAAAGGGCTTAGCTTGTGATTGGTAATCAAATAACTGATAATTGAACTAGAATCAGTGAAGTGAGTTGGTGTTTGATTGCTTTGATAACAATTGGGAATTGCTTTTTACTCTCAGATAGGTGGAATCTTAGATTTCAGGTGGAATAAATAATATTAAATCAGACATAATTTTAGATACCTCTGTGGTCCTTTATTTAGTATCTGTATATGGGACTGGAGATGTACATAATACATCCTTTTGCATTGCTAGTTTTTCCTTGAACTGTCAAAAATAGTTTTAGAGCTGCATTTTTAGGATGACTCAGAGGTGTGAAGGAATTGTACACTTGTGCATCACAAATGCACTGCCCAGACAGAGAGATTCCAGAGATCTGCAGAACGATAAAAACTACTTCAGTCAGCTGCACTTTGCAAAAATCCCCTTACTGTTTGTGCTGTTATACGTAACAGAATCCTTGTAGGCATCTTCTGCCATTTATAGTCTAGAATTTAGTCCCTGGTTTGTGTCATAGACTAATAGAGTATGAATAATCCAGAAAAAAATGTATCTGGTTGTAAACCAACCTAATTTTCACTCTGACTTTTTACTAATTACCTGGAAATCAAAGGATAAATTTGAAGAAAAAAGTTCTTTCCATACATATAGCTAAAAATAGTTATAGGTGCAGGGAGTCATGTAACCAGATCCCCTGAAATGACTGTTAAAATATGGAACATTCATGGCTGCTGCTAATGTTAAACAAACCAAATCAGAGAGCAAATGTGGGTTTTTTTAAGTGTTAGGAAGAAAATCAGATGAATATCTGTTACAGATTAATGACTATTTTAAAATGAGCTTCATTGTGGAAGGACAATCCTTGTGTGTAAGCACTCCTTGGTAATAAGAACTGTGAGCTGCATACGTCTCTATTTATGCATCTACTCCCACAGTATCAAATTGATTTAATCACACATCAAGTTAGCAGGAGCTGGTTCTTTGTTCTGTCATTTTAGGTAGTAAAAGTGTATAGTAAAAATATGAAAACTTATCTATGAAAATGTAGTAAGAACAGAAGGGATAAAGAGGATGCTTCATTTAAGATAGAGTTGAGTATAAAAGTTAGGCTCACCTGTACCCATAGCCATATATCTAGGTAGCTTCACCACTATATAACATCATTGAAATCCGTTGAGAGTATACAGGGTTTTTAAAATAAGCATGTGTGTGATTTAAAAAAAAGTATGTACACTAAAATTGACATTTTTTAAATTTGGACACTTAAACCTATGGATGGGAAGGAAGTAAAAAAAAAGCTAATTTATTCTTTAATCTGTTTTTTTGTTTTTTTTTTTTCCTTCAGAGTGTACAAATCAATATGTTTAACACAGCTGATGAGATGGAATTGTTTACCTTTTTCCTTGGTTTATGGAAAGTGTAAAAGTAATGTACTGCTAATTTTATCGGATATTGTTTGCTTTTCTGGTAAATTTGCATACAGAGGGAGCAAAGCATCTCAAAGCTATCCAAATGTGAAACAGATGTAGGCTGTATTTCCATTTGTGTGCATTACAGAACAATGTCATTTGACTACAGGAAAAAATACTAAGGTAGAGGTGCATGACAAGAGACTGTCTGTTCTATAAATATGAGCAATTCAGTTCATGAACACACTTTTTGTTAATCTTGTGTTATAGAGGAACACTAATGTAGGTATCACTTTCTAAGGAATTTCTATCTTTAACCAAAGCAAAATGCAGGGCTGAAATGCTAAATCCGGTCAAGCAAAAAGATTCTTCACATTGATTCTTACATGCTCATATTTTAGTGCAGTTCTGTCTCAATATTTATCCAAATATCAGTGGAGGTCTGTACAAAGATTCAGAGATACAATATACGCTAAACAATTTTTTGCTGCGTCTGTTCTAATAATTATTTTCTTTTGCATTTCATTGTCATACCTACTTGTTTTTAAGATGAGTATAAAACAATATAGCACTAGATTATTAAAGGTGAAGCTCGTAAATACTTACGGGGGAAATAGGAAAGTTTTAAAGAGAAAGTAATCTTATTACTGATAGTAATGTCTCTTGCGAAGGAAATGCAGAACAGAAATTCTGATGTGTTGTGTAGAGGATGAAGGAATTGGTAAAAGTGAATTCTAATCTGTTAACTGAAGAAATTAGCAGAAATAAGTTATATATTATGAGGTAAATTAGTCTTTTTTGCACTGGGATTGTGCTGGTCTATATGGTTTTATAGTTTGTGCCTTGTTGCTATTCACAGTTGTGTTGAATTAGTGATGGAAAAATAATTTAGGTAAGATATTTCAGAAACTTTGTACTTAAAAAAGTGTTTGCAAACAATGAACAAGTTCGTGTTCTTTGTAAGTCAGTGGAACTGAAAGTGGATAGTAGTTGTAAATTATGATGTATAAGTAATTTAGGTTCTGTGGATTTGTGTATGACCTTGTTATATATCAGCGTTGTACTCCTTGTTTAAAAAAGGGCTTTATGTCCATCGTTCTTCACCTTCAGTGTTACCATCTCTTAGAGATTCCAGCCTTTTTTCTCAAAAAGCTTTTTTTCATCTTAAGATGCTGCTCTTCTGTGTTCGTTTTCTTTGAGTGCCTTTCATAGGTTTTTATTAAGGTAGATCAGCTGAAAACCAAAAGATTTTGGAAGTCATATCTATTCTTGGGAAAAGATCTAAGAGTGTGAAGGCGTATTTCCTCTACGAGGCTAGAAGAGTAATTTTAAATCAGTATCAGGTTTTAACAGCTAGATTTGATGACATGTAAGTGGATAGCATAGACTTACTTTGGTTTAAAAATGAAATTTTATTAAATTACATTAACCACTTCAGGGTTAAATCTTCCAATTCAATGCAGTTTTCTATCCCTAATATAGTTTTGTAGAATTCAATGCACAGTAATTTATCAGTAGAGGAATAAACAGTCTAATTCAGAGCAATCAGATGACTTTTTGTATGTGTGATAAAAACCTAATATTCATAAATCACAGAGAGGGTGATATGAATCATATGAGTGAAATTAAGTTACAGGCAGGAGAGTATTTCCTGAAATTGTAACACTGAGCCCCAGATTTTGCCTGCTATGTTAGAAGGAAAGCTGTCTTGAAATTACTTCTTTTGCCCTTATAGGACACAGAGAGTGTAGAATATATGAATATATTATTTGTTNTTAGATTCTTTAAAGTAATAAATTTTATAGCTGATCTGTATGAATACTTACTACCAGTAGTGTAACTGAAGTAACTGTTTTAATGTCCCTTTGATACATGCAGTTGTAACCCACGCATGATTGGAAGGTGGTCATTAAACCTTGGAAGAAAGTACTAAATGGGAACCCTAATCATGGATATGATTCAGTTTTTCTTAAAAAAGAGAATTGAAATGGAAACATTTCAAATGTTTGAATTAAAATTTTAAAGGCCTGATTTTGTGTTCTGTTGACATCAGTGGGAATTAGAATTCAGTAGTATGCAGAACATTACATTTAAAACAATATGGACTCTTTATAGTCTGCTAATTTGACCATAAATATAAGGGTCAAATATGCAAATATGCAAATATTTGTGTTAATTTTCACTTTTATATGCCTTTTTGTCTTTGCATTGTACAGGCTGCTATTGCTAAAAATCTTTTACTATCACTCACGAAATCAAGCTTTTCATGTTGTATGTCATAGCCTGTTTTACCAATGACTTTCCCACTGTTGATTGTTATTTGTGTAAAAACATGATAGCTTCAGCTGCCACTGGTCTTGTGTTTGACATAATTTTGTTCTGCTTTTATGATTATAAAAATATGCTGTTCCCTGTAGTCAGATTTTGGCAAGGTCTAGAAGGACTTTTCTCAAAGCAGTTCTGTGTTCAGGAAAATTAAAATCACTCTGAGAGCTTTGGGGATTACTGGATCAATGCACATCACTTTACATAATATTTTCATTGCTAGATACTGAAATATATTTAGGAGTTGTTTTACAAGGTACCAGGAGGACTTTCTTAAGTATGTGTATGTTTGTTTTTTAATTTTTATTCCCTAACTGCTGTTTGTATTCAGTGCACGTTATAGCTCTCCAAAGACTGAAAATGGTTTTCATTATTGCCTTTTATCTGTTGTGCTGTTTGAATGATTTTACTGGACACTAGTAAAGTAGGAAATTGATACATGTAAATTACAACTTATATCTATTTCTGCTGTCAGAAAAGCACTGGAGGAAAAACAGAATATGGCTTCTATAAAACATAGTTATTTAGAAAGCAATTTTTGCCAAATTAGTATATGTAAATTGTCCTTTCTGTGTAACTTTCTTTGTAGGATTGAGATTTTTACAACTGCAGTTTATTCATAGAAATAATGTAAAGTCAAGCCACATAGATTCATATTATTAAATTAATATTTTTGCCTAGGAAGTGAAAGGCATCTACTACAAACCAGATGGGTTTCTTTTCTTTCTTTCTTCTTAGTCTTGAGGTCTCATGGATGCATATACATGTACACACAGACAAATGCACATACACATAAATAATGAGAATTTCATGGTGGCTTGGGAGATTGCATGCTTTAGATTTTGTTGCTGTTTCTGAACACCAGAAGCTTTCCATATTTTGAAAGTTTTAAAATTTTTTTTAAATTAATTTGATTTAGAAAATACTGTTGTTCCTTGAAGTACTTTTCTAATGCATCCTCATCTAGATTTACAAGGTTCTGCTGTAGGCTTACCAATGATGCTTTTTATTATTGTTCTTATCCCTTACCTCCTTTCTTCCCTGCTTTCCTCACAGGTTTTAATACTAGCAATGAAACTGGACTTTTTTCAGGTAGCATTAGGTCTGATCAACACATCACGTTAGTAATGGTATGTGTGATCATAAGGGAAGTGTTTGGCTGGTGCTACTGTAACCCTTTGTGTCCAAGCAGGCTCTCTGATGAACTGTCTATTGTACTATGCGTGAGAGAGATTATTGGTTTCTATATAGACACTTAGATTCCAGTAGTTTAAACAAGTATGATTTCTGCATTTTGATAGACTAACCAAATTAATTTTAGGCACTCCATCTGCACAGGGTAAGAAACCTGACAATTCTTTTCCTGAAGGAAGAGGTGGTTGAGACTAGTTCTCAGAATTTCGTAGTGCATAAATTAGTTTTGGGGAATTTTCCTGGAAAAAAATGTGGCATTTTTTTATCTTTAGTTTCTTTTGAGATCCAATGTTACTGTAGGGGGTAGTCGTTGCTGACTGTAACTCTTAAATCTTCTTTGTTTGTTCTGAATTTGTACTGAACTTTTTTGATACTTAAATTACTTGTTTGAAGTTACAGGAATTAAAACTAGAATTTGTAATGAAGCACTAATAGTTGTAAAGAAAATGTCCCCTGAATGATGTGACACTTTCTTAATGAAGATTTTCCCATCTCCAAATTACATTACTGTTGGGATAGAGATTTAGCAGCTTTGTGTTACCTTTTGTTCTTTCTTTTCCTTTTACTTTGTGTCTTTTTATATATAGATTTTTAAGTAATATTTTAAAAAATAAAACATTTGAGTGTTTCCCTCATAAATATTAAATGATTATGTCTCTTTTTATTTAATTATAAAACAGATTTGTCTCAAATGAAACTGTTTTGTGTTTATAACAAGGCAAAGTATAAATTTCCTTGCATTTTACACTGTAATCCTGCAAAAATTTCAAATACTTCCAGAGCAGGCTGTTCCTGACTGACTTGTTCTTTCACTAGTTTTTTTTTTTTCTTGTTTTGACTAAGGCAAAATCTTATCTTACAGAATACATGATGAAGTACTATGATGCCAGTTCAGCCTTAGTCTTTTTATGGTCACCCGAATTCCATTTGGTTAAGCAACTAACATTGAATGTAGGAAAACATTCTGAAAAGGTGAATGCTAAGATTCTTTCCAAATGGCATGTGAAAAATCTAAAACTTAGTTTCTCACCTCTGCTTCTGCTTAAGTGGTGATGAAACAGTGTGAGGATATGCTGCTTTACTGTTACAGTCAGCCTTCAGTCGTTTGTATAGGTGTTAAAAACAGTTTGCCTTTGGATATAATAAGGCTATATGACTGTCTGGTAGAGCTGCCATGAACTAGTTATTGCACAGGTATTGTTGGTGTTGTGTAGAATTCACAGTTCTTTGCCTCATAAGCCTGACCAGCTGTATACGCTCTCGTGGGAGACTTTCAGTAAAGTACCAAATTGAAAATAGATTGACTAATACAGAAACATTTTCACTAGGAGCTATTGAGAGATGAGATAAGAAAATGCACAGTAATATTGAAGTTTGAACTCATGATTTCCAAAATAAAATTTTTATGTCTGTGTTGAGCTTTACAGAACTATTTTTTAAGCAATTTATGATTTTTTTTTTCACTTGTTTAATGGAGCTATTTTTGCGAGGAATATATTTCTACCTGTACTATTTTAATAGCAACTTGCTCGTGTGGCGTTATGTGAATGTGTTAGATGACAATTGTGATGATACTCTGGACATGAAATCTTTGAATTAATGTTGTTTTCATCTACAAAGTAGCATTAAATAGTATTTTGAAAATTGTCATTACTATGTAATCTGTTTTCAATGTCTGACTTGCTGTTCTCCCATCGTTGATCTAAGACAATAGGTTCTGTGTATCTCAAATCTCAAGTATTAATTAATCTCTTGACTGTTTTTTCTAAATTTTTAGTGGTAGAATAGATGTGACTTCTCATACAAGGGTGTTGCGACAGTCCCAAACCATGTTTAATTAGAACTCACTGTGCAGTTTAAGATGGAATCTGTTTTCATAAAGCGTGGTTATTGCTGTTTGTGCTCTTTTTTTTTTTTTCTTCTCTTCCTTCAGTGAGCATTAAATTCATTAAAATAAGTGAATAAGATTGCTCTAAATAATAATAATAATAAAAGAGAAATACAGCAAAGATGGGTAGGCTCTTAAACACTATAATCAAAGATGCATTGTAATTTCAGCATGCCATCTTTCACATGCAGTCTGATAAAACACAGAGATATTTAGTGGTTGTTAATCTAAAATCTGTATATTGATTAATGCAACCCCACTGTGTGAAGTGTAAGATTTACTGCGGATTCTGTAGATTACTGGTGTTCTTGCCTATTGATGGGCCGAGGTAGTTTTGTTATCATCTGAGAGAGCAACATCTGTTTGGTTTGGAAGCTTTATTTCCCACATTTGTTCTATGACTTACCTCTTTACTGCCAGTGCCAAATGGATATCATACTGTTTTCTATGAAGTTATGGTGTGTATGTATGACTGCTTAAAGTCTGATGGAGACTATCACAGTGTCTTCCACAGTTGATTAAAACCACCATCAAATCTTCAGCGGCTTATGCTGCTTACAGATGACTTTGATCTTGAGACCTACACGTTAAAGCCCCCATACCTCATTAACATTCCTAAAACATCTTGTTCTCATACAAAATTGGATATAAATTAGGGAGAAAATTACAGTTTAAATGTGATTTAAAGAAAGTTAAGTGGGTGACTGAGGAGAGCTGCAGAAGCAATAGGGCTGTATGTCATCCATAAATCACAGCTTTGGGAAAAAGAAACCTGAAATTGTATAAAGGGTAAGAAAAAGCAGATGAAAGGATTACCGAGGGAGGCTATTGTGTAGCAGAGGAAGAGCTGATCCATGAATGGCCTGAAAAGAAAGAGTAATTTTTAAATTAACTTTGAGCTGTAGTAGAAGGGATATTTTGAGTGTTTGTAGCTTCTACTTAAGATAAAAATCTACTGTATACTAAGCTAGAAAGTAAAAAAGACTGCTTAGATTTTAAACTTAAAGGCTAAAAAGTTAAGATTTTGCAGCAGGCCACACAGTCTCATGTTGGTCCTTTGTGCATTTGGTTTGTGGACTAATTGAAGCAAGTCAAATGGGAAATGATGTGATCCTGTCCTTGATGTCTGTATCGCAATTCTATCCTTACCCAACTTTATTTATTCTTCAATGGTTGATGCTGAAACAGAATATAGCTTTAATACAGTTTTATCTGAGGTAAGTGATTTCAGTTGGTTTCTTCAGGAAAAATGGCATCATCAGGATGATTGTCAGGCTTCAGAATTGCTGTGGGCCATCGTGCAACACCCTCTGTATAGACTTCTACTGTTATAATTGTTGGACTGTATTTAGTAGCTTAGCAGTGGGAAGTGCTTGCCATCCAACACTGAGACTGGGTTTGTATGTTTCATAAGTGAGGTCCAGAAGTGTTTTGAGAGAAGCTTATCCTGATTTATTGTCATCCGTGGCATTAGGAATGCTTTCACCTGTATAAAACTTCCAGCAGAAGATGAAAAAAGCCCCAAACCACTCCCCAAACCCAGCATGTTGTGTTTCAGTACTATACTTCAAGGAAGGTTTGAAAGAAGGAGGTAACTTTGTTCTTGCCTTCATTTCGCTTGCCAAGGAATTTCCATGGTAGCTTCTGTTGCTTCTGCCATTACTCAGTAGATCTGAAATACAGACTATTGCTTTTTTTTGGCCAGGTGCCCTAATGCTCCTAAGCTATGTATGAGCGTTAAGGCAATTTAAAACTTCTGACAGTTTGGAGCTCTACTGCACTGAAGAGAAACCTCATGAAGCTGTTCTCTCCTGACAATTGCTGTGGAGCTTGCTGCTTTTGCCCAGAGAAGTTGCATAGAAACTTTCAGGTTTTGCAGTTGGTGACATCTGATAGTAAATGCAAGTGTTGCCTTTTTTTTTTTTTTCTTTTAAGATATTATCCTAAATTGACTTGATTAAAAAAACGGAAAAAACAAGTCATATTGAAGTATTATTGTAGTGGTTTGTATTGTGTATTGTCATGTTGACTTCTTTAACTGTGTTGACCTTTCTCAACCAGAATAATTTCAGAAATTAAATTTCTATGAGCTTTACCACAAGCTTGTGAGATAGACCAGAGTCTATAAAGATTATAAACCTTTATATAGCTCTCAACTAATGAAAAAATGCCATGTTTGTCTCACGATGATCCTTCTGCTATCCTATTGCTAACGTACTTGCCAGTTCTATAATTATTTTACTGAAAATATTGTACTTGCGTATTTGAAATGATTTACAATAATTTGTCTGCTATATCCAAAGTACTGTGCTTTTCCTCTTCTGGCCTTAAAATCTAAAATAACAGTGACAGCCAGACCTTTTCAGATTTGCTCTGAATGCAGTTTTTAATTAAAAATGAAAGTTTGTCCTGTGAATCACTGACAGACTGTCTTAAAATGTAAATTCTCTGTTGGCTAGACTGGGCCTTCGTGGGTTAGCGGGTAGGGACTGGGCAATGTGAGCCTGTTATGCTTCAAGAAGGAGTTAGGGACATATAGCCAGTAAAATTAATTGTAATGGAAGTGCTACGAAGCACAGTCTAGTGGAATTTGAAATCAGACAGTAAGTACGTGGCAGCATTTTGGTATTGGCCTTTCCCTGCCAGGGGAGAGATACCTCTGTCTGCACTGTTGTCGGCGCACCACACATACATAAGAAATGGGCATTTCATAGGCCTACTGCACTGTTGGGATGGTTGCATTTTCTGCTAGATAGGCTAAAAAGCTGAGAATTCAGTCTAGCTGTATGAACTGTCAGGGCTGGCGCTCTTGAAAACCTATTGTCTTTTTTAGTTTCTAAGAACAAAAACTTTTACTTTCAACAGCCTGTGAGTTTTCTGAGTATACCTTTGATAAACTTTGGTAAAGTATTATATAGAATGAAGCATAAGTCCGAACAAATACGTGATATTTAAGAATTTTTTTGGGTACCTTCTGAATCCTACTGATTTTTTTTTCCTGTTTATTATATTGGGATGTAAAACAGAGAGCCAAAAATCTTTTTAATTTACTTTCTTTAACACTCTTCCAGGAGTTTTGCTTAAATGTTTTCATTTTTTTTTTAATACATGCTTGTGCTCTTACACTGTTGTTTTTCAGCTCAACCCTAATTCTAAATGCGGCTTATTCTTGGTTGTGGTGATCACTCTATGCAATAAAAAACTTTCTTTTAGGGGGCCTGATACGTTTGCAGTACACAGTGTTTCTCTCACAGGGTGGATCTGTAATTGAACAATCCATCATTTTGTTTTGCTTTTCTGTTGTAATGTAGCTGCTGTCTAAACTTACCAAGAGCACAAAATGGATTTAATGTACTATTATTATTTCTGTTATTATTAACATTGTAAGTGCTGATTAAACATGCCTAAGGATATTTTACTAGACATTATGGGAATGTATAGATTTGCAAAAAGCTTCTATTCTGTGCAATTTTAGGCTTATTATTTTAAGTGGATCTCATTCAGATTCAGTTTGCTATGCCCTAATTGGACTAGTTTAACACAGTGTTCTCAATAAAATATATTGAGTGGATACTTCTAAAAATAAATATAGTGATAAGAAGTGTATCAGAGGTGCCTGAATACATTACCTGTTAATTGTTTGGACTACTGAAATTTAAATCATAATAATTTCTTCAGTGTTATTTGTGAGGAGATCCTTTAGGTGTAGGTGCTTGAATTCTTCAAAGCTATGGTAATAAATACTGTTAATCTTTAGGTTTTAATTCTTCGTAATACTAAAGCCTTTGTAGGTACACAAGCTAAGTAACTAATTTCTTTTGTGCTGTATGCACACACTGTGCAATGCTTTTGTTGGTGATTTTTTTCAATGGGTCTTAAGTTTTCATTAGTAGAAGTGACCTCAAACTACCGCTTGTAGAGATAGGAATGTAGCTATTCAGAATTCCAAACACTTCATGAATAGGGACCTTACACAGAAGAAGAGTTAATCTCAGTAGTAATGAAAATACCTGATTGTATTGTGAAGTTCTTTTACAAAATGATATCTGTAATTGCTTCATTCTCTACTTCTCTACTTCTGCACATGCTGGGACTTTCCACTGCTACATTTGATACCGTTACTGAGCGTGGATGAATATCCCAAATAGGGCAAAAGACAGGATGTTCTTGGAAAGCATTCAGATCAGTGCTATCAATATTTTGATTGTAACAGAAAAAAAATTACTAACAATCACAGTTGCTTGGTTTTACTTGCAGACGTAAACAAGAAGATGCTTACTGAACGAAATACTCACCTGAATAGTTGCATTGATTTTCACAGTTGCTGCAGCAGCAGCAGCAGCATTGTGGCCTGTGAGGCTTTTCTGAGAATTCTTGTGGTTTACATTTTGATTTTTTCAAGAGGGTTAAATTTTACCTCAGAATTCCCAATCCTGCAAAGCATAGTTGCTTTATTTTTTATGCTGTTGCTTAAATTTACTTGGATATGCAAACATTCTTAGATTTTGCCTCTTACTGTTTTCGGAATCTCTTTCCAACACTCATGCAATGATCTGTTCATCTATGTAACTGCCTATGAGGCTAGATTTGTAAAGGTATCATTTTCATTGACTTGTTCCCCATTTTAAAAAGGTTTAGTGACAATATTGCCTAGGGTTTCATAGAATCATAGAATGGTTTGGGTTGGAAGGGACCTTAAATATCATTGAGTTGCAACCCCCCTGCCATGGGCAGGGGCACCTCCCACTAAAGGAGGTTGCTCCAAGCCCCATCCAGCCTGGCCTTGAACACTTCCAGGGATGGGGCATCCACAACTTCTCTGGGCAACCCGTTCCAGTGCCTCACCTCCCTCACAGTAAAGAATTTCTTCTTTATAGCTAGTCTGAATCTACCCTCTTTAATTTAAAACCATTACCCCTTGTTCTGTCACAACAGACCCTGCTGGAAAGTTTGTCCCCATCTTTCCCCTTTAAGTGCTGAAAGAATGCAATAGGTTCTCCCTGGAGCCTTCTCTTCTCCAGGCTGAACAGCCTCAGCTTTCTCAAATTGTCTTCATAGGAGAGGCGTTCCCTCCCTCTGACCATTTTCGTGGCCCTCTGCCAGACCTGTTCCAACGAGTCCATGTCATTCCTGTGCTAAGGACTCCAGAGCTGGAAACAATACTCCAGGTGGGTTATCACCAGAGTGGAGCAGAGGGGTAGAATCACCTCCCTTGACCTGCTGGTCACACTTGTTTTGATGCAGCCCAGGATGTGGTTGGCTTTCTGGGCTGCC
>VXBW01003049.1:19498-77884 GCA_013400375.1 Thinocorus orbignyianus
CTTTTCCAGCAGATGTTGGGGTGGTTGAAATCCCCCAGCAGGACAGGAGCTTTTGACTATGATGCGTTCTGTAGCTGGAGTAAGATGGCTTTATCAATAGGCTCCCCTTGATTAGGCGGTCTGTTCCCCTTGTTGCCTTGGTCTCTAATTGCTGCCAATAAGCCTTTGACTTCCACTAGGCTATTCTTTAAGGACATCATTTCACACTCTTTCCATTCATTAACATAGAGGGCAACACCTGTGCTCCTCCTTCCTTGTCTCTCCCTTCTGAACAGCTTGTAGTCCTCAGTAGCCACACTCTAGTCATACGATTCATCCCACCAGGTTTCAGTAATGGTCACTATGTCATCACTTCCCAGCAGCATGGTAGCTTCCAGCTCATCCTGTTTGTGGCCCATGTTGCATGCGTTTGTGTAGAGGCACTTCAGCTGGGCTNGGCTTCTGGGTGTGCCACCTTCCTATGGAAACACCCCTTTAGGTGTCTCACAAGTGTTTCCCTATTGACTTCAGCTACCTCAGGATCCACTAGCTCATCTCTGTAAGACTTTGACTGTGATGCAGTGTCTCCAGCATGCGTCAGGGCAGCAGGTTTGAGAATACCACTTCTGTGTTTTTCTTGATATAGCACAAACATTTAAAAAATACTAAGTACTTTTCCATGTTAGTCTCTATGACTGCAATATTGCCATCTCTGAAGAAAGAAATTCTACTGAAATTTATTGAAAGAAATATGTATTAAACTAAGGTTCACATAGGTGTGAATGAAGCTGTTTTCTGTGTATCAAAGACTGGCTGGCCAGGTAGGGATAAACCAATGCTTTTATGTGACGTTTGTGACGTCTTCTGATAGTTGCAGATACAGAAAACACAGCTGTTGAAAAATTCTGGACATTTTCTTCTTTCAATGTTTCAGTTTTCTCATCTGTAAAGTGGAAATATGATTCAAATGAGGATGCCTTTGAACTAGATGAGACCTGCAGATTTAAGTTGTTGCTTGAGAACAGTATGATGCATAATAAATTCTTTTAACAGTAGTTGCAGGAATGCTAGCAAGTGTCTGAGCTTTTGCCTTCTAAGACATAAGAACACTCTCAGAAAAACTCTTATAGTCTATCCCAGCTATGCTTAGATATAGTAAAAGTAATAATTGGATTTTATTTTGCATGCAAAGGAAAATGAAAAAAAAAAAGCACAAACAAGCCAAAAGAAGAACTGGGGAGGGTACAAGGTCATTTCTAACTCACCTTCTAGATTTTATTGCCTTACATTACAATCTTGCTTTAGAGCTAGTGACATTTTTTTTTCCTGTGCAGGAGCATGTTCTTAAATAGCTGTGATGTTTGACAGTTCCACAGAGAAAGTCAATTAAGTGTATGCAAAACAAGCCAGCACAAGTCTAATAAAATTAATTTTCAAAAATTTGTGTAAATATACTGAAGCTCTTTTAAATTATATTTTAGGAAGCTTAAGAACAACTTGGTTGGGATTATATTCTTGATGCAATATTCAAGTTAGGTTCCCAATTGCATACAGGTAACAGTGTGTAATGTGATCTTTTTGAGGCTAGTATGAGTGAGATATTGGTGCTGTCCATGCTTTTTTGAAAGCTGGGAACATAACCGGAGGTTTTCTCCTAACATTTTATTTGACTTTGCATGCATGATGTACTTGTTATTAACAAAATTCTCATCTGATCCCTACCTGAAGTATCAAGGAACCGTAATTTTAGTAAGTTCCACATTTCAGTAGTAGTAGTATGAAGTCAACAGCAAAGCAGGTTGTGCATTTCCTTATTTAAAGGTTAGTACTTAAAACTGTTCAAAGATTTGCAACATTAGGGTATTTCCCGTGAAAGATGCTCATGGATAAAGGGCACATGAATGGTTCAAAGGTGTTGTATGGCCAGTAAGTGTGGTGTACAATAACATGTATATGTGATATCCTTGTAGCAGAAGATTGTGGAACCATGTGATAAGTTAAATTTACTGTGGGCCTTTGACCAGATATCCTTACAGTTAGTCTTAACCTCCAAGAAGTTACCCTAGTAATCATCCATGCCACTGAGCAGCCTCAAACAACTATCATTTCAGCTAAGTGTAAAAGCATACACTAAAATCCTGCTTATGTTTATGCTCATTATAGATTATTTGAATTGTCTGCCAGATTATGTGAATATTTTTGATTGACATTGGAATGTGTTGCTGAGGGGAAAGAGACATCTAAGGTTGGTATCTGATTACAGATAGAATGGAGTTACGTAGCAAATATTCAGCCTCAATATTGTCTTACAGCGGAGGACTGTTTTATTTTGTTTGAATTTTTCTGAAATTGTTTATTCCATAGGAAGGCTTGTTGTTTTCTGTTTTGAGGCATTTCAATGGCAATTTCTGTGGAAGCCATAGAAGGATTTATGGTGGAATTTTATGTTTTTCCAGGGTGATACCATATACTAAACATCTGCTGTTGCTAACAGAATATCAAGAAAACTGAGTATATTTTACCTTTCTTTATTGCCTCTCCTGCATATGTAAACATGTATATGTAAGCATATGAAGATTCTCGTTCACTCTTCTAATTATTATTTAGGGTACTGTAATTATATAGCAGAGTATATGGACAAAACTTAATGAATGCCCCTGTACCCTTGTAGCATTGAGGAAGTGTTTCTTTTCTACATCATGACAATTTAGTTTTGGTGTAGTTTTTGGAATTTCTTATTCTAGTTAAGGTTACAGAAGCTAAATGCTGATGAGTTGGTTCTTGAAATCTAAAATAGATGTGAAAGAAACAGGGATGGGAGATTTCCTTAATGCCCTGTCATTGATATTTATGACCAGCTGTGGACTTGCATAAATCTAGTGATGCAGACATCTTCTGGGTTATTTTTCACTCCATGGTTTTACTGTCATAGGATCTCCTTTGTTAGTGGATTTTAAGAATGACTGTGTGAGTCTGAATGTTTTAAATAGTTTTAGGTTTCTGAGTAAGTGATGAAGAAGTTGTGTAAGATTTCATGATGTGGTTACACACACGAGCAGACCCTTTTTATTTGTAATTCTCTGTACTTTCATCACAGTAATTATATTTTGTTTGCCTTATATATTAATTATATCATGCCTTATATGTTTTAATAGCATGGACAAAACACGGAATTTAAAATATGTTAAGAATTTAATTAAGTAGAAGTAAGTATTTAAAATGTATTAAGAAAGCACAGAAGTCTTAAAGTGGAGAATATGAAATATGGATGCTTTTTCTGATGACAGTGTTAGGATAACAGTGTGATTCTTCTCAGGAATGAGATTTTTATATCTTGCATGATTAGTAGAGGCTAAAGATGGAGCTGTGCCACCTCAGTTCTCTTGTGTGCTGTTTATCAGAGACTCGATGAACATCTTCATTTTTCAAGTTCATTAGGATACAGGGTATACATTAACTGCTCTGTTTTGAAGTGTTGACTGAAAGGATCTGGCTCATAATCTTTTGTATTAAAGTTTGACTCAATTCAAGGGCTAAAACTTTAGTATGTACTACAAAATGTGGTAGAGCACAATGCTGAATTATTGTGGTAAAAATATCCTTTATACAAAAGCGCTTTTGGATTTCCTTTGAATCAATAGCATTGTACTAAACCTTCCAGTAATCAAAATATCAAAAGTGATTTAAAAAGTGTACCGCATTTTTAAAAAGCTAGGCTGTTTTTTGGTAAGGTCAGTTTGAAAATTTATTGCTTTTGTGAAAAGAAACTGAATTGAAAATTTGCACTACGTTATAGCAAAAGGATCAATTGTCACTACTGAAATAATTTCCAAATGTGATTTTTATTGTTTCATGATTTTGAAAAATAACTGGCCTTGTACTCCTGGAGAATGAGATCAGATCTTGTCAGCAATTACTTATACAAATACTGCACAAGATTCCACAGAATAATGGATTTTTTTTTTTTTTTTGTAAGCAAATAGATAATTTAAACTCAAAGTGGGAGATTATGGTTTTGAATTTTCAGACTTCCACTTGCTTATGCGGTTTGTTCTCATAATGTTGCTAATATAGAATGTAAGTTACATTTCCTTGTGTTATAGGGAAGACAGAATAAAATTTTGCACTCTGGTCTGGTGCTCGTATTCAGCTAGTTTCTTTTTAAAATAATGTATTTTTAAAAGTACAATAAAATGTAAATGATTGCTCTTATTCATCAAACCCTTAATTAAAATAAGTAAATAAGTTCTCAGCAATTTCCTGTGCTGGTATGCATGGAGTCTCCATTTAAAATACAAATCTGGGCAAGAGATCTGTCTCCTTGGATGTGGCATTTTCTGTTCTGCAAGGGTTGTTTCTGAAGCCTTAAAACTAATGTTTTGTAACAACACAGATGACCAGAAATTGAAGATAATAGTACAGACTATAGTCTCTTCGGCAAAGTTCCACATGATTATAGTGAGATAAAAACATGATAGCAGTCCAGCAGTATTTTTATAGTAGTACAGTAAATCTAGAATAAGAATAAACATGATAGTTGTTCAAGTAGAAAGGAATAACTTAGCATTTTCTTTGTCCGATAAATAAATGAGTAGAAAAGTTCAGGAACTAGGCAGTGTTTGTTTGTCCAGGTAGGTAAAACCAGATTAGACTTTACAAGCAGAACATAGATATGACAGACTAATTGGTAGAAGATCTGGTAAATATTTGTACGCCCTTGTCTACTTACATTTCTATTCATGTAAATTGTGATATGCTACAAACAATGAGTGTTCCTGTAAAGCTTCTATATGTTCACAGACAACAGGTGCTTTAGTGATGTAAACCAATGCTCTATCAGTTAAAATATATAAATAATGTGAAAGTTTTTAGCAGTAACTAAGAAGAAATTTTACCCTACCTTGCCTTGTACTGCTGGCAGCTTTCACTGATTGTACTAATATGCCATAAAGTAGACCACTATGCTTCTTGTAACAAAGATGGAAGATTACAACCACATTAGCTTTTTTCCGTAACTTAGTATGGAATAAGTAAAGAGTGTCTTGGTGGAGGACTTACCAGTTTCTCAGGTCAAGTTTTAGAAACTTTAAAATCCAGGTGTGAAAGTGAGGAAGAAAGTGCACTATGACGATATGCTAGCTAGATGAAAAAACACCCACAAACCAACATTTTTTTTTTTCAAAAAGACAAATGCATTTTAACGCAGCATGTAGTAGCTAGGAGTTTGAAGCTTTATGAACTGGTGAAAAAATGTTTGTGCTATCTTTCCTGAAGAAGAAGAGGATGGGTTTGACAAATGTCAAGTGTAATGCTTACCCATGCTTGTAGAATTTCATTAACAAACAAAGACAAGCATTCATGGAGGAGTCACAGAAAAGTTTTATGGTCAAAACTCTGATCTCGATTCTGAGATCAGATGGGCCAGCAGAGGTAAACAAGGAGTTTCTGGCAAAACTCGGACACAAGCAGGAACTGTACAGAAAGTGGGAGGAAGGACAGGTAGTCTGGGAGGAATACAGGGGTGCTGTCTAAGCATGCAAGACACAGTTAGGAAAGCCAAAATCCATCTGGAATTGCATCTGGTGAGGGATGTCAAGAGCAACAAGAAGGACTTGTGTAAGTATACAGGGGACAAAAAGAAGTCTAGAGGAAATATGGGCTTGCTGCTGAATGGGCAAGGGGCCCTGGTGACAAAAAGTGTAGAAAAAGGTTGAGGTACTGAATGCCTTCTTTGCCTCAGTTTTTACTAGTAATACCAGACTTAAGGAATTCCAGGCCCTAAAGATCAGGTGGAAAGTCTGGAGTAAGGAAGACTTACTCTTGATGGAAGAGGTTGGGTTATAGCTAAACAAACTACATACTCAAGTCCATGGTCCCTTTTGAACGCACAAGTGCTGAGGGAGCTGACTGATGTCATCAGTAGTTTCTGAATGAGCATGGTGATTGATAAAGGTGCTTTAAAACTGGAGGAATGTCATTCTGTCCTCAGAAAGGGAAAGAAAGAGGACCCGGGGAACTACAGGCTACTCAGACCTCATCTCAGTCTCTGGGGAAGTGATGAAGCAACTAAATCAGGGAACCATTTCCGGGCACGTGAACAGCTAAAAGGTAATCAGAAGTAGTCAGCATAGGTTCACCAAGTGGAAGTCACACTTGACCAAGCTGATAGCTTTCTGCCATGAAATGAAAGTGTTGGTAAATGGAGAGCAGTGGATATTGTCTGCCTTGACTGCAGGAAGGCTTTTATACTGTCTCCCAAAAGATCCTCGTAGAGAAGCTAAAGAAGTATGGACTTGTGAGGAGACAGTAAGGTGAATGAAAACTGTCTACATGGCTGGGGTCAGAAGGTAATAATTGGTGGCATAAAGTCTTGTTGGAGGCCAGCGACTAGCAGTGTACCTCAGGCTCAGCACAGGGTCCAGTTCTGTTTTGCATCTTCATTAATGATGTGGATGTTGGGGCAGAGTGTGTCTTCAACAAGTTTGCTGATGGTACAAAACTAGGAGGAGCAACTGGTATGCCAGAGGGTTGTGATGACATTCAGAGGTACTTCCTCAGATGGAAGTGGAGAAAAGGGCCAAAAAAGAGCCTCATGTTGTTCAGAAAAGGAAGTTGCAGAGCCTGGTACCTGGGGAAGAACAACCCCATGTAGCGTTACATGCTGGAGGGTAGCTGGCTGGAAAAAATCTTTGCTGAGAAGACCCCAGGGAACCCATTGAACACCAGCTGAAGATACCCCGTCTGCCTTTGCTGCAAAGAAGACTAACTGTATTCTGAGGTGCATTAGGATAAGTGCTGCCAGCAGGTGAAGGGACATGATCCCTCCCATCTACTCAGCACTGGTCAGGCCACACCTGGAGTATTCTGTCCAGTTCTGGGCTCCCCAGTACAAGAAAGGCATGGACACACTGGACAGAATCCAGCAAAGGGCCACTAAGACAGTGAAGAGGCTGGACCATCTCTCCTATAAGAAAAGCCTGAGAGAGCTGTGACTGTTCAGCCTGGAGAAAAAAAGGCTCAGGAAGATCTTACCAAAATATATTAATACCTGAAGAGGGGGTTGCAAAAACCAGGCTTTTTTCAATGGTGCACGTTGACCGGACCAGAGGCAATTCTGAAGTAGCAGTTTTACACTGTCCTTTCTTATTAAAAAACAACTTTCATCTCTATCAGCTATTTAAAAGAGTTTTTATTTTTACATGGTGCTTTAGAAATAACGTTGAAATATTTTCTTGTTTTATAGTAATCAGATTAGCTTCTTATGTTCCTTTCCTATGCTATTTATTAGATATTTTCTGATGCTTCATTAAAGTAGTCACACTTCACACAGTTAATGACAAACATGTATAAGGCATTTTCTGTTAACTCTTCACAAACAGTTTGAATTATTAACTGTTGCTACAAATATATGAAATAAAGTTCCCTGTTCTTTTTTATGTGGTCCAACACCTGCTTTGGTTCTGCCCAAAACCAATTGAAGAGTGATATAACTAATTAATTCTGGTTATGTGGGTCCTAAAGGGACCTGACCCAGTCATCAGATTTCTAGAGGATTTGACTGCAAGTGATTAAGGAACACAGAACTAAACCTCTAGAGAGAGCATAGTCCTTGGAGGTTTTAAATTGATTAAGCTCATTAGAACAGAATTGTTGGGACAGTGCTTTCCAACAAAGTGTAGCTGCTCCGCTTAGCTGCTGGAGCAGATGACCATTAAGAACACAGTTTAAGTGGCTGTTCTGCTGACAGATCAAACCCTGTGCAATCTGAAAAGAATTAAAATTCCAAACCATAAATAGTTGCTTTCTTCACACACTTGAAAGCAAAAAGACCTGATTCTCTTCCTACGTGCCACTCATGTATACAGTCATCAGATGAGACTGCAGTTTCATGAAAATGTTCCTTGCACTAAAAGATCTTCCTTTTTGCATAGCTATGCATGTTTGAAATACATAAACATAATACATTTTGAAAGTTATTGTTGATATTTTTTTAAATTATTTCTGACATTTACGAATGCTGGCTGCTAATCTAGAGAACACTCTTATCCTTATATTCCAAACAGCAGTCAAGTTATTCCTGGATCTCAGAGACCGTGATGTTACCTCCTCCTCAGAAATTGTGATCTGCAGGTGCTCTTCATTCCTCTCTTCAGTCTCATACATACCTCTGTCATCAGATTATTTTTATGTGTATCTTTGATCTGTATGATTCTTAAATCCCTCTTCTGAAGGTTAAATGTAAACTGTTTCAAATTTTTTCAGGACATTTAATTATAAATTTTAATGGCAAACTATTCTTAAGAAGCAGAATATAAGTTTTAATGGAAAAATCTTTTCTGTACTTTGTTCTTGTCTTTCCTTTGTGTCAGGAGAAGGGAAGTGGTAGAAGGGCATGAAGGAAAAGCTAGGCATTTATATCACTGATTGTAGTACAGTGCTAGGTGGACTTCTTTAATTGGTGATTTTTGTTCCATCCCAAGTGCAAATGTGACTAAAATCAGCACATATTTCTCAATATTTCTTTGAAACACAACAGTTGACCAAATTTGAAACAGTAAAGGAAAAGCTTTTGAGTGCTGGCCAGTTTACAGTTTGAAAGATGATGTTAAGTCAATCAAAAGGCAAGGAAAAGCAGAATGGGAAAGGGAATAATTAGAAGGAAACTTTTAGTTGTGTGAAGAAAAGAGGCACATTAGTTTTCCAGAAAAAATCTAGTCCCGTAATGGGCATTATGGAAAAAAGGTGGTGTGGGAACACTGACTAGGGAGCTGGGGAGTGTCCTGAGTAATTCAGCTACTTGTAGACTTTATTTGGGGTTTAAAGTTTTCTTCAGTGCATAAGTTTAGATAATTTTTCTTTGCAGATATCATAATATGAGCTCTAATTACCCATAATTTTTTAAATGTTTGGGCAAAGGACCCTACCTCTATTTCTTTTACAGCATTTGTAGATTATCATGTTTATAAAACTAGATAAATACATTCTAAGTTGTAAAAACAGAGTTGAATTCAAAGCCCCATCTTTTTACTTTTAGACTGTCCTGGAATGGGTAAGCAAAGTACTTTGAATTGTTGGGGTCATTGAGACTCAAGCTGTCAGTTTCAGATGTAGAGCTGAGTCTTTAGTGTAAACTGAAGAATCTGACAGCCCTCCTACTGATAGGAAAAGGAGACATAACCCCAGAATTGCTTTCTTGGGGCTTGGGGGATTCTGGAGCTAAAATAATACAAAAAATGCTTGGAATTATAGATGTTCTGCGTACGACCCTTAGTAGTAAAATTAGTAGGTTCATCCTCCTTACAATTTAAAGAGCACTTTTCATAATCTGTTTCAAAGCAGAAACAGCAAACTATGATTTATAGAATTCATGTATAAACATGGAAATCACTGCAAACCATCTACAGATGACAAGGCCTACTGACTTTGCTTGAATTGAGTCATGTGGAGAAGAACAACACATTATCGAACATAACTTTTAATTTACTTTATAGCTGATGAACCTCAGTTTTCTGGTGTTCCCTGAGGAAAAAAAAACCCCACAACATTTCTGAAACAAAGTAGCTCCCAGAGTTTTAATTTTTTTAAATGTTGCAGGACATTCTTTGTATTTATAAACATTGCGAAGGAATAGGGGTATTTTTCTTTCACTGGTGTGTTGTTTGGGTTTTTGTGTTTTTTATTTTTTTGTGAGTGTGTTTTTTTCTTTTGTTCTTTTTACATTTCAGAAATGAAATTCAAAGACTTAATTAGTAATTTTAAAAGTTCTTTCAGAAAATGACCCAGTGTAAAGAACCTTAACCTACTGGGATCAGGGCATTCATTTGGTGTGCATGTGAACCCACTACAAGCTTGCACTTTGTTGGAATCAGACCAGGAGCATGAAACTCAATCTTTTATATCTCAAATGAAATAAAATTAAGTTAATTACAAAACCCCACAAACTAATTAATTTAATTTACAAAAATTAATTAAATTTTTGTTGTCAAAATCAACGAAGGATTTTGGATGTGCCTAAAGTCTGTTTGTTTTGGTATTCTACTCATAGTTAAAACTGTTGAAACTTTTTAAACTGAGTGAGAAAAATGGAAAGGGAAATCCTGGAGTGTATTTGCATAGTGTAAAGGTAGTTTGTTCTTCAAGAGATCTGAAGTGAAATAGTTCCATAGTATGTTTTGAGTTCAACTAGGTCTAGACGACTAGATGGGATTAGCAGTTTAAAAGAGGCAGGGATTCTTGTCTGTCTTTTGTAAATCCTCTCCTTTAATGTTCAGTAGTCTGTATAGCAACATGAAATCTACGATTTAGTATTAGTCCTGCATGATTTTCAGTCATCATCCAGGAATGCCATAGACACAAAACTCATCTTTGATGTTAAATGCTGAGATCCAGATTCTGCTTCCCATAATATCTTCTGTACACTAGGTGGGGAGTTACGGGAAATTTTGCATTCAGTACCCTTCTAATTTGTGTAGTGGTAGTAGTTGCTATGGGCAGAATCAGTACTTTGAAGATATGATTGGGTACATATAAACTTCCTCAGTAAGTGTGTCTTTTTAGTTGAGATCTTTTGGTGAGAAATGTGTGATGAAGGAATGAAGTTTACAAAGATGATGGGACATGATGAAACCTTGCTTTAATGACTGGGAGTAGAAAACAGGATAAAAAATCTATAGCTTGTGACCCAGTGCATTTGGGGACAACATTGTGTATAAATTACTCCCTCTCAGATTACATGAAAATATAAAATATACTGCAGTGGTCAATAAACCCTTGGAATAAGCTGATTTACACATTAAAACCCATGTAGTTACGAGGCAAGATGTGATACATTTATTTGTAAATTATTTCCTTCTTTTAGCTGTCTTAATAGCTTAATGACTGTCATGTTAATTTAGTTTGAGTTCTATTTTTTGTATGAGTTTGCTAACAGAAGTTGACATAAAAGCCTTTGTGAACAGTCTTGATTGGTTCTGTTTCTATAGCAACATGGCTGAATAGAAGAATGATTTCCTTTAGGAACCTTTCCTAAAAGCTGTTTTGTACCCTATAAAGATATCTCTTGATTGCCATCCCTTGTCAGAGGTGAACAGAGATCACATTGAGGGTCAACTTTGTTCCTTGTGTTTATAGATTATCCTCTGCAATCAAAAAACTGTATTGCTCTTCTTTTTCTTTGTGGTGCTGAACCAGTTCCATTCTCCACTATACACTGATAATAGGAAACTCAGCAAGACCTTTATTTTCTGCAACATAACAAATAAAATAGGAGTAGACCAACTATTGTACTTTATTGAAAGTGTCTCTGACGGATGCTTTGAGTTCTGGTTTTTCTCCTTAGTTATATATCCATTTGTGAATAATTTACATTGTGCAAGTTATTGTCCAGGAAAGCCTGAAATATTAAACATCAAGGTGAATGGTTCAGTTCAGTCCTCTGATTAAGAGAGAGAGATGTTGTTTAGTGTTCGTGATCTTGGTAAACCCTGAGGCTTAGTATACAAATATCCTTTGTTAAAGGATGAATGTCAGCTCCACTAACAGTGAAGTTTTAAACAGAAAAGATGTATCAATTTATCTAAATACTATGTTGGGGAAGTTTTTAGTCAAAGACAGTCAAATAATTCTTTACATAATATGTAAAGAAACCAACAGTACTAAAACTTGCTAGTCAGAATTAATAATGATGAATATGTATGTAATTTCTTATGTTCCCTATCCATGTAGGTATCAAATAAAGATAACGAATGACTTGTTTTAGTACTCTGACTTATATAAAGGGTATTGCCTGTTAATAAATTGTGTGTGTTTGTGAAACAAAGTACCTTGCTATCTTTCTCAATCCCTAACGTTAATAAATGGTTTCTGAGGAAAAATTTCGTTCTTACATTAAAAGTGGTTTAAAAGTTTCCTTCCTCTGTGGAATGAAAGGAGTACCTTCTGATTTTTGGTCATGTTTCCTTAATGAATCTAGCAAAACTGCTGTTTTTATAGATACCCTCCTCTATTCCACATTGGTAGCTTCTCATCCTGTTAGCCATTTTTGTTCTTAGAGATGCAATTCTTAAAATATTTAGGTTCTGTGTCAGTAGAGGAGAGAGACCAATGTCTGTAGAGGAAAAGGGAGCTATTCTGTTAGACGTCAGATAATCCACAAGGAAGGAAACTTTGTACTAATATAAGGCATAGGAATTTTGGCTTTATACATTCTCTTCCTTTCACATCTACTGGTTTATTTGCTTGGGCTGTTTCTTTTGAGTAACTCTGTCTGTTTTTATCATTGAAGTAACTTCTATTTGAAAGCAGATTTACTTAAGAATTTTAATTGTCTTATTGAGAAAATTATTTGAGAAATTTATCACTTTCAAAAGCTTATTTTTTAAAATCTCTTCTAGGGATATTTTCTAAAAATCAGAGTGGCAGACAATGAGAAGTCTTGGTCCTTCAAGGAACAGAAGACCTGAAAGATATTTTCTGCTAGATGTGCTTTAGGGATTTCATGAGGAGATTCTTTTGCTCAAAATAGACATAGGGCCAGCTGTAGAGTATTAAAAAGGTTAATAAATCATCATTGTGGTGGCGGTATCACTGTCTCTGTACAGATAATTGGAAGAAAATATTGAAGGAACCAATAATAATTTTAGTGGAACTAATGTTACCAAGATACTCAAGGAGATCTAGAACCTGTCAGAAAACCCCCTTATGTGAGAGGTAGTGATAAAAACATGTGAAAAAAAGACCTGATTACATAGAGTCAAACCAAACTACATGGTTCTGTATAATCTTAAATATAAATAATTCTTCCTTCCTTTCTTCCTTCCCTCCCTCTTGCTCTCAAAGTGTCTTTTACATTTGGGAAGAAATTGTTGGAGGCTTTTGTGTACCTGCACCTATGCTTTGGGGATTTTTTTTTGTCAGGATATATTTTTCTTTTGCATGTTGTTTTTACACTTGTGTTATCTTAAGCAGCATGAGTATATTTCAATGTAGTTGAAAATAATGTGATGTTTTATATTCTGATACCATATCAGATACCAGAAAGATCTGAATAGATGCCTTTGTAATACCTGTTTATTTTAGGAAGCAGTTGTGATGAAGACAAACTTTTGTTGTAGACATCTTGAAACAGTAAAAATTGTGTTATATATTTCCATCTTACTCACCATAGGATAAATGAATGTGTTTTTTTTCACTGGAGTGCATTTCCATCTTCTTTTCTATTGTCACATGTGTAGCATCAATTAAAAATGTATACTTTCACTGGAAATTTTATGGTAGTGTGGTTGGCTGGAGTATGGTTATATACCTATGCAGAAAGAAGACTTTGCACACTGATTAGTCAGATCATTATACAAATAATATTACAGTAGTAAACACCTACTGCATGGCCAAAAAGCATATGTTTAACATATTCAATTGGGCAATATTTGGAGCGCAGAGCAGGATTAAAATTGTTGACGTTCTTACCATAGAGATCTCATTGCACCACTGATAGCAGGTGATAGTTCTACAAATGCATGTCAAATCTGTGTTTATCTTTTTTGACATCTGTTGATGGAAGCTCTCTTATTCTGTTTGAGCTGGACAATAACCTTGATATTTCTCGTGAACAGTTAAGGTCCACAACTGTTGTTTTAAGGATGTCTTAGCTAGTGACTTACACCTGTCATAACAAATTAGCAGATTACAGCTGATAATAAAACAATCATTGGCATATTTGAAGTAGATCCTCTTAAAACATTAAATCTTTAGTTGTTTTGCTTACTGACTGCACCTTTCTATGTGGTTGAATTTCATGAATTTAAGAGAACAAATCTATTAGAATGTATTTGGAGATAATTATGTTGTTTGCTTCTCACCCACCTTCTTTCCTATTTCTGCCATCTCTCTCCCTAAAGTAATCCTTCAGTAAAAGCACTTTTCCATTAAGTAGAAGTGAGATTATAAAGTAGTTACAGGAAAATAATGTTTTGAAACATAACAAGCTTCCTTCCTTTTCTTTAGACTAGACAAACTCCCTTAGAAGCAAAGTGTGGCACCAACCTGAGGTATAAACCAGAAATACTTATTGCTCCAGTAGCCAGTTATGTAACATTATTGACAATACAACATAACTTGCCAATAGAAATAATATATTTAAAAGTAAATTAATATGGCAACATCTCATAACTAGAAGTTTCTAAGCCAAAACTGTGCACCTGCATCACATTGTTACTTTGGTTTTGTGCCAGTATTACATTGTACATCTATTGTAATGTCACGATGAAAAAGTCAGAATAGATGAATGCATTCATACGATAATTCTTCGATGATTTTGACTAAGTGAGTATTGCTTTTGTTTTAATTTTATTTCCCCTGACATCAGTTGGCAAGGTATTTCTTTGAAATAGGTCTGGAGCATTAGTGAATCAGTTTCTTCATTTTTCTTTTAGCAATGAGATGGACCGCGTAAAGTAGGCTGCGGATTGAATACAATTGGTAAAATTAAGGCCTGTGGCAAATGGAAAACTTCCTGTAGCATCCATAAGATCAAATAGTGATTTTACTGGCATGATAATACAAAAAATTGTCCTTTCAGGGCAACCTCAAGTTCATTTACAATCTCCAAATATAATTTTTCATGTAGAGCACAGTAGTACTTCCTCCGTAGTAGTGTAATTTTTTGCTAATTTGCTTTGTTTGCTTGATTATATGATGTTCATTAGTAGCAACTGGTTAGGTGCTGTGTTTTATATCATGACACAAACTGCAGCGTGTATGTGCAGAGACAAAATTTTAATGCTGAAAAATCTCTTTATTCTCAGCAGATATTCTTCACACAAAAACGTTTTTGTCATTTTATTTGCAGCTTGATTTTATGACAGAATTGTGGTTGTATTTCCATTCAGTACAGAGTCTATTAAAGTACACTTAGTCTGCATTTGCAAAGAATGTATTGTAAAATAAATACAGCGACTTGGTTAACAGTTTTTAATTTTAACAAAGTGAGCTGCACTGTGTTTTCCAGTAGTATTCCAAATGCCTATTTACAAGACACCTGTTATCAAATGAATTAAAACTCTAAATAAGCATTACGAAGTTAGTCATTACAGAAGAATATCTTTGGTACTCATCCAGTAACTTATAATACTTAAAATTTTATATGTGATCCTATAAAATTAAAATTTTAAGAGCCTTTTCCCCCCTATTGTCCATAGCTAATGAAATATTTTCAGTTGTGTGAGTCAAAATAATGAATTTACACTATTTGATATTAGGGTGAGAAGTACCACTAGTGTAAAATGCGGTAATATCCTATTCTATGTAACTTCATTTTATCTCTTTATTGAGTTTGTACTTGTATAAATTTATTTTTATTGATTTTATCCCATACATTTGATATTATTTTAAAATTTTAACCATGTATTTGCATTATGTAAATACAAATTTGTATTTAATACTAAAATTTATTGTTAGTGGTCCTTTCCAGCTACCATGTACAGTAAGAGAAGAAAGATGGAGAGATCAGAATGTATCTAGAAATAGCTAAAGCTGAGATGAGCTGAGGGGGACAGAGAAAGAGGTATTGTGACCCTCCAGAAACACTAAAAATCTCAGGATTTTTTTTTTTTTTTGGCTTCCATAATCCATGTTTACATGACATGTAATATATTCCTTATGTTCTCTGCTATTTTGGCCTCTTGCAAGACTTTCACTACATTAAGAACCTGGTTTTGAACCAATTTCAACTTAATTAGAAGAAACAGATTGTTACTAGTATTCACATTCCATTATGTCAGTGGAAAACTTTCTACTAATTTGAGCAGGCTTTTCATTGGTCCAGATGAGGAGCTGCTTGTCAACAGTTTCTGAAGCAATACGTGTGCTGAAATAGAAGGGGGGAAAAGCATTAATAATTGTTTAGAAGAACTATTAAGAGATATGAATACAGAGGAATCTTTCTTTGAAAACCCTTGAATTTGATTTTATCAAGCAATGACATTACTGAATGATCTGTATGATAGTATTCTCATACTGGGCAACAAAGTGTAAGAGCTAAATTTCTTTTTTAAGTAGTATATTTAGATATGTCAGGAAAACAACTGCTGCAAATGAGAAGTCCACAACCTACAAATGAATAGGAAAAAATACAGAAAGCATAACTGAATCAGCTCTGATTCTGTGGAGACTCAACAGAGGAAATGAGAGGGAGAGATTCTCTCTTCCAATGCTTGCCCTTATTCCAAGCTACAAGACTTTGCAGGATCAACGAACAGACTTAACTAGTTTACTCTCTGTTCCAATGCCAGCCTTAATTTCCATATTAGCAGGAATCACAATTTACAGTCCATCACCGTTTCCACAGCTACCCTATCTTGCCCCCACCTCTACCCTTCTTCCTGCATTTTCTTGTCGTCTGTGGTTTTTATGGGTCACTAAGAAAATCGGTTACTGAGACTTTCTGAGTATACAGCTTTAGTGGTAGTAGGCTAAAATTGTCCTGGAGACACCTGCCCGGATTATTGTGAAATACAAGTTGTTTTCACATTTCCCAACTATTCCTTATCCTGGAGTATTAGACTTTACTGCACCCAGCAGTGATCATAACATTAGGATTAAGAGAAAGCCATACTTGAGCCAAAATAAATGATAAACGATTCCTCCCTTCCTGCATCGCTTTTGTTCCTTAACTAGACAGTTTTAGTAAAGCTTATGAATCCTTGTTTGTAAGAATTCTGAACGTAACATTTAAACTCTGCTAACTTTTCCAGTATGGGTTATTCATCAGCAAATATACCTTTTCAGGCCCTGATCTTCTGCAACTTGACCCAAACCCAGTTGGTTTTCTTGATTCCTGCTGTGTAAAATAAGAATAATGTGATTGCGGATGACATACAATATATTATTGGTTGTGAATTGGTACCACATAGCAGTATTCAGATCTCATGAAGAAATTAGTAATTCAGGTATTCAGGAAAGAGTTTGAGTGGTGTGTAGTAAATAAAGCATGAATTATTTGCATAAATACAGGGGTAGCAGGAAATCTTCAGTAGCTGCTTCTTCCATGAATATAATCATTTCTCTGTATAGACTGAATTAGGCATCCTGGGGGTCATAGTTAGTGTTATTTGGTAATGTTTATTAATGTATGTGCCTTGGGACTGAAGTAAGAAGCCTTAATTTTTCTTTGAGTGATCTTTTGAGAGATGACTTTGCTGCTTTACATTTTCTTGAAAGTGTGAGTTTAGCTCCTGTGTTGTATCTTACAGCTACTGTTACTAGATAATGATGAGGTAAAGAAATTTTGAGAATTACAGATTTTAAATGAAAATTTTAAAAGACTTTTTTTTTCTCTTGGGAAAATTAATAAGAATGCATAATTGTAAGGAAATCTTTATTAAGATACATTAACAGTCTGAAAAAGTATAGCTATAACTTTAACTGACATATGTCAAATGGACTTACGTTGAGAAATGTCTGGGCACCAAATACTGTATTGCAAATTACATGAAATCTAGTCAATAGTAAGGAAAAGTTCTGTGTTGTCTTTTGTATGTTTTCTTGTTGTATGATGGCCTGAAATGTAGTGAGTCTTTCACTTGTGCGGAAGGTAAAAGGAGAAACAAAAGTACTTGTGTTCAGTTCTGTGGAATGCCTGCTGTGCTTCAGTGCTATATGCCTCTGTAAATCTGAACAGCATCATCCTGTTAAAAATGCACTTAATGTTATCTAGGCTCAAAAAGAATTTTTAGCTCGAATTAGCGCTACTTTTATGAAATACAATCTTGTCATATTTTCAGACTACAGCAATGCTGATGTTAACATTAGGGGGGTACAGTGTAGGAAAGAAAATACCATGGGCTATTTTGTTTTGGTTTATTTTGTTTAGCTCTTCTTTTTGTTTGTTTGTTTGTGGGTTTTTTTGTTTGTTTGAAACTACTTTAATTTCTGCTGCTTGGGATTTTTTATACCTTTAAACTTCAAAGAGCTGCTCTTGTTGACATTGAGAAAAGGCACAAAGCTTCTAGCAGTTTACTCTGTACTGCTAACAAATTCTCCAAAACAGTACACAAACTCTACAGTAAAAGAACAAATTTGAGCTGGTTGCTTTTAAATCATGAGTATAGATTTGTAATTAAGAGTTTGATCTGCTGAGGAGATACCACTGCTGTTCACTTCAGTTTTACAAAACCAACGTCACATAGTTGGCCATTATTAAAGCTGTCAGAAGGATGAAGTCTGGTTTCTAGAAAAGACAGGAGTAAGGGCAGAAGATTGCTTGTGCATTCCTCCACCCAACACTCTGAACTTTGAGTTGCAATCATCCCATGATGTCAGCTAAGCAGAGTCATAATATTGTTGCTTGCATTATATTTTCTAGTCTCTTTCCATTCTTGTGTCAGGTGTCATAAATTGTGTGACTTACACCTTTTACTTTGAGGAGACAATGCAGTCTATTAGATCACAGGATTAGGAGCTCGCTCTTACTCATTTGCCTAGACGTAATTTGCTAATGGTTTTATGAAAAATTATATGCTGTCACTGTTTCCTCATATAGCTAATAAAGAATGATTGTGTTGCCACTTCTGATGTAATTTCTTAACTAAGTTAGGTAGTCAATGACTGGAGTGTATTCAGGCCAACTGGTTGCCTGCAGGGGTGTAACCGCACAGATGCCAAATTCCATTTCTTAACAAGGATTTTCATTGTTAGATCTTCATAGGTTTAGATCTTTGAACTGCTTTTCCTACTCTTGGTGTGACTGTTATGCTACTAGTCATTAATTTTCTGTGGGCAGTGGCTCAGATTCCTGAGAATATACTGGACCCAGATTTTAGTGTCTAAATTTTTCATGCTACTTTATTTTTGTTTCTCTCTCTTACCTGCCCTCTTGCTCTATCCTGTCATGATGAGAAAGTTGTCCTATGATTTTTGTTAACAAAGTAGAAAGAAGTAGGAAAGGTTGATGCTAAAGGGATATTGCTGACTTTATTAAGTGAGAACTATTAATAATCAAAGTGACAAACCAGGGCAACGATAAAAAGTGTGTTATCACGAGAGTGTGTTATCAAGAGTGTGTTATCATTTTTATAGCCTAGTTCATCATCTTTGGCTTCTGTTTTGTGCGTGTTCAGAGGATCTTGATAAGCTTTTCCACTCTTCTTTATGTCTCTGTTGTGATTTAGATCAGTTTCAGCTTTTTTTTTTTTTTGGGGGAAAATGGTTATGGTGAACAGCATGTGTTTTTCTGTTACTTTAATATATTGCTATGGAGGATAACATTTATAAGTGTGATGGCTTCCATAATGTATTTAGCAATATTTAGAGTATTCTAGTATGCAGTATGTGCTTTCTCCCATCTAGAAATCATTCAAGGGATTATCTATATTATCTGCATGAATCACCATCAGCTACATCATTATTTGTGTAGCAGGTTCAGAACACCTCAGTATAGTGTGAAAGTTTTCTGAAATATTTAATTTTGACAGTTTAATTTGCATGACTTTTGGTATTGTATTGTTGCATGTATATTTGTGGCTTTGTTTTGTTTGACGTATGGAGTACTTGGTTTACATGGCATGGGAGGACATTGCATGTACCGTAGTGATGAATGTGTATTTGAAATGCCTGTACATTTTAGTGTATCATATTTTCTGTGTATTTTGGTTTTGACTATCAAGAAGGTAGAAAAAATCTCAGAAGTAGTTTCTCTTTGTCACCCAAGTTGTCTCCTAGAGGGAGGGTCCCATCACATTTTCCCTAGAGCAACCATAGGTAAATGCTTTTTGACAGTCTTTGCATGCAAGTAAAGTCTCCCATATGGAATGAGAAGGGAAGAGGGAAGGGAATCCACTGCATAGCACAGGAAAGCAGCAAGGGATTAGGACACTTGGCAGTGAGTTACTTTGCATGTAAAGGTTTCTACCTGAATTTACTTAGGCTCAGGAAATCATCCTTAACTTCAACAGGTAGCTTTATGATATATCTGGTACAGAATGAATAAAAATGATTCTTTAGGACATCTTTAGGACATTTAGGATAAATGGAAATGGAAGAAATGGAAAGCAGCTCAGTTGTCACAGAAGTGTTTCTTTTTTTTAGATAAAGTAGGAGTAATTTGAGAGCATCAATCTCACGTATGGGGACAGTTCCTACTTGCTTGTCAAATGAAAACATCTGTAGCACTCAGTCACTGCTCTTAGTTAAACAAAGTGAAACAGAAGGATGTTACTTGTCACTAATAAGTTGTAAGTTTTCAGCTAGATAGATCAGCTCTGGTGTCATTAGCAGTATTAATCGGGGAAAATAACAGTACTTCAGGCTCCTAATGCAGATGTGTGTCTGGGTTGAGACTGTGTTGCGCAGCTAGCCTTGGTGAGCACGTGCTGGTTTCTCTGTACAGTCTGCAAACTGAATGACCTTTCCTCTGTTCTTCATTCAGTCTTCTATCTATGTTCTCAGTTCTTCTGTCTATGAGGCAGCTATGTGCCCTTGTCACCAAGAGGGTCAATGAAATTCTGGGGTGCATAGGTAAGAGTGTGGCCAGTAGGTCTACTCTTCACTGATGGGGCCACAACTGGATCACTGCATCCAGTTCTGGGCTCCCCAGATCAAGAGAGACAGGGAACTACTGGAGAGAGTCCAGTGTAGGGGATTGGAGCATCTCCCTTATGAGGAAAGGCTGAGAGAGCTGGGACTTTTGATCCTGGGGAAGAGAAGGCTGAGGGGAGACCTTATTAATGCTTACAAATATCTAAAGGGTGGATTGAAGGAGGATAGAGCTGGACTGTCTTCAGTGGTTCCCAGTGACAGGGGCAATGGGCACAAGGTGGAACATAGGAAGTTCCATTCAAATATGAGGAAGAACTTCTTTCTGGTGAGGGTAACAGAGCCCTGGAAGAGGCTGTGCAGGGAGGTTGTGGAGTCCCCTTCTCTGGAGATCTTCAAGACCTGCCTGGATGCAGTCCTGAGTAATGTGCTCTGGGCAATCCTGCTTTCGCAGCGGAGTTTGGACTAGGTGTTCTCTAGAGGTCCCTTCCGACTGACAGTTCTGTGATTCCGTGATTCAGAATCCTACTTCTATCAAATTAAGTTTATTTATTCTGTTTATTCCTGGTTTGGAATTGTAAACTCAGTTGATTTTTAAGACTTTTATGGTACAGATCTTAGAACGGAAGGTTTGTGCCCAGTGTGCACTGCACGGTTTGCCATCAGAGATGTTTTCTAAAGATTTTCAGCTTTGATGGGTGATTTGTTAGTGTTTTCGCTTTTGGATATGCTTACCCACTTCAAAAAGGAGCAAATGTATATATGCTTAGAAAAGAGTAGTTGAAGTTTTGCTGTGTTAAAGAAACACCAGCTGAAATAAATGTTGCTCTGATCAGAGAACCCTGTTTTGTTTTCTTCACCCTTATCATCAGTCTGTAAATTCTCTACACTTTTCTCCTCTGGTCCTGTGTTAAATTTCTCTTTGATTTTTCAGTATAGCACACATACTAGTAAAAGATTTCTCCTGCTTTCCCTAACCTCGCAACATCCTGTTTAGCAGGCTGCATTGCTTTTGATCTTCGTGTATTTTTGTGTGTGTTTTTTGGATCTTCTGCCATCTTCTGTACACCCAGAAGACGATGTCTGTTTTCTTGAGCTTTGTTATCTGGAGTAGTGTGTGGGAATTTTTAAGATGAAGTACTTCAATATTTTCAGGGCTGTAACTGAATGAGGGACTGAAGGAGCTCTATTCTAGTACCTATAAGTGCACCCTTTAAACAGCTTATAGGGAAATGGGTGCATTTTACTGGGAGAAATAAAGCTAAAAACTAGTACTTCAGTTGATACAGGAAAATGTGTAGTGCTGATATTTGTGGACATTACTAGTGTTACATTAAAGCATTAAAGCCAACATGTTTTAGTAACCAAATTTTTTTTTCAGGTTTTCCATTGTCTTAGATGATGATTAGTGGCTTACTCACAAAAGGCAAAAGCAGAAAATGTTGAAGAAACACAAAATTACGTTAGACAAAGTAGAGCTTGTTGCTGAAACCTCTTCCAGAAGGCCGTCTGCTTGCTCATTTTTGATCTTTTAATATAGGCCTTATTGTGTAAAACACAGAAGCAATTTATAGCACTTGATCCCTGGGACAGTTTGTGTGCTTAAGCTGGATCAGGTGCATAAGCGTCCATTGGATTTAATCTTTTTTCTCTCTAACACTCCTGCCTCACCACTGTGTTGGCATGTTTTTTTTTGACCTGTCCATCAATTTTCCATGCTTTCAAGAAAAAAGGGGTCTCTGAGATTTGCTCTAATCTCCAGTTCCTTACTTCTAAACATGTGATACCATAGCCCTGCATGAGTCATATGAATGGTTTTGTTGTTTTATTTTGTTTGTTTGTTTTGGTGTTCATTTCCCGAAAAGACTTGTTCTACATAGTAATTTTGGAAAAAAAGGTTCAGAGTCATTGATATATACTATTGAAACAGTACAGAGTTGGAATTATTCCAAGTTGTATTTTTAAAGACATGAAATGTATTTTCTTTGAAGAAGGATATAATTAGCTGACAATGCTAAAAAACAGCAGTATAAGACCTATATGCTCTTTAAAGGGAGGCGATAACCGTAACAATGGTAACTCGCATTATAGTCTGCTTTGTCTGGGGTGGGGAAGAAAAAAAATATTAGCTGTGCAGGTCTTCATCCTTATTATCTTGTGACTGTTTTGCACATTACTTTTTTCTATTTGTCTAGATTATTTTTGATTACCCAAATTTGAGGGATATCCTTTATATTGTTCAGAAGGCCTCATCCCTTCATGATACATTTTGTTTCCAGAATGTTCTCCTTATAATAACTTGATTTCTTCTCTTCTGTTACTTGCATCTCAGTTTCCTTATGCCCTTCAAGTAATTGCAGACTTTTACGTCTTCTTTTAACTATCACTTAGCCAATATATAAGCAGCATGCCAATATTTAGCTCAGTGATCTGTGTTAATGAATTTCTTCTTTCAGAGCTGCTCTCGTGATGCTTCTGACGTTTTTTTATTGAGTGCTAATTCACCTGCTTATTTTCAGTATCGAACCTAAAGGTGTATTTCTTGTGAAATTTTACTGTGGTCTTATCAAGTGTATGTATCTTTCCATACATTGTTTTATGTTACTTCTTTCTTTGCCAATACAAAGCAAAATTGTATTGTTTAAATTTATTGACATAATGTCTATTAAGCTGTATATACACTCTGTAAATGTGGTATCTCTACACATTTCAGCAGCAACATTATTAGGACATTCTGACTTGGATTGATTTAATATGATTTTTTTCCTTTATAAATTTGGTTTCAATTGTGTGAATAAATCTATTTGTTGCTTTTTATCCGTTGCTGGAGTTTCTAAAAGAATTTTTCTTATGTTATTTTCTCTGTCATTGTGGTGAGGTTTTGTGAATTTTCACACAGACCCAAGTACTTTATCTTTTGAAATCTGAATATAAGACATGAAGCTAGTATGGAAAGACTGTTTAGCCATTTCTCAGTTTAATTTTTCTAGTATTTTCTCAATAATATACAGTATTAGTAGAAATTTATAGTGAAGTATATGAACATAAAGGAATTTTACAGGTAAGTAGATGTCAATGACTCAGTGTCTAGTTTGTTTTTAATATATCTACTTAACAATCATATAAAAGATATCTTCTATTAATTTGATTTTATTGAAGGAATCATGAATATAAATTAAACAAAAAGTAGCAGGGGAAAAATCAATTATAATAGGCATTGGACTCACTTGCCGATAAACAAAAGGTCCCTGTATTTTTGCACAGCTCAAATAATTTTATATTAAGTATAACCTAATTCAAGATAGTAATGTGATGTTAGATTGCAGATTCTAAGAGGGAACGCCATTTAAAAAAAACCCAGTCAAACAAAAACCCCTTGATGCTTCCTAATCTCATTCTGGAAAACTGTCCTCAGTTTTGGGTCATCCATTCAGTTTCAATAAAATATTAACAAGTTTTCATAACTGTCCAGTTGGGATTTTGTAAGTAATAACATAATTGTTATGTTCTTTTGGAATGACATTTGATTAGTGTGTTTTACTGACACTGAAAACAGGCTGTGTGCCGCCTTCTCAAATTTTGTCTTGCAAGCAAGTCAATGCCCTTTGGAGTTTTTGGATGCTAAAAAATAAAAAATTAAGTTGTACAAATATATTTAAAGCTATAGTGCTTACAAAATGAAGTTTGCTGTTAGAGAAACTTCTTTCAGTAGGGAAATAAACACAACACAAATAAATTCCAGTTAAACTCAGTTATTAAAAAACAGAGATTGGTTGAACAGAAAAAGAAAGATTTTGCCAGCCTTTTAACCACCTACAAGAAAGCTGTGTAAATTTATTACTTTGCCTGCATTTTAAAAGCAAAATTGTTCTCAAAATTACAGAAATTTTAAACCAATTGTCTCTTAGTGAATTATTTGTAAATCATGTTTGCTGTTGTTTCTAGTGAGCCTTGAAGTGGATTGTTTCTCTTTGTGACGTTAAAATGATTCCTCTTTTATTTCACACTTGATAGCATGGAACAGTGTCTCTGAGCTCTGAACACCAGGTATAACAGTACACAAAAATCTTGTAAAACAGCTTTTCTGACTGTAACACAGTCTGATGCTTGTGAGTGTTCCTCTACTGAAGCTGGCAGTACTCTACAGCCACCTGTGACTACCAGGGCTTTGGAGGCCACAGCTGCAGTACTGTGTTCAGTTCTGAGCTCCTGAGTGCGAGAGAGACATGGATATACTGGAAAGAGTCCAGCAAAGGGCCACCTCTCCCCTACAAGGAAAAGCTGAGAGAACTGGGACTGTTTGGCCTGAAGAAGAGAAGGCATTGGGGATCTTCTCCATGGGTACAAATACCTGATGGGTTGGTGTAAAGAAAATGGGGCCAACTCTTTTCATTGGTGTCCAGGGACAGAATGATAGGTAATTGTTACCACTGTTGCCCTTCCATCCATTGACTACTATCCTGTCATTGAACATTAAGTAAAACAGTGGAGTTTCTGTCTGAACATCAGGAAACACTTTGTTTCTGTGAGGATGGCTGAACTCTGGTGCTAGTTGGCCACAGAGTTGATCTCCTTCATGGAAGATACTCAAAAGCTGTCGGGACCTGGTCCTGGGCAATGAACTCTATGTGGCCCTGCTGAACCAGAGGTGTTGTGCCAAATGAAGTCCCTTCCAACCTCAACCATTTTGTGGTTCTGTGGTTAATGACAGAGTATTAAAATGTGTAATCAATAACATCTGTACATGGTTCGGCTGCCTTTTCTCACTCTCCTGCAACCAACTAAAATAGTAGTGGTAGACACAGATAATTAGTAAAATCAGGCTTTTTTGCTAAAAGTCTGGGTAAGTTCAATCAATCAAGCAGTAAATAGCATGCTCTTGCCATTCCTAGATTCATCTTTCAGAACAGTAATCAAGTTATGTAAGTGCTCTCAGATCTACTTCAAATCAGCATCCAAAACGACTGTGGCAGCTTGTTGCAAGATAACAAACTAGGAAGTAGTGTCATAGCAGTAACATTGTGCTCTCATTGAATCTTAGTGAGGTGGCTGTTTTCGAAAAGGATCGTAAAAATATTCTGTAATAGGTAAAATTATGCCTGTTCTCCTGTGTTTGGTGTTATGTATTTAAATTCTATATGTTATTTCTATCACACAAAAAAAAAAAAAAAGTAAAAAAAGTACGTATTTAAAGAGAGCTGAAGCTTGTCCACTTGACTCCAAAGAGCTGGACATTCTAAAGAGAAACTGAATATTGCAAATTGCAAAAATGAATGTCTAAGAAGAAGTTAATGTGATATCAGAGAGAAATATTCCTAATGCCTTAGGACACAGAATCCCTGATAATTGAGAAGTACTGTATTTCACAGGAAAAAACAAGCATGTAAATTAATGTGTGTTTTCCTCTGTCAGGAGGTAGATAGGTATAAAATCTTTGGCAGAGTAAATGGGAAGAATCACTTCCCTTGACCAGCTGGCAGCATTCCTCCTGATGCAGTCCCTGGTACCATTAGGCACCTCTGTGGCAAGGGTTAAGGCAGTAAGGGTTAAGGTTATTAATGTCAGAATTAACTGTTGGGTTCTCAACACTCTGTTGAGAAGATTTCTGGTTGTTTTGTCTTTTGAATAACTTGATACGTTTATTAAAAAAAAAAGAAGAATATAAGGAAGAAATAAGGTAATTTACCTGATAAGTATAGGTATTTGCATTTTGTTAACTTAAAGTTAAGTAATTTCAGGTACCATTTCAATAGTCTTAATCCTTCACCAGTGCTGTTGATAAGTAATGTAGCATAGTCTGTACTTTATCAGAATTACAGTGTTCCTTCTTTCACTCTTGTGGTTTACTGACTGGGTTTTTAATTCTTTTTTTTATTATTATTTTATTTTTTTTTCTTTGAAACTCATAATTGTGGTGAATGATCATTATTCTGCTCTTTTTGTTTGCAGTAAGAGTTCTAAGAGTTGTATAGTGAACTGCTTCGCAAGGAGCCTGCCTGTTTGCAGTCAATGATTGTCTCTTATTAGCACTCAGAAGACGGACCTGGCAGGGTGCAACATGTTTGTACAAGATTCCAGCTGTTACAAAGGTTCTCTCATGGCATCCAATCATTTGCAACTCGACATAGATCTGACCTGAAACTGATGGTTAGGCTGTGGGTGTAGACTGCAGAAAATACATACTATTAGTAGCAGAATATGGGTAGCTTGAAAAAGGCTTTTTATGGATTCTGTCTCACTAGCATTCACTAACTGAATGACCGTGATGAAGAACTTGAAATATGTGTAGGACATACAGCCTTTTCTGATCCTTTATTCCTCACATGGTGGTATGTCAAAATTAAGAAGGGAGAGGTATTAAAACATCAAGTAATGTGTCTCAAAGCAATACTTCTCAAATTTGGTATAGATGAAGGCAATTTTAATGTATCTTTGTCAAAGAAATGGACAAGAAGTGTTACAGTGCGGGGTGGGGCATAGGGGACGTGAGGGGGTGAGGGGAAGAACATGTGAGGGCACAACCTCCTTGTGTGAGTTTTGCAGCTTGCTAGGTCACTCCACTAAGGTATCCTCACTAGGCATTGTTTAACAAGTTTACCGAACTACTGAATAAGAAAAACAAACAACACAGACCTGAAGATACTTCCAGTGGCCATGTCCAGAGAGCGCAACAGAGAAGAAAACTAGTGTTAGGACGTATTTACATATAAGAAATTTATCTTAACAGTACTCGGGAATCTAGTGAAAGAGACTTAGTTTGAATTGAGTCATTACCCAGTTAAAAATAACCTTTCCAGGTCATGTCATTTTGTTTGTCACAGTGAAGTAAGTTTATTTCAGCAGAATGAAGCTGTTATTAGGTTGGCAGAGTCCACTTGTCAGAATTTTATGGAGCAGAACACCTTTTGGCTTGGAAATTCAATAAATACTGTAATGTGAGAGGAGTTAAACTCCAAGGGCTGAAGGGGCATAGTGTGGGGAATTTGTCACTAATGCATTGTTTGACAGTTCCGTTGAGAAAATATAAGGATGTATTAAGAATGATCATTAAAAGTCAGGTGAACATCTCTCTAAAGATAAATGGTGCTAGATATTTGGTTTAAATATATTTTTTTCAATATTGAAGCAGTATAGCCCTATTTAAAAAAGTAAATAATGCTTTGCATTTTTATTTTTACCTACTTCATTTGTTCTATATGTGTTCTAACATTGGGATTAGTAGGGGTATGGTTTAGTATGGTTGGAGGAAATCTACAATTAAATGTAATCAGACTATTATTGTTTAAATCGGCATGGGCGAATTTGCTATGTGCTGTGCATTTGTCTGAAATGTGGGAGACTAGTGTTCTGTCTCCAGTGGAAGAGGAGTAGGCAAACTAATTGCTTTTCCTGCAAGGTGAAACTATGCAGTTCAGTCATGTAATAATTTTAGAGTCAGCAAAAAACTGGTTGGGTTGCCCTCCAGCTATCTAGACTTTCTGCGTGTACTTGGAACACTATCATTTGAAATAATTCTAAAGTATTGCCTGTTTGAACAAAAAGATTACCTCTGGGAATAAGTGATAGAGTCATTTTAGGTTTGCAGTTCTATGCAGTAATATTTATAAACAACAAGCTAATTAACCATTGAATATATGGTGTAATGTTGATTATATGAAGTCATTCTGTCCAGACTAGATGTTTTATACAAAAAATGTACATCTGAAATAGGAGTTATTTTCTTGATACTGAAATATGAGTTGAAATATCATGCTTTGTACTGTGTGGAAACCAGGTGAAGCTATTTTAATAATTTTGCCAAGTGTTAAAATCAGGTAATTTCTGGAAGGTGAAGTATTCCTGTGAGGGAGTCAAGTGGTGCACCACAGCAGGAAAAAATAATTAACTTATTCCAAATGATATTAACTCTCTTTTCCTGAGTTTATTCTTTCTCAGCTGTTCGGTCTGTTTTGCATTGTAATTTAAAAATCATGCTCTTCGTGGTATTAATTTCCAACCACGGTTAAGCTAATATGCAAGTGCAGAGCAAGCCCTGAATCCTTTACTGAGACTGGGAAATAGTTTACTTGCGTGCAAGAGAGTTCCAAAGATGTCTCTATGCCTGTAGAAAGTCTTAAAGTTGATGTGTCAAAGTTGTCAATATAGTTTTAGAGTGAATTAAATTTGATGTTATCTGTATAGTCAGTTCATAATCACTCCTCCCAGTGTAATATGACTAAATCCAAAGAATATATTGTGGTTCATTTGATCGAAGTAGTACCTTCAGTGTTATGCTTGGATAATGTTAACATGCTTCTTTGTATCACCAGAGAAAACAAAATCAGTGACATTTTAAAAAAATACAGTGTTTTCATATTTGTTGCCTGAGTTTTTATTATTTTTTCTTCTCTAGTATGCTTGTTTGTTTTTTTTTTTTTTCTCCACAGTAGTTGTGCTCTACATTTTTTTTTTTTTTCAGTAGGGATAGAATTACTTTATCTTCTCTGCCCTTGTGTGATTCAGAAATAGGTGAGTTGTGGTTGATACATCCATATGCACTGTTCGAACAACTGTCCTGAAGCTGACAGTAACTAGGAGTCCAAGATAAGCATTGGAGCATAGTCTCTGAACTTTATTTTGCTTAGGGTAGGATGATTCTCTCTCATTTGCAAGTAAGTGTTCTCACATGTACCTTGGAATTAAGAGTGTGCCTTGAAGTAACTTACTCATTTAATCATAACAGAGAGCTCCATTTATCTTAAAACGTGTGTCTAAATGTTGCAACTGGTGATTTGTACTTTTTAATTACAGTCATAGAATGATTAGAGTTGGAAGGGACCTTAAAGATCATCAAGTTCCAGCTCCCCTGCCGTATGCAGGGACACCTCTCACTAGAGCAGGTTGCTCAAAGCCCCATCCAGCCTGGCCTTGAACACATCATAGAATTGTCTGGGCTGGAAGGGACCTTTAAGATTATTTAGTCCAACCATCAACCTAATACTGACAAAAGTGTCTTCTCCACACTAAAAAGACCCAAGACCTTCAGTCTTTCCTCATAAAAGAGATGTTCTAGTCCCCTAATCTTAGACCTTAGAAATCGTAAGACCTTAAGGATCATCTGGTTCCATCCCCTTTCACCTGGTCTTGAGCAGCTCTAGGTATAGGGCATCCATAGTTTCTCTGGGCAACCTGTTCAAGTGCCTTACGACCCTTACAGTGAATCCTAGTGAAGGATTTTCTTCTAATTTCCAATCTAAATCTACTCTTTTCCTAGTATCTAATTTAAATCTCCCCTCATCCAGTTTGAAGCCATTACTCCTTGTACTGTCACTAGTAAAAGGTCCTCCTCCAGCTTTTTTGTGGGCCCCCTTGAAGTACTGGAAGGCTACTGTAAGGGTTCCCACAGCCTTCTCTTCTCCAGGCTGAACACTCCCAACTCTCTCAGCCTGTCTTCATAGGAGAAGTGCTCCAACCATCTTTGTGGCCCTGCTCTGGCCTTGCTCCAGAAGGTCTATGTCCTTCTTATGTTGGGACCCTAGAGCTGGATACAATACTCTAGGTGGAGTGGAGTAGAGGGGCAGAATCACCCCACTTCTTTTGATGCAGTCCAGGATGCAGTTGACTTTCTGGGCTGTGAGAACGCATTGCTGAGTCAGGTTGAGCTTCTCATCAGCCGACACCCCCAAGGATGTTAACATGTAGCTTCATTTGATGGCAACGTGAAAGTAAATGCAATGCTCTGTGTGTGGACTGCTGACTGGAAAGGATACTGAAGTATTATTATATTAAAATATTAAAATTGTTGTCAAATCACAGTGGTAGCTGTTCACATGCAGGTTGCTTGTGTTGAGATGAAAGTTGAGACAATGTCAAGTCTGTGTTGCAAATAGTTACAAATAATCAATTATTTACTCATTAGGATTAGGTCTTCTTCTGAGTAAAATAGGATCAAGATATATTTGTGGTGTTTGTCAGAGGAATAAATAAATTATTTCTATCAAACAATACTGTATATAAAATAGAAAATGGGGTAATAAATTGCTAAAACAAGTCAAGGAATGCATAGCTTTAAGCAGGTTTTTTTCAAGGCAAATAAGAGGTGACATGCTTGTTTTCTTTGTACAAGTGCAAATGAGACACTTCTGATGTCCTGTTCATTTCTTTTAATATTTACATAATAGTTCTGTAGCTGTCAGAAAGCAAGAAAGTTACAGTGTTTGAAAGACATAGTTCGGTGCTGGTAATGTACTTTATATATGAGAACACTTGGTTTTACATGCCATGTGTCTCAAAAAGCATTAAGGGAAAATATTTTAGATGTCTGTGTTTGTATGACGGGTTCTACCTTGGAGAAAGGGCTTTGTTTTTATTACATTATGTTATATGCTACCTTTGATTTTATTGTCGTGTACCAGTCTCTAGAAAATTAGTTTCTGCCATTCCTTGCTTCTGTTCCAGTTCTTCATAGTACCTTTCAGTTTAAAAAGTAGTGAAGATCTACTCTGCTAAGTTTATTTGGTAAATAGTTTTCGGACTTGGTAGCTGACCATGCTGCAGGTTTTGAGAGGAGCAAAGAAGTGATTTTTTCTTTGCTGAACAACCTTGTATGTTAGTGCATGTTCCACATTTTCCCACAGGGGAAATTGTTGTCTAAGACACACTTCTACATCTATGGTTAGGATTGTGGCATAAAAATGTTCTGTAGTATGAAAGGTCTGTTTCACAGTGAATCTAGAGATTATTAATTTTAAGTATCAAAGTTAAATGGAATGAAGGCAAAAACAAACAGGATATTAAGATCTTTTCATGCTATACCAAAGTGATGTGTAGTTTGTCTGAAATTGTACTTGCCTGTAGGAAAATCTCTATCCCATTTAAAAAAGTAATTATTTATCTAGTAGTAGCCCAGTCAGAAAAATCATAATACAGAAATCTCATTACCCTTCTTAAAATATCAGCCTTCTCTGTCAAAGATAAATTTTACATTTCCATGTGAATATTATAAATTTCCTGTTGGAAGTTAATCTTAGCAGAAATGTTGAAATATAAAGACAGGAATGACATGGCAGTATTGAAAGACAAAGATCCTACTTGGACACTACCGAGAAAGCTCCTAAAAGTATTACTTTTGTTGCCTTCTTTTGCTCAATATTCTCAATATTTGTTGTCAACTGTGCCATAACAATGGGTTAGTAGTGGATTTTTAGTTCATTAACGCTTCAGAAACAATTTTATTTTTGCCAAACTGGGAAGTAGAAGCCATTTACACTTCAGGTGTGAAGAAACATCGCACCAGACAGACTATTTCAATTTTGATTGTTACTTTAGCTTTCTAACTGTAAATAATTTTTGGACACATTAAAATAAAAGCTGAAAAAGATTAATTAAGAAAATGTCAAGATAAAATGTCTTTGTTTCTGAAAAAGCTTTTGTGATTGTGTTCTCTCAATTTAATTCGAACAGCAACATTAAATTGTGAACTGTTCTCAATTACTGAATCTACTAGAGGGTGGGGGATTTTGGAGTGGGGAGGGAATCTCTGTCTTACTCTTCTTCTTTGCTATAAACTAAATAATGCCTTTTAAGTTTCCAAGTGTAGCTGTATTACTTTCTATTTTACAGAGGGAGGAGACAATCAGAGAAACTAGCTGTTTATCAGCCTCAAATATTGTCTTAAAACTATGTTAAGTGAATCTCTTTTTTATCTTTCAGTTTTTATAAATTAATACTATGGTAAAATATATATATATGAAAGACCTGAGGTGAATAGGTAAACTATCTCAAAAGACTGCATTGTGATTATGTGGCAAAATACAAGAATACTTAAGACATTTTACTCTTAAACTTGTTTTTCTTAGCGATAGCAGCTTTCTGCCTCAGACCACTTCCTTTTTAGTTTTCAAAAAAATTAGACTTGGTTTTGATTTTTAGTTCTAAATAGAATACAATTGAGATTTTTCTGGTCTTGGGATGTTTCACCTGAGATTTCTTAAGGAAGTATGCAGTGTTTACTAGGTGGTTAGTAATACTTCAATGCTGATGCTGTTAAAATCATTTGGGGCAGATCATTCTACTCATGTAATTCAGCTTTTGTCATTTTAGTGTGCTCAGATTTCTACTTTTATGGAAAAAATTAATGATTTTGGTTAGTGCTTGCTGCTATAAACAACAGCATTCTTTTCTAGGTTTCAACTAAATGTTTACTTTCAGGATTTGTGGTGTTTGTTTGGTTTGTTTTTTGTTGTGTTCTCCCCCCATTTTCGTAGGAACAGCCAAGGCTGGTATCAAGTATACCAAGGTTGTTAGATACTTCCACAGGGGAAGACTTTACAGAATCTTCATGATTGGAAGAAACCTTTGAGATCATCCAGTCCAACTGTAACACACACACGAAACAATCAACCCAAAACAAAACAAAACAAACTCCAACAAAAACACACACACACAAAAAATTGCCCAACCCAACATTTAAAAGGAGCTGACTTGCAAAAGATAAAAGTAGCACCTAAAACTAATTTCAAATTTTTTTATTTTTGGTTCTACAGATTTTAAAAAATGAAGAGGCGATACCCACTGATTTGTGGAGGTAGTTCTGGGTTCCAAAGTGCTAATAGCTAGAAAATTACTTGTGTGGTGGAAAATTTGTAAGTAAGGGTAAGGTGTGCACACTGTGAACACCAAAAATCACGATAGACTTATTTACGGGTACCGGAACAAAATCACCATTTTGGATTTTATGATCTATCTAAGGCACAAAACATAGCTACTTTTTTTCTTCCCCTTGACTTTTAATCTGTGACCTGCATGTATCTGTACAGAGACTTCAACCTTGTACTGGCAGCAGTAACAGTTTTATTATATGACAGAGATTAGTTCTGAAGAATTCTGGTTCTGCTTATCAAGGGATTAGAATTTGCTTGGAATATATCCTTATATTTTTTAACAAATCAGTTGTTTCTGTTATTCTAATTTAAAAAATACATAAATAAATACAAAATTTTCCTGTCAGTACTGTATCTTCTAGCACCTGAGGTGAGAGAACGATACAAACTAACACATTATCTCAGCAGCTGAATCAGTTTCTTCAACTTTCTTCTCTTTCGAAATTGATGGTGTGCTGCAGCATGCAGACTACTAAGTAAAGAAAATATTTACAGTTTTTCTTCTGACTTCTGACCCTTGAAATTAAAAGCACTTTCTCCACCCACTCAGTTGCTGTTAACCCTCAGGAAAAGTGAGTGGCTTTTCTTGGTTGATTTTAACAACGGTAAGATAATGTGGTTGTCTTCAAAATACAATAACGTACATAAGTGAGTCCGAAACATTAGCCCAAGCTTAGACATGCCCTCAAAATTTGTTGACCTTTTTTACATATGCTGCTAAATTTATGCAGAAAATCCATATTGTGTAGCTTTCTTTACACTTTTTTTCTGCCTTACACCAAAGAAGTACAGTTGGAAAGTGTTTTGAAAATTTTTCTGTTGACTAATGACAAGGTCCCTAAGTCATTCGCAACTGTATACTTCAAATGAGGCTTTTCAAAATATTGAAAAATTGGTTACAGCTGGCTGCGCACTCTGACAGTTGAAAATAATACTCCCATACCAGTCATAACTAGAAATTCAATTTAGCTTATGCACACTGAGAGCAACAAAACATAGTTTCTCTCCAAAGAGGCGACGGTGCAGTCAGAACATCCACAGCTGCCTTTCATGCACTGATAATTAAAAAAAATCAAAACAAAATCCCTAACTGGAAAATGCACACTCCCTTTATAATTACCTATTTCAAAGTTGTAATTGAGCATTTCATTATAAAGATGCTAATCAATCTAGAACAATACCCCTGGGACAGCACGCACATCCAGAGACATAATGGTTGTAATGGAAGTGCTGCAGAAACTTTACTGGGTTATGATTAGTTGCTCAAGCATTTCTGTTCTGAAAGATGAAACTCCCACAAGGTGTATTGCATTCTTCCATGTAGAACTTCAAGCTCATCTTCTAGGCTTTAGATATGTTGAAAAAATAGAAATTCTTTCCTGCTTCTAGGCAGATTCTTAGGTAAAACATATGGCTCTGAGTAAAGGAAGCTAAAAAAAGAATTGTCCTTTCAGATTATTTAGACAAACAAAAAATTCCAAACTACTGTTATTTGCAGCTCCCTTTAAAATTTTCTGTAGATACTTTGTCTCTGTGAGACAGATGGGATAACACTGCATCAGGAGTGGTTGAGTCCTGAGGAACTAGTGCCATTTACAGCCCTCTTTCATTGTGTATGTGCAGAAGACAGGCAGCCACAACCATGCGGCTGTTGAGATAGTGCTTCCTGTGGAATTTGAGGGTGTCATGTGGCTTCATCTTTCTGGAAGGGGAGCACAGTAACTTTTACATGCATGTGTTTGGGAATTAGTGCTGTGGTAACATGGAAGCCAATACAGAGAATTCCATAAAATTACACAGCATGTTTCCTCCAAGTATTATAAACAGCTTTTTTTCATGTTCTATGAAAGAATTAATGTAAGCTGAGTCTTTCAAAGTTTCAAAATACTTTAATGGGACCGTCCGAATGCTTAAAGTTATCATGTACTTTCTTACAGGATACTGATTTTTATGATCACAGCATATGGTAGTTTGTACTTTGTTATCTGTACAAAGTACCAGGCTAAAATTCTAAAATGTTTTTTGATAGCCATCCATATGAATTCTTAGTATTTTATTAGTTCTGGCTAAATAGAAAGAATCGTGTAGTTGAAAGTTAGGTTCTTCTTTCTTTAACTTGAGTGTTGTAGCACTATGTTTACATACTACTACTCTCCAGGTAGAAATGAAAAAGGAGAAAACAGAGAGAAAAAGCACAAGTCCTGGAAGTCTTTGCATATGAGGCATGTGTCTGAAAGGCGGATAGGTGGTCTTTCTACCTTTTGATGCAAATTGTATGTGTATGGTCTTAAACCTTCTTGCTGTGCAGATATTGTGCTTTGCTGTTTGTTAAATGTACTACTTTGTCTTATATCTGTATTATTTTATTCCTTTTGATGCTCAGATTATCAAAGACTCTGAAACACTGAATGACAGAGAGCTCTAATCTAAACCACCATCTTTTGTGTTTTCTCAGCTACATTTTTTTTTTATAGATGACAAACATAACTAGTATAATAACCCCCCTTTTTTGTCCTTTGCAGTCCAGTTTCTTTCTTTTGCCTTTTGGCTGTTCATTCAGAAGACTAACTGTCAGTGCTACCTGAAGTTTGATTATTTCACTAGTTTAATCTTTTGGATATTTTTTTCTCTAATTTGTCTTGATAATTTAAGAAGGGGGATGTAACAGATTGTCTATTTCAGAAACTATCATGTTCATAACTAGTGAGAGAGGTGATTGAGTCCATATATACAAACCAAAAGCATGTAGGAAGTTCTTCAGCAGGGTGGAAATCCTCCAGTATATGAGGAGGAATCCAATCGTTGCTAAATATGGTATCATCTGTATAATATTGTTGTGGACATGCATACCTTGTCCTTGTCACAACGTACAGAAATATTTCCATAACTGTATACAGTACAGTTCAAATTTATTCTTTCTCATACCCTTTATGAAAATAGCATTCATTTTTGTGGGTAACACATACTTTCACTTTCTTACTGAGAACTGACCAAAAGAGGCTACAAAAGAAGCTGAAGATTACACAATGTCGATACTCAATAGATGATTATATTATAAATTATCACCTTGCTGCTAGGGCCAGCATGTTTGGAAGAGAGTAAAGTCACAGTTTAATGTCAGCCCAAATAGATGGGTGGTAGGGAAGCTATCACAGGGCTTAGATTTGAAAGGTACTTGCTGAAATGTTTGCTGAGAAGGACGGTAAAACAGTGAAGAATATGTGTGTACATAATGCATTTCAGTTTATCCTGTCAGTCTATAACAGAGTTGTAAGAGGATGAACCACAGGTCTAACAGGTGTTTATTTTGATTATCACATTCTTGTACATAAGATGTGAGTGCCCAGTTGCCTGGACAAAGCAAAATGAATGAAAACCTTGGGTACAGAAGCCTCACCACATCAAAACACAGAGCAAGTCTTCTCTCAAAAATGATAAGTGACTGCATAATGATTAGTGCTTTGCACAATCTCTGATTGTTAGGTTGTTAAAATGGTAATAGGTTTTACCATTGAAATCTTCTGTTGTTGTTCTCAGTTTGATTTAACTGAATCAAATACAAGGGGTCCGTGGGAATATCACTTTTCTGTTTCTCACTTTCTATTTGAAGAGGGTAGAGGTATGGGTTATATGAAGTACCTGAAGTGCCGCTTGAAGCCTCAATTCTTAATTACAGGTGAAAATTTAGTTTTTAGTGTGGTCTGTAGAGAAAAACACGTGAAATCCTGTCTGGCCCTGACAATGATTATATTATTTTATTTGGTATCAAAACTGTCTTGTCAACGATAGGACATTAGTTTGGTATCTAGAAGCATACCAAGTTGTACTTTCCTTACTAACAAAGTTTCCAACAATGGAATATTTGTAGGCTTTTGTTGACTTTTAACTCTTTTCCTGCATTTATAACATTACTTCTACTTTTTCTTTGAGTGTAATAAAAAGTATTGTGTGTTAAAAGATATTTTGCAGTTCTCATCTTTTTTTCAGAAGGGAAACTGTGGACAACTGTGTGCCGTTATGCCGTATTTTAGTATGGGAAATGTATAGTGCTTTTATTGCTTCAGGAAGTTTTTGTACTTTATTATCAAATCATTTTATAATGCCTACTACTTTTGAAAAATAACCATTTCAGCTCTCCATCTCTTCCTCTAATATGATTGTATTGCCATCAGCGACGTTATAATAAAGTGGAGTCAGGCTGAACTAGCTGCAGCTGGATTACTGTCCTGTGTGTACTGCACATTTGCTGTCTCAGTCAGTCATGCTTCAATATGATTAGGCAACAAGTATATTGGATTGTATTGAAACAGAACTATAAAGTGAAAAGGAAAAAGAAAAGCCATAAAGGAAGAAATTGCAGAGTAATATAATAGAGAAAAGATGCCTTGCAATGTTGAAGTCAGGTTTGTCCTGTTAGCCCCAGGTTTGCAAGTAGTTTCTAGCTTTGTTTTAGGATCTGCAGTACCCAGGATGCTTCAACTGCACCTGATCCTAAAGGCAAGGCCCAGCCTGAATGTTTCACAATTTCCATGCTGAAAAGACACAGAAGAGGCAGAATTCTTCTAAAACACAGATGGCTCTTTAGATATAAGCGATGTTAGCAAGACTACGTCGTGTGCATAGCAGTTGAGCTACAAGATCATTGTCATTGCTAGGTCACCCAAATACTTAGATCTCTCGGAGGAAGCAAGCCACTAAAATATGCTGACTCTGACAGTCACCATGATCCTAGAGTTCAGCAGCTGATCATGCAGTCTAGCTGTTTTCTTTAGGAGTGGTGCTTTTCTGTTAGACTGTTGGGAGCTTCTTCTTGAAAGATGGTTTTGGAGCCCATTTTCTTGGGAGTGTTTGATGAGCATGTGGTATATGGCCCAACGGTTTTATGAACATTTTGGTATGTGGCATACATGCTCATAGGTTTAACCTATCCTAAAAGGCAGTAGGTGCCCAGATCCAGTGTTGTTCAGGTAATGCAACAGACAGCAAAAGAAGAATTTAACAAACTGTGTGTGGCAAGTAGTCTAGTACAAGTGGTTTGCTTTTTTGTTTTTTGTTCGAGACAGACAGAAAAAGGCAAAAATTGGTCTGCAAATGTTCTTATGTAAAAATAATTATTATATTTGTTCTTAAGACTTTGGACATAAACCATTCATAGAGTCACAGAATTGTAGAATCATTTAAATTGGAAAAGATCGTCAATATCATCAAGTCAAACTGTTAACCTGCCTTCAAAGTCTACCTCTAAACCATGTCCCTAAGCAGCACATCTGCATGCCTTTTAAATACCTCCAGGGATGGTGAATCAGCTGCTCTCCTGGGCAGCCTGTACCAGTGCTTAATAACCCTTTCAGTGAAGATATTTTTTCCCAATATCTGATCAAAACCTACCATGGTGCAACTTGAAGCCATTTCCTCTTTTCCTGTTGTCTGTTACTTGGGAGAAGAGACTGATCTGTGCTTCAATACAACCTCCTTTCAGGTAGTTGTGGACAGTGTTAAGATCTCCCCTCAGCCTCCTTTTCTCCAAGCTAAACAAACTCAGTTCTCTTAGCTGCTTTGCATAAGATTTCTGCTCAGGACCCTTCACCAGCTCATTGCTCTTCTTTGAAAGCACTCCAGAACCTCACTGCATTTGAGATGCAGCCTCACCAGTGCGGAGTGCAGACCTGTTAATGAAAGTTAGATTTGCTCTTCTCTAGGCTAGTGCTTACCTTTTCTAAATGTAGAAAAGTAGATATCCTAGAAACTTTGTTGTGTATTTCACCTTGTTTCTTTTCTGTGGTTGGAGAAAGACTATAGTAAAGCAGATTATCCAGCGTATTTATTTTAGCTCCTTTGCTTTAGCTGTTGCCCTTTCCTTGCCTTTCTTTGCCTTTCCTTTCTTTATCTTGCCTTGCCTTGCCTTGCTTTCTGCTCCCGTTTCCAAAATCACAGCTGGATTATTTCAGGGCAACTAATATACAGCATTTTTGGGTTACAGGAATTGAGACTCAGGTATTGGCAGAGTTTGTGTTTTTCAGACAAGAAGTCAGTCTAATAGAAGATGTATCATTTCTCCACTTAACCTGTTGTCTATGGCTTTGTAACATATTTTAAATTCTTAATATAGATTCTCAACGATGTGTTGCTTTCATATGCATTCACAGACATATTGTATGGTTTTTTCCTCCAGCAAGACTGTTCTAATCTCTACAATTCAGTCATTATCAACACAATACACTAGGAATAAGAAAAGTTCTTATAATGTGCAGTCGACTAACGTGGCAGAAATTTGTAAGCATTGAGATATGTGACAGCTTACAAACTGGTGTGTTAGTTCATAATTTAGAATTTGGGTGAAGCTGTATGAAGATCAGATGTGGCAGAGTTTTCTGTGTATGATTGAAGTTTCCATATGAGCATCAGTATTTTTTGTAAGTAGAAAAAGATTAACTTTTTAGCAGCTTTCTACGTAAAAAACCCAACCTTGTGATGTGATTTTTGGTGTACTTTGCTGTCATTGAATTAATTTATAAACTAATTTCTTTTATCTATTTCTTTTATTGCTTTGCTTATTGAAAATCCATTTTCTGTTTTGTATGGTAACAGAAGAATTCTTGCTGAAGTCCAAAGCAGAATTACAATGTAGAATCAGATTGAATAATTAAGCTTTTTCATGTAAGCAAAATTCCACCTATCATTGCAATTCACAGGTACTGTTTTAGTGATAGTTTCAGTTCAAGGGCCTGCTTGAGATCAGAAACCTGTTGACCACAGTGGCTGCTCACTTGTGTTGGAATAACTAATAGAGGGTCATTTAGGTTGCCAACCAGGGACTGATAAGATTAAGCTTAGGAACACTTGACACATCTGTCTTCTACATTTCCTAAATTATGTGGTTTGCATTTTGGCTTTTTTAAGAATAAAAACAAAATGAAGCATGCAACTTGTCCAGCAAGTCAACTATGAAAACTTTTATCACATTTAGTCTGACAGTTTCCGTCATTGCTTTAGAAAATACATTTAATTCCCTTTAAAAGACCTTGTTTTACCCAGAATTAATATTATGCAATTTTTAACTATTCTTTCTAGTAATGATTCAGCTGTCAGTCAGGTTTTTGCAGCCAAGATTTGTCTGTGAAATCTATTTATTTCCTTCTTTAAGAAAAGATATTGGCTAATATGCAAAGATGTGAAGTTTTGGCACTTCTCTGTTGACTTAGTTCTACGAATGTTTTGAATTTTTTTATCTCTTTACTTGCGTATGTATGGTACTAGAAATCTGTGGCTGGCAATGGATGTGATTTAGGATTGTGAGCATGATGAATGAAGTGTAGAAACTGAAGGTCAGCACAGTCTTCTGTTTCAGTCTTTGCCTGCCACTAGTTCCTAGAGAAACACTGTTTTTAAAGAGGGTGTTAAGGTGTATCCAGTTGTTTTCCCATAAGTCCTTGTGGCAGACCACAGTTGCTCATGAACTAAAATCCTATCTCTGAACAAATTCAAGTTTTAGAAAAGGTGAACTAGAAATCCTGTTTGTGTAATAGCACAAATGAGCTCTCATCTTCACATTCCTGTATTCCAAAATTTTGTAAGTTATTGTTGTTTTTTGTTTTGTTTTTGTTTTTTTTCACCATGTGGCTCCCTACATCTGCTATGACTTTTATCTATGTTCAAGTCTCTTTTGAGAGCTCTTCCCTGCTGTGCTAAATTTCTGTGTTGAGCTATGAAGCATTTTCATGCGTGGAAAAGCAAGCAAATAAATAAAACTAGTTTTTTGGGTTGGTTTGGGGTTTGGGGTTTTTTTTTTTTGGTTCTAAGATTTGCCTCCAGGTTAGCATTTTCTGTCCTGGAGCAGGGACCATCTCCTCCTGAGTACTGTGTTAGCACCTAAAAGATTATTTTTAGTACTAAAGGAAACAGCAGGCTGCAGGGAGGTAGTTCAGTGGTTAGATGTTTCATTTACCTGGTTGATTCTTTGAGGATAATTGGTATATATGCCAGTTATCAGGTGCTATCATCTACTGTGCCCCAGCTGAGAATTTTTTTGTGTCTCTGCATTGAACACTCTAAGGGGCTGGATTTTATTGATCATACTAGTAGATACCACTAAGCAGGGAAAATCTGTCCTCTTACTAAGTATGTGCTAGTGATAGATATATTACCTAGTTTCCACCCTTTGTTTTTCACTTTTATATTAACAATTTGTTTGTCTCTGGAAAGAGACCAAAATAGCTGTTGTGGAAGAATATATTCATAGGTAGCTCTTTTAGAGATATTGTAAGAGCCACTTTTAATTATTTATTTCAGAAGTTACACAGTATTTATCCTAAAATTGAAACATATTTTATTGAAGCACAAAGAGAGTTTTTTTCCAAATAACTTTTAGTCTCTCTGTAGCTATTGTGATCAGTTTTCTACCAAGAAGAATCCGTTTTTCTGCACTGGCACCCAGTGTTTGCCCCATGAGGAGGAGGCTAGTATAACCTGATTCTGCAAATGCCATTTTTTTTTTAACACAAACTACACTCTGGATATAGAAAACCATTCTCAGGGGGAAATAGAATAGAGAAGGAGCTGCTTCATTTAAGAGTTAATAATGCATTAGATCAGCATTTTTTGTTGGAATTATGAAGGTGACTTGGTTTGGAAATTAATACTTGATTGATAATTGCATTTAGTCCTTATAAGGAATTGCATCTCTGTGTCAGTTTACACAAATAAGCCAAGTATAGACCTACACAACAGATGGTTGGTACAACTGTCAGTAGCAGGGTCCCTGGCTGAAGCTATGGTTTTTTGTAGGTGAAGCTGAGGCAAACTTCTGTGGAGAACCTTGATAACACCTGATTATCTCTTGGCTTGCTTGTTAGTGTTGTCAGCCCATAATCTGCATGCCTCCAGTAACTGTGTTTTCAACTCACTTGAAAGAAAAAGGACCCACCCACCGTATTTATTGAAGTACTACTGTTTACTTGACTAAAGATAGTAGAAATTAACTGGGGAGGCATAAGCAAGTGAAGACAGAAAACAACAGGTAAAGGGTCTCCTGGAATACTTAGTGTGTTTAGCAAATGTTAGCTAAAGCCACAACACTTGGAAGCAGCAAAGAAAGGAAGTGTTGAGTTTTTATGATCTGAATGATAATGAATATCACCTTCAAAGCAGAGGCAATAAGTGCTTTCTAAGTACTTGTATGTACATTTAGAGTGAGAGAATGAAATGGGGCTTTTAATAATCATTAAAAAAAAAAAAGCTATTTTTTTCTTGCCCATGTTTTCTATCCATCCCTTCGTTCACAGGCAGCTTGTAGGGGATATGCATTTTCATATACCAGGGACATGAGATTTTTAAAATTCCTCTTTTTTCTCCAAGCAGATAGTAGTGTTTTTTGTGTTAGATACGTTTAGTATCTTGGTGGTGGGAGTGTTTGGAATGTGTGAAAATAATTCCCAGTGCCCTGTTAAAAAACAGTTGTATAAACAATCTTCATCCTGATCACCTTGTTGTTCCCTGCCTCTCCCGGTTCCTCCTATTAATTATCATAATTATTACTGTTTTCTCTCCACTTCCTTCTCTGCTAAACCCAGCTATTTAGACACACATCTTTGTACCCTTCACATTTCTTCTGTTCATCTTCACATGTCAGCTAGTGGGTTTGTGTGCCAGTAAGTTTTTGTCCACAAGTGAGCAGCTTTTTGAAGTAGTTCAGGACTCTTGTGTAACTCCTGCAGTCTAGAAGAAGTGAAATCAGAATCACCTCTTCCTTGAAAATAGATTTCGTACATCTCCATCTTTGTGGTAACACTGGAATCATTATGTAGCAGTTGGATCTGATACCCTTGCAGAGATGCAAATTGAGTCCGACAGGACTTATGTCTCATGAACTTTACTGTCATTTGAAATGCTGCCATGAAGATGGCAGTGATGAAAGGCGGGAGCTGGTGCTGTCGGCACTTTGCCTATGAAGAATTTTTAGGTTTCTAGTTCTTTATGGCAGTAGCTGGTTCAAACAATAGTTTTACGAAAGAGATTCTTAGCAGCCGTAGGTTTGTAACACCTGCTCTTGTCTTTTCTTCCTTTAGTAGAGTCTTTGAACATTGCACTGTCCTGTAAAATGGACTCTTCGTACCACACTCAAATCTGTAAGATTTGTCTAGTGGAATGGTACTGAACATAATTTTTTCTCCACCCTTTTGGTTTTTATTTGGTAATGAAAAATGTATCATCAAACTTGCAAAACTTTGTAATTTGCAGACCCTTCGAACAGTGAAATGACACTTCAGTGTCATTTTAGTGACAGTGGCAGGCTATTTCGGGATGTCTAGTATTTCCTGTGAGAGGGAAAAATATTTTTATATTCCTTCATTTCTCTTATTGCTCAAGTGTGGTAAATTTGGACAAGAATGAGACACAGCTTTTCTAAGTCAAGTACTTTGTCTGTAGTTCTCCCAATGTATTGTTTTAAATTACACATCATGGTAAATTGAGATTGATTGAATTGAGTCTCAGTGCTTTATTCAATGCTGGATTTCTGTTTTCTGTTAGGTGTAATTCAGGTACATACAGGAAATCACAACAGGAATTTTAACCTTTGGCAGTTGTTGAACTGTGCAATATGCTATCATTTAATGTCTAGCTTTAAGAATACCTCATGAAGCAGATATTGCTGTAGTATTCTTACTAGATGCAAGGGCATCGTCTCCTAGTATGCTGCTTACAAGTGTACTTTTTATTCTGAATCCACTCTGATTCCCTTCTTGCAACATGAGTACTTCAGTGATGTGTTACACTTCATTAACAGTGACCGTTCTTGTGATTCAGAAAGTGCTGTTGAATACAACAAAAGATCTGCAGTGTGATGGGTGTTTGACTGTGGTAGAAAAGATGCATGAGAAATATGTTGGAACCGTGCTACCGTGTAATACACCTGGAATCTTCTGATATACGCCAGTAGCCTAAAATGAATAATGTTTCCTTTTCTTTCTCTCATATCCTTTTGTCTTTTAAAATTGCTTAGCCTCAATTTGCAAATGCTTAGAAAGAAACAGAAAATCTTTGCCCTATTCTTGCTAAGTGTATTTTTCTCTTATCTATTCTACAGGCTCTGAAAATACTTCATCTGAAATTTCAGACCGGACAGACTCGCAGTGGCTTCTAAGCCAGTGAGAACCAGGCTGCTAAAGCATGCTGGTGCCAAGCTGTTGGATGATGCACGTTGTTGGGCCAATGGCGGTACTCCTGTGCTTGCTGCTCTATGCTGATGCTGAAAGTAAGCTTATTATTTCTTTGTGTTTAAGTCTTGGCCATGATGAACAGTTTTGTTTCAGCTTGGAATGAGTCTTGGAGTAAAGAGTCTTGGAATGAATATCCTTTTGAGTAGTTCTTGAGACCATGAGACCCTCTCTAGAACACAGCTAGCATTTAAAAAGGATTATTTATGCATCTTTCTTACTATTTTTCTTCTTAATTTTCCTTTTCTTAAGCAACTAATGATTTCCGCTCAGATGGTGGAGACCGCTGCCACAAAGTTATGTAGTCAAAGCAAAGACTAACCCTCCTTAAGCAGACATCGGTAAAATCCCTTAAAGACTTCTATCACTCTTTGGATAGTTCGTTTTTAGCTCTGGTTTAAAAAAACAAACCAAACCAAAAAACAAAACCACCCCCCAATTAATATCCAGTCCAATTAAAATTCCAGGCCCTTTGTAACTGCCACAACAGCTGTTCTAATGTATTATTTCTGACAGCTGTTGCAGAGTACAATATCCAAACAAATCAAGCAGAACTGACTACTCAGTGGCTGGCCTAAATGTGTGACAATTCAGTCAGGAAAGGTACCTATGTTTACTTGTACTGAGGGGAAACTGTTGGATTTTGGTCAATTAGTTTACCTGTGAATGGGAAGATAGTATCTTCTCTTTAATTAGGAAATCATTAGGTCTGTCTTGTTTACATGTGTTCCTTCTCCCAGCTGTCCTGTGGCTTGTTGCAGAAGTAATGTGCAAATGAGAAAAGCCATTTGCTTTCCACCTGTTGACCTGCAGGTTTACTACAAGCCGATTGCTGTGTTTGCTACAAGCTGACCGTTAATATTCACTTGATTGAGAGTTATTTTCCTATTGAATCTTGCTGACTGTGTGTATACATCACCAATCAATAACTTTCTTCCAGCTCTGACTTTCCAAGACTTCTGTGTGTTTTCACACATCTATGTGAAACTAAGGAGCAGCTGAATGAAGTAGGAACACACAAGAATAAAACTAGTGTCAATAAAGCTGGAGTAGTAAAGTTCTTAGTAAACCCATGTTGAAGAGTTCTTCATCTTTAAGGAGTCACTCACTGCCTATGTTTCAGGTACACCAGATGACAACAGTAAAAGAGATACAAAATCTTTCCACTTCCATGTGTTATAGGACTTCCTTCTTTTAGCAGCAGCTCTATGAAAGTTAAGTAAATGGTAAAAAAAACCCAACCAAACAAAAAACCCCCCAGAAAACAAAAAAGAAAACATGCATGTCTGCTGAGTACTGACAGCTGAGATTCTTTGGCCCTTTTCCAGGTAGATAATGACCAGCTGGGATGATGTGTATAAGGTGAAGCCAAGGACATTTTAACACTTCAGCCAGCAAATAATTAATTGGGAAGTGGGCCCATATGTTGGATGTTTCTGCAGTTGTAGTATACCACGTATTTTAAGAATAAATTTTGGGCTTAGCACACATAGATTTTTAGAAACCGTTATATCTTTTCTGCTGCATTTAATGGAATGTCCAACCTCCTTTGAGCGAGTAGTGAATTACTTTTTTTTGTTTCAGTAACCCAAATTTGGTATCAGTTTGCAAAAAGGCAGTAAATTGCCAGAAATTCCTTTGTTGATCCTTACTAATGAGGAAAGGTGCAGTCTCAGTAATCATGTTATTTTAAGCAGAAGGTTCCTTCTTTCATCATTCTTCTCTGTGGGGTAGCAAGGTAGTTTTTTTGAAGATTGGCTGCTGTCCTAGTAGAGTTTTTAAGGGAATTTTCCGATTTAGTTTTTCGGAACTGCTGTATTTCACTTATACTTCTTTTTTTACTTTAAATTACATGAAAAAAAAATAAAAATGAAAGTCAGCTATTAGTGTTTCCTGGCTACGGTTAGGAGAACTTTGTGGTGTTGCTGGAATCTGTACTGTCACATGCCAAAGAAAGGTTGTAAGACACACAAAGATCATCTTTTTGTGAGAATTACTGTCAGTGAAACCAGTCTAAACTTCAAGATGAAGTCTGTAAAGAAACTAAGAAAGAGTAAGAATGGTGTATTAGTAAATATTAATATTAATTAATAATAGATAAGGAATGTTTTTAAAGACAGAGTCTTAATAATCATATTCTTTACAGGAATAATATTGTCTTGACTAGAGACAAAGCAAATGTCTCTTCAAGAGAACGGATAATTTTTTTTTTTTCTATTTCATTTAGACACTGCTTTATACCATACTGTTACACAACGGGATCATTGATAGTTTCATGTGCATATGTTATAGTATGACAGTATCTCAAGAGTGTTGTTAATGTAAGTTGGAAACACCCCACCCTAAACACCACTGATCACCTTTCACAAATGCACAGACCAGCTGAGTTTTTTGCTGGAGGAGCTAATGTAAATTAATCTTTCATGGTTTTGTATATTTGTTTTTGTGAATAATAGGTATTACTAGGCAAAGTTCCAAGAATTGGGGGTAGCCAAACAAAGATACATTAGATTGTCTTCTTGGAGGTATTTATAATGCAATATCATCTGTGGTTATTATTTAGTATCTGTTGCATCCTTTTGTTTTTGTTAGCCAATAGGAGAAAGAAAATGACAATTTAAAAATACTTATTTTTTTTAAGAAGATTAAAACTAGTTGAAAGATTAGAAGATTGAATTAAGTAGAAGAGAAATAATGCTAGGATTTTGGAACTAAAGTATAATGGAATAATAATTTCATTATTTTTTTTTTTTTTTTTCAAAAGAGATTTCAATACTTTAATACAAACTATGTGTTGTGCTATATACTAGCCAGAGTTTCTGTTGAGACATTCCAGAGTAGAGAATAAGTAGACAATTCTGCTAAGAAGGTATCTCTGGTTTTCATGTTTCTGTATTTTCTTAAGGAGATAATTGAGCTGGCAATATAACTGTGGAAGTACAGAAGTGCAGTTTCTCACCTGGTCATTTAAAAATACTCTTGATTTGGTTAGAATTTTGAAAGCTCTGTTTCTGTTGGATTTTTGGTTTTTTTTTTCGTGTGGGTAGTGGTGCTGTGAAATGCAGGGAGTGAACTGTTACATGTACCAGGTAAATATGAAACAGTCATTTTAAATATTCAAGCTTTTCTGTAGTCTGGCCAGCTCTTATGGGAAAAGGCTTTTCTTTTGACTTACCTTTATTTTTTGCTTACTGCAAATAAAAGGTGTGACTGAGAAATTGTACAAATTTCAAAAATTTGTATAATTAACAAAATTGGTTTTTACAAGGTGAACTTTACAATTGGAACTGATTTTTTAGTTTCATACATCCTTTACTGCATTCTTTTACTTTCCAAGTAATTATAGAAAGAACTGGATTTGAAAGGAGAGAGAAACATGTAATGCAAGATTTTATTAATTTGCACTGACTTGGTTTAAATTTGAACTAAAGGGTTGCAATACACCTAACACATAACTCCTCCATTCTAGTCAGATTTGATGATTTTGTTCCCTTTACAGTATAAGGCTGAAAACCATACAGCTTATTCCTCTGTCTCTTAACTTTTGAGATTAAAGAAAGAGATCACGATTATCAAGTAATTATAATGCACAGGCTTTAATTTGCATAAATACATATATGCATATACAAATGGTATCCATTATATGATTAAGAATTACATTGTGTACCATATATGCAGTTGTTTATATGGTTCCACATCATGTTACCTTAATGCTGTTAGTTGTAAATGAATGTTTTTGTGTTTTACCAATCTAATAGAGGAGGTCTTTGAGAGTCACAGTAACATTTTACTCTTGGAAACAGTGCTTTGTTTATCTGGAAGATATGCTGAATTTCCACAGACATAGTTATTTTATGAGCTGGGTGAGAGAGAGCACAGGATCAGTGAGTCTTCTTTGTGCAGATGCACAAAAAGGTGTTTCATCTTGTGTGATTAGCTTTTCACCTGGATTTCCTAAGAAGCTGAAGAAAAGTTTCTGCTGTGCTGGAGTTGGTCTGCCCGACACTCTTCCAGATACTGCCCCTATTTATATGGACTATAGTACAGGGCTCTTGAACTTCTTCAAGAAGAACTGGCAAGAGTATGTTATTTCCTTTTAGTGAGGAGAGGACACAAAAAAAGGGGACAAGTTTTTTGTCATTTTCTTTTCTCTGTCACCATGGAAATTCATGCCTGCCTTTCCCCCCCCCTCCTCCCCCCTCCTTTTTTGTGTGTGTGTTGCTAGCACTAAGGTACTACAGAAGAGGTGTACCCTGAAATTGCCACTGTGTTGTAGTCTTTCCAGCGTAATTTCAAATGGATAGGAAGCTCATGCTTTTCCAATCTCCCGTTGAAATCACCGTGAGTGGGATACAAGAAGCAAGAACATTTTGTGCTTTTGAAGAGGTTCCCAACATTAGTTCTTAGTACTTCTGTTTTGTGTACATACTACCCTCACAGCTGAGGGAGGGACTGAGACGTCTTTGTTTCTCTCCATCCCTGTGAAAGGCCTCAGACTCTTAAATGTATTGTCAAGGATGATAAACTCTTCTGTGACCACCTGTCAAGAGGATACAGGATGGAAATGCCAAACATTCCTTCCCTGGTGGATCCAATGAGTACACTGTGCCCCTATTATGTGTAACCAACACTTGATTCTTACTCTTAATCCAGACAGTAAGCTTCTATTTGACTGGGTAAATTAAGCAAAATTGAAAGCTGGCAAAGTTACCTTTGCTCTTTCACCTTTTATTAGTAAAGTTAGAAAAATTAAGTGTTACTTCGAAGTATAAAAAGTGAAAAATCTTGAGGAACATAGATTTTCAGTTGCCTCTATTTATGTTTGGTAATTGTAGCTTCTATATACACTATGAGAGGATGCTACAGAATTTGCTGAGGAAAGAAAATATTTATCCTTGTTTGTAGGACACTCTGCTAGTTCACAGTGTTTATCATTGGCTGCCTTGTTCTTGATAGTGTGCGTGGCAACACTGTTAAGACAATACTTCCCTACATCTACTGAGAAATTAGTAGTATCATGTTGTTTTTACTTTTATTTTTTTTTCATGTTTTCTAAATGAACTTGCAGGATAGTAACTACCTAGCAGCTTCCTGTAGCTTCATCTGTTTGACAACAAAAAGCATATAAGTTTCAGAGACTCTTATTTTTTAATTGAATTTTTTAATTCAGGTGTTTAATTTTTATTGATGGAATAATTTTCTGCAGATATTCTGCATCCTGCTTTTTAGTAATTAAACTGATTCTCACAGCACACATGCTGTTCCTTCTCCACCTTGAGAAAGGCCTATTCACTAATAACTTTCAGATGCTCTGCTGTATTACAGTCACTTTGACTGTTTAGTTCTTTTCCTTCATTCCTTCATTCAGTAGAAGTGGTTGCAGCTGCCTGTAAAAAGCCAAGCAGAATACTAATGGTAAACAATGCATTTATTCTATATTGCTTCCATTCCCAGTTTTTTGAAATGCGAATAACGCTTAGTTCGTTCTCTGGCTTCTGATGCATACGTATCAGTTAGCATCATGCTGTCTAATAGAAGAGTCTTCACAGAGGTCTCTAGACCAGGATCAGGAAGTGCTAAAACTTCGTTCTTACAGGACAGTGATTACTTTTAATAAACGTTCATATGATTGAGACAAGTTTTTCTGTAAACAGAATCTAAAGGCGGTAGTTTAGTATTGCTAAAATCAAACATTTTTTTTCTCTTATTTTTCTTCATTTTTTCCCCCTTAATTCTGATTTTTGTAAAGGACACCTGCTTTTTTCCCTTCTAATACCATTTTTCTACTTTAAAATTTACGTTCTTCGACACGTTGAAACACATTCATGCTGACCATGTTGAAATTTTATTTCCAAGCGCTTGTCTACAACACTAAACCAACCTACATAGGTCTTTGGAAATGCCTGTCTTACAGAAGGTAATTATTTTATAGTAATCTTGCAACTGGACATCCATAGAGCCACAGAATCATTCTGGTTGGAAAAGACCTTTAAGATCATCAAGTGCTTTACACTAAAAAAGCCCTGTATATTCCAGAATAGTGTCATAAACACTATATGCAGGGAAGCCCAACATGGAAGTTACTTACTTTTTTGAATACATGCCTTTGGTAACTAGACTACATTTAGTTTAAATCTCGATGTAGATTTAAACTTAGATATCTTTAATGAGATTATTTCAATTATTGCTTTCAATTATGGGCAGTAGCAAGAACTGTAAAATCCAAAGATATAGCATTTTTGTTCTTTATTGGTAATTTTTTCAGTATCATCTATCTATATCTCTTAGTGCTGATTCCATCCATTTTATGTAGCCCTTTCTTTACATTGATTTTTCTTTTAATAATGGCGATATATGCAAGAGAGTTTAAGTATCCAGTACCTTTTTTGGAAAAAATAGCTTTCCATTTTGTTTTATATTCTTTTCTCAGTACTTTTTGTGTGTTCTCTGCAGTTCAAGCCTAGGGCATTTTCCTTGTTTTTATGAAAAATGGTATATAGTATTAAGAAAGTAGTTTTGTATTGCATATTGATTTTATTAATGTATTAATTTATATTAATTATTAATTATGATATAAAAATATATCAAGTAGATCACCCATCAGTTCTCAAAAGTTTTAGTCTTGGAGAAAAGCAGGACAGTGCATTATACCAAACTATTCTAGGTGTATTAATTTGCTCTGCAGTGAAGTATAGGCTTTGGAATATATGTGGTAGTTGAGATGGAGAATCAGGGGAAGTGAAAACATAATTCCAAACACACTGAGTTAGTAACAGAAAGTACAGATAGCATGGTTCCTTACATTAAAGCAAATCTGAATAATTCAGTTCCAAGAGCAGCCATAATTACCACTGTATCTGTTTAACTTACTTTAAATTATCAAGTATTAGCAGAAAAATTGGGAGCTGCTTGAGGACTATAGTTTTCCAATTCATGTAATTTTTAAGGTGTTTGGGTTGTCTCTAAAGTCGTATATAACAAAACATTTCAAAATTTATTATGAACAAAAGATTTGTGTGTATTCTGTGAAGTGTAGATTCAGAATTAAATGTAGTTTAGCATGACTTTTAACTACAAAATAAGCTGAAGAACAACTGCAGAATGATTCTTCTCAACATTTTTGTAAGTTTATCTCTGCAACTTTGAAGATTGCTTCCATATCTTGTTTCACAGCTGCTGTTAATTTAGGTAGTTGCAGACCCCTACCCTCCAAAAGCAGAATACTGAACAGAGTGGAGTCACAAGCTCTGGAGTTCTGAGAAACCTTTAAGCCCTGGCAATATCGCCTGTGGCTGACTGTAGAAGCAGTGAAGTCTCCCCAGATATGAAAGCCCTACATTTTCTGAATTTTTAGAGGCATAGATAAAGGCAGACTCAGGAAATTCAGGATCTCCAGTCTTTCCAGACACCAAGGAATGTAGATAAGGGAGCTGTATTTTAATGGCCCAACAGTGTTGGACAAACCCACGTTATTTAAATTAATGTCAACTGTTAACAGAAAGTGTTTCTGGAAGAACTTCAGTATAAATAGCCATTGCATTGTGTGCAATTCCCTACAGCATCAGTAGTGACCACTGGCAGATAGAGGAATGTGGATGATTAATGTTCCCTTGTCAGAACTGGCAAGGAATTCCAATGTGTCTGTGTTTGCTAGATTGCTTAAGAACACGTCTACATAGTTTAAATGTTTACTAAAAGTACATGTCATAGTTATAGGAGAAATTCTTAGAGAAAAAGGAAAGAGAAACAGTACTATAGAAATTTTAGGGCTTGTGGGGGTTTTTTGTGTGTGTGTGTGTTTTTGTTTGTTTTGTTTATATTCAAACAGCATAATGGATATTGCGGTAGTTCACAATATTTTCACTCCTTGTCTGAGGTGTAACCCTCAGTGGAGGAAATGGAGCTAAAACCTTGAGTAACAGCATCTATTTCAGCACTGACGACAGCTTTAGCAAATTATAAAAATCTGAAAAGATGCAGAAAGATCACCATTCACTTTTGTTTCCACTCTCACTATGAGAAAAACATTGAGATGCTGGAGTGTGTCCAGAGAAGGGCAATGAAGCTGGTGAGGTATTTGGAGAACAGGTCTGATGAGGAGTGGCTGAAGGAGCTGGGGTTGTTCAATCTGGAGGAAAGGATGCTGAGAGGAGACCTTATCACTCTCTACAACTACCTGAAAGGAGGGTATAGAGAGGCGGATGATGGTCTCTTCTCCCAGGTCACAGGCCTCAAGTAGCATCAGGAGAGGTTTAGATTGGATATTAGGAAAATTTCTGCACTGAAAGGGTTGTCAAGCATTGGGACAGGATGCTCAGGGAAGCAGTGGAATAGTTATCCATGGAGGTATTTAAGGATGGGTAGATGAAGTGCTTAATGATATGGTTTAATGATGAGTTTTGTCAGTGTTAGTTGATGGTTACATCTGATGATCAGGAAGGTCCCTTCCAACCTAGACAGTTCTATGATGCTATGGTTCTATCTTTCAGGAAAGCACCTCCCCCAAAAATTACTGATGTATAGGGTCCTCCTGTCTTAAATAGCGTCTGCTTGAAGCTATATTTATTTGATATAGTTAGGCAAATAATCTTTAATTTAATCCTTTCAAATTTTTGGGAATATTCACAATCTTTAATGACTTTTTGCTGATGCAAACTAAATTGATTTGACTGCTTCCTTCTTCTAAAGGTAGCAATATCAAAAATAAAGTTATATCTTGAATTTAAATAGCTATAAAAGACGTTTAATCATAAAGTTGTGTATAAATTCCTACTGTGGCTTTCACTGAATTATACAAGACTGTAATGTACTTGTTATGAGAAAAATGAGTGCAGAATTATAATACCAGTTGATGAGAAAAGAGTTCATGTTGTATAATTGAAGAGTATATATTGTTAAAGGACAATTCAAATTTGAAATTACTCGTACAAGGTGAATGCAAATATGTGGCAAATGATTGTTTCAGTTTACAAGAAGTTCTGGGATATGACTGTAAACAACACTGTGGACAGTCTTGCTGTGCAAAGTAATAGCAAATAACACAGGGCAGTTGTTCAGAAGTAGACTTCAATAAAAGCTTTATATTTTTTCTATTTGATTATAAATTCTTCAACTAAATGTGCCTATGAAACTTAACTGGATAGATTTTTTTTGTGCTGAAGAAGCTATTTTTTAAATTGCTGTGTAGTTTTCAAGCTCTCTTTGCTTTCCACTTCAGTAGTGCATATGGATGGAAGGGGGGCTCTGCTACTGTTGATTTATTTTTTGGCACATGCAGATATAAAGAAGGAGAATGAATCAACATTTTGGAAGTGAGGGTTAATATATGGGCATTATATATGGTCATTTTTGTCCTGCAAGAATTTCACACATGCTTTAGAAAGAATTATTAAATAGTTGTTGGGAACATTGGCAGGTGATGTCTGCATTCGAGAAAGAAATAGTCATTTGGTCTCCTGTTCTAGTGAAACAGCAGACTTTTTTAGCAACAAGAAATGCAAGACCAAACAGATTAAAATGAAAAATACAGTGCAGAATAGAGATATCTGCATATGTTTAAATATAAGTATTTTGAAAATAAGCTGAAAGATTTTTTTGTGAAAAAGTTCCTTACACTAAGATGAGCAGTAAAGTCAAATATTATCTTTTAAAAGCAAAGAATCAATGGAAGTAGAAAGGCAAATTAAGCATATATATATGGGCCTAGTGAGGCTAATAATGCAGTGCAAATCTAATCCTGGTTTCTCATTCTAAAAAGTGTCTTGACAAACTGGAGAAAGTGCAGGAAGGCAAAGAATGGAAATTCAAGATTGGAAAATGTTTTATCGTCTTTACTAAAAAGTTAAGTTTGTTTATAAAAAAAAATTACTGAAGGCTTATGTCAACTGATGAATAAGGTTTCTTTTTTGTTTTTGTTTTTTATAAAGAAGGCAGAGACTGGAATAGAGTATTTTGCTTTGTAAGTTTGAGGGGAATTTAACAATAATCTAGTAGCTAATTCTAGACAAAACATTGTAACTTTTAGAACAGATTGCTTAAATAGCAATTTGCCCCTGTATATGTGAGTATTCACAGATTTAAATTTGATGCATTTTATAAGCACTAAACAAGATGCTAGACTAAGTAGAAAAGTGACAAGGACAATTCAATTGTCTAGGTTTTTTTATGCCAAAGATAGAACTAGTTTTAAATCTAAGCATCTTTCTACCTGAGGAAATTAAGGAAACGAAGAGATTATTGCAAATGATATAAACTCTAGTGCACCCACGTATTATAAAAATACAGTATGATATATATATCTCAAGAAGACACAGCTGAGTTAGGTAAGATCTAAGACAATGGCTGAACAGCTGTCACATGAGAAGAGACTGAAAACGGCTGAAACTCCTCCAATTTCAGTAAGAAATGGCAGGGGCAGGTGTGGGGATTATGATTGAGATCTGCAAAATTATGGGGGTAGAAGATAAAGCAAAAGCAGAAAGGGTATACACCCACCGCATAGTAATAGAACTGTGGTGTTTGAGGAAGTTACTAGAAGGTCTGTTAAAAGCAGATAAAAGATGGAATTTGCCGCGTTATTTTGTGGAGGCAGGCAACACCTGTAGTTTCAAAGAAGAACTTCAAAAATTTTTGTACAGCATGTCTGTAAATTAGTACTGAAGGGACAAGGAGGAATGCCAGCTTTAATGTCCTTAGGAGTATGAAGTGAATGGACCTCAAAAAGTGCTCAGGCTAATGTGCCCAGGCGGCACCTTTTCTTGGCGCTCATGGAGACTTGGCAGCAGGCTACACAGACTTAGTGTGACCTAATAAGGCATTTGCTGTGGTCTTGTGTTCAGAAATATGTGTATTTTCAACAAGTATTTTTCACCACTATTTATTCAGCCCTGAACCTTTCTGGAAAAGTTGATTTAGAGATTCCTGTACCACATGATATAATTGAAACCTGGGAGTGAAATGAAAAACAATGGCAAGTGTTTAAGCAAATGCATTTTATAATTTTAGAAAATGACAATATTACTTTTACAGATAGTGGAATTCACAGGTATGCCAGGAGTGTGGCAATGTGTGTATTCACTGCTGTGGCGTAGGAAACAGGACGATTAGTGTTATTTTACAAGATGCCTTTTGATGCTTTACAGTTCACAGGCAAAGTACATTAGTGGAAAATTCCTAGTGTGTTTGTTTGTGGTTTTTTTATTTATTTATTTTTTTTTAATAATCCTTTATCTTCAGACATACAGTTCATATAAAGAAGTGTAACATGTCCACTGACCTTTTTCAGTGTCTTTGGTCTGATGAAAGTGACTTCAAGGTTGTAACATCTAAAGATGTATGCATTATAAAAAAATGGAGGTGAATTGCAATTCAGAAAGGTCCTGCAATCTTAGGAAGGTGACATTGTATCTACTCTTGAGTCCGGCTTTTCAGTCAAGTGGATAAGGATTTCCTTAAAAATATGAATGGTATACAGTTCCTTTTAAAATTAAATAACTCATAGGGAATTAATTTAGATTCTCCTAAAATAATTTGACAATGTACTAATTAAATATCGATTTCTTATTAAAGATATTTATTAAAATTTTAAGTACTGTATAAAATAAAAATAGTTATACTGTCCCTTCAACAAAAATCAATAAATGCTTTTTTTCAATGGCACACACAAACTGCTTGAAACAGCTGCCTTTTTATGATCAACTTTGTTGATAAACGTTTATAATTTGGCTATTGACTTTTATATCACGTTCTGACATTTATGAAGTAAGATCTTCATCAGTTGCTGGGAAGTGCAGCAATGTATACTGTTTTATTAATACAGATCTAAAATCACAAATTCCACTGTTGCAACCTTGTGAACGTTGGTCATATCATGAGGACAGTCTTGCTATCCTCTAGTGTCTGAAATTTCGTTGAACCTTGTAAGTTACAATAAATTATTTTAGAAATTACTGATGCATAAAAAATCGGTTGCCTCTTATCGTGCTATTGAAAAGGTATTATTCATAACTTTCTACAAAAACCTCCATCCTAGATAGAAACAAAAGCTAGAACTGTTTTTTTTTAAGTTTTATTTCTACTCATTCCCCCTTTGTTAACCAAACATGAATCTCTTAGATTTATGATTTGCATTCTGCTTAGCAACTCGTTGTTTTTTACTCATGAATTATAGACTTCTAAAAATAGCGCAGTGAAATGGAGTGCTTTGGAGATTCATAAGTATAATGGTGTGGATAACATGAGTATGATAAAAGTAGCTTTTAAGTTTACATGAAAAATGTGTGGGATTTTCCTGCAGCAGTAAGTCTTCAGAAAAATTTTGTCAGCTATACCCTATTTGTCAGTAGCTCAGTACCTTCACAGAGCTGGAGCTCATTCGGTGTCTTCAGAAAAGCAACTGGGTGTTTGTGACACTTCATGATTGATCTCAGTTTAGATAGCTGACAGGTTATGTATAGATAGTTGAATGACAACAAAAGCCTTCATAAGCTTGGTTCTTGAATCTTTCTGCAATTTTCATGCAACAAGTGTAGGATGACAAAAGAAAAAGGCATTTCTTCTCATAGCTATATAAGTTACAGGTATTGCTAAAAACTAATAAATGCATTTTCAGTGTTGTTTTAATTTTCTGCTTCTTTTTTCCTTCTGAATAAATGTGAGTATGTGAATGGAGGTTAGAGAGGATTTTTAACAAAGCTTGACCATGAATTTGTTTATGTGATTTTGAAATACAGAAGCTGAAACGTGGATAAAATTTATAGATTTTATTTATATGAAAATATTGGATATTCCTGGCCAAATTATTCTCATATCTCCAACTTCAGCAAGATATCTTGATTTATTTATCTTTTCAATAGCCAGAAAAATCCACCTTTTGTCTGGAATGTACCCAGCCTTCTTTTCAGATATATAGACCAGTAATTCTATATGGGTTCCTCTCTAATGTCTGTACTTGTTTGACTGAGAATTTATAGGTGCCTTTGTTAATAAATGTTTGTTTCTGCTGTTGAGCAGATCTGCCAAGTCTTTAGCATATGATGACTTTTTGTGCAGGTTTTTTTTTCTTTCTTTTTTTTCTTTTTTTTTTTTTCTCGTATCTGTGAGCGCATGGCTCAGTGTCTTATTCTTCCCTGCAAAATAGACTTAATCTTGGGTGAAAGATGCACTACTCAGAGCTTGAAGATCAAGAGTTTAGATCTCTTTGATGTTAATAGATCTGTCATGTCTTTCCATTTTACAAAGAAACCGTTTTCAAGGATCAGTGAGAATAAAAAAGGGGTCTTTAACGTAAGATGACCAAATCTAAACTTATCAGTTTTTAGATTTTTGTGTCAAATCTTACAGTGTTCTTCATATTGACAATTTTTCTAATTACATATTACTATTTTTTATGAGAGGTATACTATTTACTTCATAGATGGTGAACAGAATGCAAAACTGCAAAAAATCAGAACTCTTCTGCTTGAGCCTTGGATTTCTTAAAATGGAAAAGACTGCTGTCTCTTGTGCATGGATGAACCGCAAAAATGGTATTTGTTAGACGTGTAACTGTAAGAAGGATCTGTCCTGAGACTGTCAGATTCAAAAGAAGATGGTTTCTTTTATTAGTAATTTTCACAAATGTCACCCTGGTACCCTATCCAAAGCTGACTTTTACAAGATAAATTAATTTGTAATTTCTTCACCTTAACCAATATATCTGGATATTACAGGTAAATTTTAATAGCTTTCAGATGTTGGATTGAGGAAAAAGAAGTTGCTAAGGTAGGCTTGCTATTCAGGAGAATACTGCTAGGAAAATGCAGGGCAGGTAATGCACAGTTTCAAGGAAAGCAATAGTCTTTGGCTGTACAGTGGCAATACAGGCCCTGGGATCTCAACGGTATCTAAAGGACTGATCATTTTAGAAGGCTGCTGCGATTTGTTTTCAAGAACTTGTGCAAAAAAGTGAAAAGGTAGTATTTCATACCACGTACTGAGTCATTTATACTCAAATGCTTTGGGATTGAAATTCTAGAAAAGATCTTAAG